>VZTA01003498.1:556211-625295 GCA_013398855.1 Mohoua ochrocephala
GCTGGGAGCCGCTCTTCGGCCGGGCTCCGCCGGACTTCCCTGCCGGCTCTCCGTGCCGGCCCGAGGGGGCTCCGCGGGGCCGTGGCCGCCCGGTCACCCCCGCTGCCTGGAGCGGGGAAAGAGAGACGGGGGGAAAAAAATCATGAAGTGATACGGCCCTTTGGGAGGATACTGGCAAATAAGGAAATTAAACAGAAAGAGAGCAGCATGTTGTCATAGCAACAGTGCAATTAAATTACTTTACTGTCAGCCATCATATAATTTTCCTGTTTAGAAGCTCATGGGACGGAACTTCCATTTGGAGTCAAAGTTGAGTGTGCGGCGTAGGTGGGCAATGCCAGTGCCCCTGGACGCTGGCGAGTCCCTTGTTTACCTTCTGCTTGCGCTGGGTGCAGTTTGGAAAGCTAGGAAGTGGGGCCGATGCAAGTTTGGCCTCCTGGTGTTTGTATCTGCCTCAGTATTTTTTCCTTTTCCAGATACTTGCTCATCTAAAATTGCACATTTTCACTGAGCACGTTGAGTATATTGATGGGCTTCTGTGCAGAAAAGTTCTGTGCGTTTCATTTTTAGTAATGTGTGCTTTGGTGTAACTTGTTTATAGAAAGACCCAAAGAACTTACAAGTTTTCATTCTTGCCCATTTATGACAGCTAGAATAAAGCCCATTATTCCTCTTTCCCATAATGGCTGTGTTGCTCTATTTTTCCCCAGAGATAGATAGTTCATTCTGTTGTTACCTGGAGCTTTTTTTGCCTTTCGTTTACAGTATCGACTGTATGACTGCATGACTTCAGGTAACTGCTGAGGTTATGTTTTAGGCACAGGGCATCATTTTGTTCTTGTTTAGTGTTTGTGCAGAAAGTTTTGTCCATTTGAATTCTGTAATTAACTCTGTCCAGTTTTTGTTCCACTTCCGTTCACATCTCCAGACCTAATTCCTGGCAGTTTGACTGTGTGTAGAAGTTAAGAGAGCCTGTCTCCTGCTTCTGAAGTAGAGTCATTGGGCTCATCTGCTTCTCCCGAGTTGGGCAGGGGCCCAACTTCAGTTTGCTTCTGAAACGCTCAGGTCACCCCAAATGTTACTGCTCACAGGTGTCCCCCCAGGGCCTGCTGGTGCAGTGCCCTCAGCAGCTCGTCCCACCTCTGGCAGGCCATTGTTGAGCATCACAGCAGTCTTTCTGACTCTTGTTTTCTACCATGTTTGAAATACAGTTCAGCTTATGTTAAAATCTTCTCTGTTTACATACATTTTTAAAGGACTCTATTGCTCTGACACTTGTTTCCCCATGTCTTGGCCCTGGGCCCAAAACTACTGGGTGTTGCTTTCCCTCCTACTGTCTCCTGACTTTGCTGCTTTGCTCTCCTTTCTGAGTTTTGGTGCGACCAAGTCAGATTGGATGTTTGTCTGCCTCAGCCTTTAGCCAGAGTGATTTTAATCATGGTGCTGTTGTATTGTCCTCAAATGTGAAACAGCTGAAATTAATCTGAAGCAACTGGCCTTAAGTCGCTCTTACTTTTTTTTTTTAGTTCGCATGCTTATTAAACTGATACAATTGGAGTATTCAATGGTTTGAAAGCACCTCTTTATCATTAAAGAGACATATCTTTGGGATTTCCTGTGTGGGGCTTCACATACCTTTGGGATTTCCTGTGTGGGGCTTCACATACATGAAGCAGAACTGAGGTGTGTCTGGATTATCGTCTTAATCCATCAGCTGAAATGTCTTCCCTTGTGCTGACTTTAGATTATTTTACTCAACGGTTGTGGGTGAGTGTTATGTGAAACTGTCATGTTTCATACAGAGGGCAAAAGGCCAAGCGACCAGTTAGGGAAAAGCAGTCAAGATGTTACGCAGGACCTTTTTATGAGCTAACTTTTCTCTCTTTCTCCCTTTTCTTTGGATTTGCTCTGCCAGGAGCTGCTGTCTAAATGGGTCCAGTCATGCCTCCCAGTAAGAAGCCAGAGGGCTCAGGAATTAGCGTTCCCAGTGGATTGAGCCAGCGTTATCAAGATAGCGATTTATCAAAGGCACTTCACGATGACGAGGACCTAGATTTCTCTTTGCCTGCCATCAGATTAGATAAAGGGGCCATGGAAGATGAAGAACTGACTAATTTGAACTGGTTACATGAGAGCAAGAACTTGCTGAAAAGCTTTGGGGACTCGGTGTTAAGGAGCGTTAGCCCTGTTCAGGACATCGGTGATGACACGCCGCCGTCTCCTGCCCACTCTGACATGCCCTACGATGCCAAGCAGAACCCCAACTGCAAACCTCCTTATTCCTTTAGCTGCCTCATATTTATGGCCATTGAGGATTCGCCAACCAAAAGACTGCCTGTAAAGGATATATACAACTGGATCTTGGAACACTTTCCATATTTTGCAAATGCACCCACTGGATGGAAAAATTCTGTGAGACATAATCTATCCTTGAATAAGTGTTTTAAGAAAGTGGACAAAGACCGAAGTCAGGTGAGTTTGGAACTATGGGAGCCTATCTGGCTCTGAAAATATTCACCTGCTAATCCCAGAGCATGTCCTTAACAGTGCAATGCAGAATGTGCAGCCCTGTTCCTGGTAACGTAGTTGATTAAGTTCAGAGAGCCAGCATTTCTTTAGCATTGCTCATTCTGATTTTATTAAATTCATTGTCTAGACATCTGTAAGAAAGTGCTCGGTGTGTGTGTGTGTTTTTTCCCCCCAGCTGGTGTCTTCATGCATAGTGGTTAAATATTGTTTTTAGTTATCATGCTGTGGTAATGGTTTCCAGCTATACTAGATGAATGTAATCATGTTATAAATAGGCTGCTTGCTGTTCTTGGCTTATACAAATGTATAGTGAAAGGGTATGCCTTATGTAAGAGTCCATCGCTCTTGCCCCGGTCTGTGTTGTAATCCAGAAAAACTTTTCTTTCTTTTCCACAAGGAGGGTAATGCTGGTGAAGCTTTGTTCCATTTCAGGCGGGTTTTAGAGAAACTCTTCAAAGAGAGGAGACAGGTCTGGCATCGAGAGGTGGAGGTTACCATTCACCAGAATTCCTGGCATTCTTTGGGCTCATGTAACTTCTGCAGCTGGTGCAGAGCAGAAGCCCTTGGAGCACATCTTTGCTTTCGGATCTGGGTTGTTGTCTCCTGGTTGCATTGCTGATTTCCCAGCGGTGTCTGCAGGAAGGGAGGCTGTGTGCGAGGGAATGGGGCAGCGAGCAGAGCGGCGGGGGCAGTCCCTTGCGTAGCCTTCTGCTCCCTTCTGGGAGCTGGAATCACTTTCTGCAGGGGACCTTCTCTGGATGAATCTTTGGCAAAGTATGAGTACACTGATAAAAATATCAGCTTGCAGATTAATTTCAGAGGCCTTCTCACAGGTTAGGGAAATAAATAGCAGGTAAAATCACATCACTCGTGGTCCGTCTCTAAAATTGGCTGACGATCAGAAAGTGAACACTTTCCCCTGGCAGAAACAATAGATCCACTCAGCTTTTGTATTTCAGTGAGATAAATGCTGTGATTGTCTTCTTGTAACTTGTTACCCTGAGTCTAGACTTCTCTTGGTGGTGCTGTTCTCCCTATTTTGTGTGCAATTTAACTTTAAAAGCTGTGGAATAGAAGCTCAAGTAACTCTAGAGGAAGAGTCATACTCTATCCTAAACGAGCAACTTTTCATTTTAGCTGAGTTAACTTTCTCTTCCACGGAGCTTTCATTTTCTAAAGGATTGACACATCTATCTTTCTCTTCTTTCTTTTTAAAAAGTAGTATTACCTAGAATCCACTGTCCCCATGTTGCTGATCGCACACTGTATGTTGGTATTTTTATCACTTAATTGCTGTGAAAGCTTGCGTGTGAGATTAAAAAAACCTGTTTCTGAGCTGGATCTTGTTTTGTGTAAGCCAGAGTCTTAAATTCTGGTTTGGAAGTGAGACTATAACAATAAACACCACACCAGACTTTTATGACCCTGTCCCAGACTGTAAGAAATCTTCACACAATGCCTTTAGAAAACCACCGAAATACTGTAACTGGCAAGGCATGTGTTTAACACTGCCATTTGTGTTTTGTTCTGTCCCTCTTCCTCTGTTTACAAGTTGACTATTTAGATTTCAGCTTCCTTCCTATGAGGAACTTGTCTTCGTGTCTATCTGTCAAATATCCGGCCGTCCACTGAACAATGCCGCGCTGCACTGCTGCTCCGTGGGGAGGTGGCGTAGCACAATGCATGACTGGTCACCCACATCTCAAATTCGTGATTACAGCCATGGTTACACAGCTAGACAACAAGGTGTGGTGGGAGGCCTTGCCTGTATGAATAACAAGGTGGAGCTTTATTAATTCCTGGAAAATCTCAAATTATGAGAAAGAATTTCTTCCACTTCCCGAAGATGCTAATAACTGCAGGTAGCCAGCTTTAAGGTGAATGAGATGGGAATCTCAAACGTAAAATGCTCCACAGCAGGTCGTTCAAGTCCCCTGCTGGCTTTTTCCTCGTGTCCTGGCCAAGGGATGTGGCAGACAGAGTCCTGAGTTCAGAATTGGCCCTTGGTCAGAGTTGCTGAATCAGGTGCTTGACAGCTAATTGCGGACTTGGAAAGCAGTAAATGTCAACTGATGGCTTTGAAAATACCTTCGTGTGTGTGCACGCACACTTGGGGCTGATTCGGTACCTCGCAGCAAATATCTCTGCTGTTCAGAAGGAAGGTGTCCATCTAAAGGGTTCTCTGGTTTTGGTATGGGGCTTGGGGCAGGGGAAGGAGGGGCCTTCATCTGTAAGGAATCGTTTTATGCTACTTCTCCTTTGCAGACAGTTTTTGCAAATTGCAGGTTTGGAGTCTGCCTATTTTACTGGTTTTGCGTGGAAAAAAAAAAAGCAGCATTTAGCAAATGGCATGTTATGAAATGCTAACAAGATGGGCTCTGAAACATGTACAGTATGGGGGGAAGGAGTTAATCAGTGCTGGGAATCGCAGGCATTTGCCGGTTGATGTGCGTTGACACATTGTGAAAAGCTAGAAGCTTTTCCTCTCATAGTTGTGCTTTCCAGTGTTTGTTTATGTAGCCTTTCAGTAATCGTTTTTCTAAAAACAGTTCTGCTGAACACTTAATTCTTTTTTGAATTCCCTCTGCATAGTAGTTTTCTCAGTCTTGGGTTCCACTAGTTTATATTCATGGGGCTAAATATGCATCTAATAGTCTGCAGCTTTTTCTGCCTGCATATGAATGCTTGAATTTCCTGATGTGAGATCATTGTAACAGAGAGGGGGAAAAAAAAAAGATAGGCTTCATCACGTTGGTTTTTGACTTGCCCTGTCCTGGTGCTTTAAGTCTGGTGTGGAATGCCGGGAAAAGAGGATTTGTTTTTACACTGCTGCTATTCCACTTCAGCTGCAGTGCCATCAGGCTCACCTGGTAAACCAAAAGCGTGGCTGTCAGTGTAACTGCGATGAGGCTCATCTGGACTGAGACAGAGAGCTGGGTGGGAGAAGGGAAAATGCTGAGCCCTTGATTGTACAAACCTCTTTGCATTGAGCTCAGCAGTTTAATAACAGTTGGCCAGAGTATGAAGTTATCACATGATGAGGAGTAGATGCGGAGTTCCCTGGCTTTGTTTATACTGCCAGACCTGTGAATTCACTTGTTCAGATTAATCCTATTGTGAACGTACAGATCCGAACGTCCTGTAGTCTGTGTCCCACTTAGTACAGCCCGTTAGTCCATGACTTCCCTACCATCTGGTCCTTGGCTATAGAGAGGAATTTTTCTTGTATATGTGTCTCCATAGCAACGAGTTTGCAGTTGATATGGAAAGTAAGCAGTTGCCCTAGCAACGGAGTTACTGATGTGGCAGCTTCTCTGCTTGCAGGGAAAGGGCTAAGCTAGTTCAGAGCCATTATGTAGGTTTGCTGTGATTATAGCTATGCCCGCTAGTGCTGCTCGAGCTAAGGGGCGGCTGAGAAATTTTGTTACAGGCCCTATTTTCGCCTCCCTTGAAAATCTGATTTATTCGTATAGGGATTCCTGCTTTGAACAAAGGCTGGTAGGATTGTCTTTCCAGGGTGTGTGATGTGTCTGTGCCTTTTATGAATTCAAACTTCCTCAGTCATCGTTATCAGATGAGGGGAAATGATGTTTGACCTCGCTGGCTTCGCTGCAGTATTTTTGTCTCGGCGAACGGCCCGTCGTTATAAAGGTTGGCGCTTTTGTCCCCTTGCTCCTCTCTGCTGTTCTGCTGTTTTTTCCCCGGTCTGTGCTTCTTTGGGCATCCATCCTATCAAGAGGGCTCCTCTTTGTGTCTGCTCTGCCTTGTCTGAGATAGGGAAGCACACACACGCTTCTGGCTGTGTGCACGCTGAAGAGATTCAAGCATCTGAAAGGTTTATTTGGCGCTTATGCTGAGGGACGTCTTAATAAAAATGTAATGAGGGTAAAGGATATGTTTATGGGGATGGGAGAAGAAAATTCTCCTCGCTTGATGTGGAAGTTATTCTTAGAAGTACGTGGTCCATAACTGGGTCATGGAGATCCAGCCAGGCTCCTCCTCCGTCTGGAGCAGGCTCTGAGATCCGAGGGCTCCCGAGTGGTCCTCGAGCTTTGCGAGAGCCGATGTCCAACTTGTCCTCGTCTAATGCCCTGTTTCTCGTAAGTGCTCTGCCGGGGCTTCTTGACAGGAGCCGTGGGCAACCCTTTGGGCACAGGAGACTTTTCAGGAGCGCCTCCTGCAAGTGTCTCTCCTCTGATATGATAATGTCTGGAGTTTTGACAGGTAAAACCCTGTGGAAAGAGCAGTGCTAAATGGAGTGAGAGGAAAAGGACCCTGCTCGTTCTTTGTTAGAATCTCCTAATCCAGTCTGCATATGCACAAAGGTGAGGGAGATGGGACCCTGCCCTCCCTCTTTTAATGTTGAGAGGGTTTCCTGTGAAAGTTCAGCGTCAAACTGGGGAATGAAATAATCTCCTCTGTTTTTAATGTTACCACCTAGACTGATCCAAAAACCAGAAGTGTCAGAATTTCACTGCGTTTATAATGTCTGGGGAAGCTAAAGTGAAAAAAATACCAAAAACCAAATCCAACAAAACAACCCTTCAGATTCACGTTAAAGGCTTCAGGTGATATTGACTCCATTAATAAATTAATGTCCTAAATAAGCTGGTGCAACTGTTAATTTCTTTAATTATTAAAAGGCTATTTTGTGGTTTTAAACTGGAATTTGTTTAGTTTAACTTGAAATGCATTTTCTTACACTTCTGTCTGTCATACCAAAAAGCTCTCTAATATCAGAAATTTTCTCCTCAAATTGGATGCGGAGAAACAAGGGTCATCAATTTCTAGAGAAATCATAAAAGTCTCTAAAACCATTCTGTAAATGGAGTTTCAAGATATTAAACAATTTATGGAGAACTTTTCTTGAACCCTTTTGGTTTTGTTTTTGAATTGCAAACCCCAGAATTATATAGAATATTTAAATAATAGATTTCCTAAAGCTGTGCATGGAAATAACACTCTTCATTTCACTGGCTTCCAGCTGCTTGACTTTACATCAGAGCGAACTCTTTGCACTGGAATCTGCCTGAATTAACTGTTTTAGAGCTGTACAAAGCACAAGCAGTTCTTTTCAAGTGATGATGAAGAGCTGGCAATATCCAGGGAATCCTGTGAACCTTGTATCTAAGGTGTTTGTGTTATCCTGCTCTCGGTTAAGGCAGCCTGCGGGCAGGTGCCCTGCTGCGTAACCGAGGTGTTGGTGGCACGGTGCCAGGCCATTGACCTACCCGAGGAGATGGGCCACTTGGGTTAAATAAACTGGAGCAAGGGGCCCTGTCTGTGCTCCTCAGCCACAGCAAAGATGGTGCAAAGCGTGTTAAGCAGCACTGAAGGAGCGTGGGGAATCAGGAGTGAGCTGCTCTTTATCACTGGGCTTGGGCTGTGGTGAGATTGATGAGTCCATTTCTCAGCTGGGTTTGCACTCCCTCGCTTCCAACTGTTTGCTCCATCACCTTCCTGGCAGATGAACTTTCGTGTTTCTGTGACAAACAACTGATCTGGCTGGATTTATACCTTTCCCTCTTCTTTTAATTCTTGTGTTGCTTCTCAGCCTAATTCCCCAATTCAGGTCACAGTGCAGTCCAGCTAACAGTTGTGCCGACATGCCAGGGGGAATAGAGATGATGGGGAGGCTGGGGATTGCCAGTTGGGATTGCTGAGACAAGCCATTCCTTTCGGAAGAAGGGCTGGCAGCTGCATGATGCATGACTGCTCGGTGGGATAAGGGATGTAGTCCCTGCCACAAGGTAAAGATTAAGGTAAAATGAGAGCAGACGTTTAAATGCAATGGGAGGTTTTCTTCTGCTGGAGATGTTTTGTTTTCCCTTTAGGAGCAGGACTGTGCTGTTTGTTGTTCAAGTGGCCTGTGTTAGTGACTCTTTGTGGTGGTTTACAGCAGATTTGAAGTGATCAAAGTCTGGGCTGCCATTCTCATGCATGAACCCTGACGAACCTGGCTGCCTGTTCCCTTTCCTGGGAGATGGAATTGATCTGTGGCTGTATTGCAATCCCCTTTTCAGCTCATACTGGCACATGTGTCACTATGTAATGAGCAGGCTGAAAACTCTTTGTATAAGTTTCGTTTGGGTTATTTTTCATTGGGCTAATTTAGCTGGATTCATTTTCAGCTCCCTTTTTAGTTCATGGTTACTGTGGTCGGAGGAACCCCAGTGTCAGCACAGGCCATGGGCTCAGCTCTGTTTAATCTGGCATGAAGCTGTGCCTGCGGCTTCCAGCCAGCTCAGAGCTGACCTGGTGACAGCAGGAGAAGATGGGGAAGGAAAGGCTGAAGGATGCTCTTGCCTTTGAGAGCACAGCCTGCACTTAAACCAGTGGGGCCGCTTGAATACGTTCAGTCACATACATGCTTAGTGCTCGATTGGGTCCATAGGACATGGGTGAAGTGGTCCTACAAAAGCTGTACCAGGATGTGTGCACATGTGTGTTTTTTCATGATTTGTTTCTCTGTGTTGCCCAAGGTTCTTAACTTTGGCAGTAGAGGTGGCTCTGTGTGGACCTGTGCCGTGCATCCTCTGAGAAGCTGTTAGGGAAGAGGAAAGGATGTCTATAAAATCAATTGTCAGCCTTTTTCCATGCTGCTGTCATTACATCTTCATCACCTCCTGTGTTTCTCACTAATTGTCAGGGAGATAATGAAGTGCTGTTGTCACTGCCAGCAGAGGAGGGACAGGTCTTGGAGCTGCACTCTGGTTTGAGCACAGGAGGCCCTGCTGATGACGGGCTGAAGGATGTGGGGCCCACAGGAGCACTTTGACACGTCCATTAATGAAGGTGGCAAGGCTTGCCCCGAGCACCAGGCCCACCATGGTGGCTGTGCTAACTCCGGCTGTAGCTGAACATCAGGGCTGAACTGGGCTTGCTGGTGTGGCTGAGTGTATGCGCTTCTGTCTTGCACTTCAGTTCTTCGGCAGAACATCAAAGAATCCATTTTAATTACTAAATATGTGTCCCTTAGACTTCCTCCTTCCTTTCCCAAAAGGGAAGTGTTGTACATTGTCTGAAAGAGCCCAGCAAATTGTGCTGTGTGGCTTCTTTTCTTGGGTGAAGACCTTGAGAAAAAACATTTAAAAGTCTTGGTCACAACTCAGCAGTTGAAAATAATCGAGGAGTTGAGAATCCTCTTCAGGCAGCCTGAAGTAGCCTTTGGGTTGCTGGAGAATCTTCCTTTCTTTGCTCTGGATTCAGGCAGTTACCATGTCCCCGTTGAACCTTAGTTCAGTCCTGCAGCATGACTGTATTATTGGTAAAGTCATTCACACAACTGGCCTGGCAGGCTCTGGGCAGCAGTCTGCACGTTGCTTATACCTGCTCCTTCGGTATTGTTTTCAGCTGATTGCTGTATCTTCATCATAAATCTAGTTAATAGAAATGAATGGTATAGAATAACATAAGCCAAAATCCTTATGAAGAAGGGACCCTGTGTGACTGTTTCTAATTTAGCTGGTTGTCATTTGTGTGTTGGTCAGTGGTGGGTTAGCATAGAAAAGTGGTTAACTTCTGCCATGGCAAGACTGGGCAGACTTGCTAGATGAGGTCATGGTGCAAGCACTGCATGTAGCTGTAACAAAGCAGTGTGTCATGGAGCTCACCGAGTCCAAGTGCAAGGTGCTCCATCTGGGTCGGGGCAATCCCAGGCGTGAGCACAGACTGGGAGATGAAGTCATTGAGAGCAGTCCTGGGGAGAAGCACTTGGAGGTTCTCATGGCTGAAAAGCTGGACATGGTGTGCTGGCAGCCCAGAAAGCCAACTCTGCTGGGCTGCATCCAAAGCAGCGCGGGCAGCAGGGCGAGGGAGGGGATTCTGCCCCTCCACTGCTCTTGTGGGACCCCACCTGCAGTGCTGCATCCAGCTCTGGGGTGCCCAGCATAGGAAGGACATGGACCTGTTGAAGAGGGTCCAGAGGAGGGCCACGAAGATGATCAGAGGGCAGAAGCATGTCTAGAAGCTCCAGGCTGAGGGAGCTGGGGCTGTTCAGCCTGGAGAAGAGAAGGCTACAGGAAGACCTCATTGCAGCCTTCCAGTACTTAAAGGGGACTTAGAAAAAAGAGGGAGAGGGACTTCTTATACAGGCAGAGGGTGACAGGACAAGGGGGAACAGTTGTAAACTAAGAGGAGAGATTTGGATTAGATGTTTGGAAGAAATTCTTTACTGTGAGGTTGGCGAGGCACTGGCACGGGTCGCCCAGAGAAGCTGTGGGTGCCACATCCCTGGAAATGTCCAAGGCCAGGCTGAATGGGGCTTGAAGCAACCTGGTCTAGCAGATGGCATCCGTGCACATGGTGACTGAGTTGGAACTAGATGATGTTTGGGGTCTCTTCCAACCCCTAACCCTTCTATGATTCTATTCTGTTACTCTTGTGAACACAGATTTGTTTAAGAAAAAGCCCCATGTGGCTGCCTCTGGTTAAGTTTTGCTTAGCAAGCATCTACTAGGGAAAGACGTGGCCCGTGCTTATATGTGTTTTAAAGCGAATAAAACTTTTTATCTCTAAGTAATTTGCTTTTATCTTTTGATACGTAGTCTGGTATTTTTAACCAGTACAAGTCTGGTAAACGTCTTCTAGGTAAAGGAAGATACTGAGGAAACTTCATTTTTATGAGATATGTAACAATCTTGCTGGTTTTGTGGTACTTTTAGTTTGTCAAGTTTTAAGTAGTTTAGAAACAATGAGATTTTGCTTTCTTCAGCAGTAGCAACTGGCTTGTTATGATTCAGTAGTTAGATTTTAGTCTCAAGGAAGAAGCTATTTAGCTTCCTAACATCTGTCATCCAATCGAATTCCCAGTTAAAGTCCCTTCCCCAACCATTCCCCACCTGCTCCAGTGTCTGAGCTGGCTAAAAGCAGGGTACCCTCTCAGCTCCAGAGATGAGAAATTATTCTGGGTGGGCTGGGGAAGAGAGGAATTGCCAAAATTGCTTGTCTAGCAGTGCTTCACTGACAAGCAGCAGAGGAACGTGGGTGGTTGGTTCAGGTGCACTTATGAGTCCCTGTCCTTGACACTTGAACTCTGACACCCTTAAAGGTAAAGTGCATCCTGAATATGTGCTTGGATGCTTTACTCAGTCTTGTAGCTTAGATTTTTGGACTTAATTCCTGTGTGTCTTTTCTCTGGCTTGGAAGAATTCAGGCACAGAAGGAATACCGTGTGCTTTCTTTAACGGTGGAGGCCGGCCCGGTTTGAGACAAAAACTGGGAGGAAGGCTCTGGGAGGAACGTCTCCTCTATAGCAGGCAGGTTACAGCCACCCCTCCCCCAACAGGGTCGGGAAAAAATTCCTCGAAGGAAAGTGAAAGGAGAAAAAACCTATTTATTTAACAAACACACGGGAAAAGAATAATGCTAAATAATAAAACCTCTTGCTGTGGAGAGAAAGCCTGGGAAGATTTGAGAGTCCTTTCCATGGGTGTGGGCTCTCTCTCTCTCTCCCCTCTTCGGAGCTGGGTCGGCTCGGGCCCCTCCGGGCCGAGGTGTGAGGCCTCCCAGTGAGGTTCTGATGTTCTGGTGCTCTGAACAGTCCAGAAGAGAAGAAGGAAAAATCCAAAGTCCCAGGGAAACAAAGGAGTTGAACTCTCCATCTCTCTCCTCCGAGAAAAGGAGCCCAGAGCTGGGGAAAGCAGGAAGGTGCCTCTGCCCTGCAGCAGCAGCAGCTCTCTCTCCCTGTGTCCTTGAACACAAAAACTGCTTTGAAAAGTTCCTCTGGCTTTTTTTTTTTCCTTCTCGCTCACCCAGTTTTAAAGCCACAGAAAGGCACAGGAATCATGTCTGGGCATAGAGCAGGTGCTAGGGGATACACAGCATAACGTCTGCCCAAGACAGAGGCAGAGGCGGCTGCTCTGGAGGATCAGGCATGTTGCTGTTGGAGAGTGGCCCTGTGGGTGCTTTCAGCAGTCTGGCTGCCCTGGGACTAACTGGCCTCGTTGGTAGGGGCAAGAAACGCCTTCCTCAGGTGTGCTGCTTTTAGCAAGAGCTTCCTGAGATATTTTCCCTGTGAGCAAAATTAGCATCCAGGACTGAAGCTCACAGCAGTTCTCAGCTTTAATTACACAGGAGGGTGTGAATACTTTGGCTCTGCCATGCCATCGTGTCCATGGTTCCTCTTAGCCTGCAGCCTTCGGATTTTAGTGATCAAGTGGCTGGAGCTGCTGGGATGTCTGGTAGTTGGGAGAGTGCACCCACACGTGCTCATCGTCGCTGCCGTGTCTGGCCGTTTATTGCAATGGCAATAAAACTGTGGTTATCCTTTCTGGAGAATAAGCGCATTTATAAAAGTCTCAATGCTGACAAGGTTTATCTACATGCTGGCAACAAAACTGGCTTTTAAAGAGTTCTTAATTTCTTGTAGCTGTAAGTGGTGTCAATCTCATCAGTGATAGAGTCGTGTGAGATAAGCAACAGGGGAGAGAAAGAAAGGGAGTGACCTTCCTGCTTTGGCATACAAATTTTTTTCCTCCTGAACTTTTTGTGGGTCATTGTTGACCCTTCTTAGCCTGAAACATTACCTGTTTTTTTTTTTTTCTGTTCTCCTACCAGTTTGGACTCCTGACTTCAGAAAAGCTGCTTTTGATTTACTCTTGAGTATCAACAACAGAACTGGGACTGAGGGCTGTGGAAAAGTAGCTGTTGTGGCCATAAATGATGCCTCTGGATCCTACTTAGTTATCCATAATAATGATTTTGGAGACAGTATGTTTTAATTAATTAATTTTGTTAAATTAATTTATTTCTGTTTAGTTCTTCACATTCCGTTCGGGCTATTATGGAAAAATTGTCCTGGGAACTAGTTGTAGGAATTTGTGGGAGGACTCATTCTAAGGATCTTAAATGTGAGTGGGTTTTTTCTTGTTGCAGTAGAAAAGAAATCAAATTGCTGCCCTTAGCCAGTGACTTAAGATACCAAAACACTATCTACAGCATGCTGAATTGCTATATTTCATTGCAACAGTGAAGAGTAGCAATTTACCACTAGCTGAGAGCTCTCAGGATTTTGAAGCACCAGTGTAACTTGCTGAAAGACGACTGTTGGTAAGCAGAGGAATGAACAGGCTTCTGTACAGGGAAGTCTCAATGGCACGGAGAATTGTCTGTGGCAGTACGTGGAGCAGAAACTTCTTGATGGGATTTTGCATAAGAGAATCTCCTTGAATGGTGAATTCACACTCATTCAGGCTTTGAGCAGAAAATTAGCCTGTGCTCCAGAGCTGTGTTTATGAGATCCCACAGCTGCCTACTTGTGGGAAGGTAATCACTGAGATGAAGCAACTTTTTATGAATGGATTTCTGACTTTACAGTTGGAAAAAAGTGTCTACAGTGCACCTTTCAGGGGCTGTGGGGGTTAATGCAAGACTAGGGTTAGTTGCTGGCACACCTTATCTCAAGCTTTCATTTACATATTTTTGTCTCTTTTCCTCACCCTACAGTGTGGAGAGTGGCAACACACCTCTCACAGGTTCTGCATGCTTCAGTAAAAATAGGGAAATCATTCATGGAATGTCTTGGTTTTACCTTAGCGGGAGGGGTGTTAAACATCCCTGTTCAGGTTAGTGGTTCAGAGTGTAATAAATGTAGCACTTCTGCAATTAGATCTCTTTTCTTTAAATAGTTGAGAAGCACTAAACAGACCTTGCAAGGACAAGATCTTCACCTTTAGGACTAGAGTCCTTGCCATGCGGGAAAAGCTGTATTTGAAGGATTCTCCTCAGTACCACTGCTTTGCAGTGGCTGGTTCCGTGCAGCCTTCTCAGGCCCCAGAAAAACACAGAATCACTGCACTTCCAGAGATCCTCACTGCTCCTGGGAGCCCTTTGAAGGCTTTCAGACAGAATGTTTGACAGGTTGAAGAACTGCCTGCTGCTGGTGTATAAGGAGCTACAATTATGCTTTGGGAGAATACCCTGTGCCAAAAGGTATTCTGCAGGAATTCCCTTCAGACATAATATTTATAAATAAATTTAACTGGAAATAATTATATGATTCTTGTATAATTCCACCCTTCCTGAACTACTTGAGGTCTAAGAGGCTGTACATGAATAGAATCATAGAATCATGGAACATCCTGAGTTAGAAGGGATCATTGAGTCCAGCTCCTGCCCCTGCACGGGACACCCCAGGAATCACACCGTGTACTGTCCAGACACTTCTTGCACTCTGTCAGCCTGGTGCTGTGACCACTTCCCCAGGGAGCCCGTTCCAGTGCCCAACCACCCTCTGGATGTGGGTGAAAAACCTGTTTGTGATATAATGGTGTAAGCAGTTTGCTGGCTCTCCTGCCTGGCTGAAGTAAGGAGGAGTGCATGGAGTGCATGGAAAGTGCAGGTTCTCAGTCTTCAGTTAGGAGAGATGGGAAGTTGGAGAGTCAGGATGTGGCTGAGATGGCTGAGAATGAGACATGCTGGTGTTTGTACTGTTGCATGGTTTGCTTTGAAGCAGTTAGATGAACTTGTCCAAAATGTTTTTTCCTGTTTTGGCAATTAATGTAATGCATTTATTGTTATGTAATTACTCATCACACTAATTTATTTGTATTCTCTCTCTCTCTTACCCTTCTATACAGATGAAGGTTTTCCCCTTCAATGCTCAGGGTTAAATATACAGACCTGGCTTTTGTAAAAGAGTGTAGGTTTGGTTTACAATTTTATATTGATATGTAATGCTTTCTAGACTTCTGGCTGCATGGCAGAGAAAGAGGAAAGAAGCTTTCATGGAGACAAATTGCACAGAAGACTCAGTCCAGTGCTAGCTCCCAGCTCTTGAGGCAAATGCAATTTTATTGTTCACGATATACCTCCCTTTTCTGCTTAAATTCTTTTTTTAAATCTATCTGTATATATGTGTGTGTATATAAATATATTTTATATATAAAAAGCATTACAGAGTCACACTGTTTTTTAGATCATCCAAACACTTTTAAGATAAAATGGGAGCAAAAATTGGGTTGGCAGATCGAGCTTTCTGTTGCTTGTGCCTCTGTGCCAGGAAAACAAGATGCTATCATAGTGGTACACCTTGAATCACAGAATATTCTGTGTTGGAAGGGACCCACAGGTACCTCCAAGCCCAGCTCTTCCGTGAGCGGCCCAGACAGGGATGAAGCCTGCACCCCTGGCGGTATTAGCACCATGTTCTAACCACCTGAGCTGATCTCTGCAGGGCTTCCTTGGGAAAGATCTGTTGCCACAACTGGTTACCAGTTAGTGTAAACAGATGACTCTAAATTGAGTCTTAACTAACCTGAACCATCTCTCTTGTTTTTTTCCAAAACAAATCAGCATGTAAAATATAGTAAAACACCTCCACTTTGACTAATTTTTTGTTGTTTCTAGTTTTGCTAAAACACCCATAATATTTCACTGCCTTTTGGGAAGTGCTGCATTTGTTTGGAGGAATGAAGTTCCTTGTTCTTGACTTAGCGAGTCTGCTTTGATGTGTCATTTGCTGTTAGTTTTTAGAGCTGACTAATTTTGAATTTGGGAAAGCAGAAATGTAATTATGACCCTTTCCATTAAGAGACAAGGTTTTCAGTCATTCTTGTTTGAAAAAAAAATAATTTAGAAAGCTTTGATTTTAATTTGTAGCAATGAAATTGTAGGAAGGGTTTTGCTTTTTCATCCTTTTCTTCTGTGACTAGGAAAATGTCTTCCTCCTGCCAGCTAGAATTCTTGAATTATTTTAGTTTCAAAGTAAATATGAATCTTATAGCATATGATCTAACCACTTTTGCTAATTACCTTCTGCTCTTTCACCAGCACTAAGTTGCACTCACCTTGCAGTAGTGTCTAGTATGCCAAAAATGCATTTGGCTGGCTTGGGCTGATGGGACAAGAGTCTGTGTCTTAATTGTGGTGGAGTTACCCACTTGTGTGCCACATCATCTTATATTTATTCCCCTTGCTATTTATAAAACAGAGTTTGCAGACTTGTTGGATTGGCACTTTGAATCTTTAATTTAGACATGCATTTAGAAGGGGAAGAATTTGCTTTATCAGTAAACTTGCTTTTTTCCCTGTTTTGACTATCTGTTGATTCCTCTTGTTTGGCATCAGGTGAAAAATTAAAACAATTCTAGAGTGGTTTAAACAGCTCTTCAGTCCATGCCATGTATAGCTTCAGTCTTCTTGCGCTGTGTACCAAGACATGCTTTTGTTTGGAAAGGAAGAGAATTTTGCAATTGCCCAAATAAATTTTCTGTTTGTGTTGCATGGCTTTTAAGCTATACCAAGTAGTGTTAGCAGCTAAGGGTGTGTTTGTGTATTAATATGAGTGTATATGATAAGAGTGGTGTGGGAGGCTATTTATATAGAGATTTGTATCTTAGGAGTTATGAAATTGGCTTAAAAATCACGTTGTCATTTAAAGCAATGAAGGGAGGGGCTGTGTGCCTTATTTTAGAGCCATTAAGAACTTTTACAAGCTCTTTATAGAAATGAAGACATCTGGAAGAGTTTTGGTTTGCCCCCCCCAACCCCTCCCCCCCTGCTCTGCCATGATTTTGCACCGTCTCGTGACTTTCTAATAGAAGCATCTAGAATACCGACATGCTAAAAATGCTATAAATCAGCAACATTAAAGCCAGAGTCTGGAGGTTGCAATAAAGCTGTAATCTGTCACGTTTCTTTCAAACTCTTCTGTTGGTGGCGTGTTTAGTATTGCCTGAGAGAGTCTTTTGCAAGAAAAGCACAGTAATTACAGAAGTCCTGCGCCGTACAGTGCAGATGTCAGCATTTGTGGTCACAGGGTGCAGCTATGAAGAGAGCAGGACCCTTTGGAGCAGCCAGCCCTTTTTATGGGCTGGTGCTTCGGAGCTGGTGTAACTGGCTTCCTCTTACGGGGGGCAAGCAGTGGTGAGTTTTTACACTAGCAGCATGCTCAGGGGCTGGTTACTGGTTTTCAGCAGGATTTGGTACATTGTGCAGCTCTGAGAGGTTAGATGGCTGCTGCTGAAGTGTTTCAGTATTGGTGGGATGAATGGAGTCAATGTAAGGCGCCCGTTCCTTTTTGTTCAACCTTCAGATAGGGCCTTCAGCAGTTTGGACTTCATTTTCCCGCTGTGCATTTTTCTCTGTAGGGGTGTTTGTGTGTTATTTTTGGTTGCTTTTCACCTTCAGCTATTCAATTCCAATTGCTATTTTTGTGGTTTCCCCCTCCCCCTCCCCATACCTTAGTTCTTTTTTCCCTACCTGCATCATCTCTAAATGTAAGCGATCATGAACATCTGTCTGAGGAACGCAGGGGCAAGGGCTTTCAGTTGCACTGTACTGAGAGTGCATTTGCATCTCGAAAAAGAAAAAAGTTGCAGCCTTTTTTTGAAGCAGGATTTTCATTTGTAAACCGTGTGCTATTTTTGGCGTGTCAGATATGAAGGCTTCCTGTGTGAAACTGATCAAGAAAAGATCACAGGAGACCTGGAGCAGTGACTCAGGTCACAGCAGGCCTGGTTGCATGACACCTGTGTCATCAAAATAGCCTTGCTTTGGCATCCCTAAATGAGATTTTCTCTTCTTTTAGATGGTAGATCTGTTCAAAGGCACATTTGATCATGAATAATTTGGAAGAAAACAACTTTTTAACCTTCTGAGACTATCATACGTCTTCTCTTCCTTGTTACTTCTGAACTCCTCACAACATCATCGTCTGATGTTGGGCAAGTTGTCGATTTTCATTACTGGAGTCTGCTCAGAAATTTTTTCTCCCTGTTTCCTTCCACTCCAGGCATGTTAAGTCAGATAAATTCATACGCTGATGTTTAATCACTGATCACTAATCACCCTTGTGCAATATTGATCAGCAGCCTTTTTGTATGCAATGATCAGAATGAGTAATAGCTTCCTAGTAAACATTGAGGAGTGGGAGACGAAGATGGTGACTTAGCCCCAGGTAGAACTTGACACAGCTTTTTTCCAGAAGTTTCTAGACTCCATCCAACTTCTTTTCCCCTCACCTACTCCAAACTCTGTTTCTTTCCTTGTTCTGTTCAAGCCAAGCAGAAATCCTTCTTTCTGTAGATGGTGTGTCTTTGAGCAAGTGCCCTGGTCCCCTTCTCAGGGTTGCTGGTGATGCTGAAGTTGCCCAGTGTCTCGTTTTCCTGAGGAGCCTGTCGTTTCTTCTTTCAGTACACTACAAGCACACACAGGCTTCCTATTTCATGGGGGCGTCCTGTGAACATCGCACCTGAAAATGAAAAACGAGTGCTTGTGAGATAATTCAGTTAAAAAGAAGCCAGGGAAAACCCAAATAGGCAGGGCTGTGGTGTGTAGGTTGAAAGCTGTTTTTTACCCCCTCCTTCCTCCCACTCTTTCCTTACTGGGTAAAAGGCCCAGTCTGTGCCTGAACTTGCTATTCCGAATAACCCTTATCTGCACACAGTGACTGATGCTCACATCCTGTTTGCTACCAGCTTAGAGCGCCCTGAAGAGGGACATTCCTGTTTCTGCTGGGTCTGTTTCAGTGAGTTTGCAGTCTGGCTCTGCTGCTGCCTCTGTCATATGCATTTTGATTCTCTCCTGTGAATTTGAGGAAACTCACTTTTCCTTCACCATTTCTATGAAATAGCAAAATCATTGTGGAATTTGGAATGGCATCTGGAAAAATGAGGGAGACTTTTAAACAGAGGAATAATTTATATTGAGTCAGGATTTGTTAAGTATTTAGACTTTGATTAATGCTCTGCTAATGTAGAACTAGTCTGCCCAGGAAATAACATGAATAAACCTGTGAATTCTCTTCTTGCCAAGATGTGGGTTTTGATCAGGGACTTGCTAGCTTCCTTGGAAAAACTGTAGATTTAAATATTCCTTTTTTGCACACCACTGAGTTCAGATATCATTTCTCTAATGTAAATCACTTTCCTGTGTTTAATGATAAACTATCTGATCCGCACCATTTCAAATCTGTTTTTCTGATGGAGGTGCTCAGGGATGCTGATTATCCACTCTAAAATACACTTGATCGAGTGGCTCGTGCTGCAGAAGTTTTTCCACGCCAAGCTTTGTTGTGTCTGCCACTTTTAGCATTTTACCAATTGCAACCTGTGTAGCCATGCTTGCAAAAATAGTCACCTAAAAAACCCAAGACGGAAAACTCCTATAGTTGTCAAGTCTATTTTTGAGATGGCTGTGTGGAGATAAATATTAAAGGGAGTCTTCTTTCAGTTTTAATGAAGCTTATTGTGAATTAAACTTTGAAGACTAAGCAAGTTCATCTTGCTCTTTTTACAAGCCTTTGCTTCTGCGGTAGACTTAAAGTAAAAGTGGGAGAAAATACAAGTACGCCTGAATTAATGGCTCCCACAGTGAAAAGCTCCTGCATGGTTCTTTTTAACTTAACTCCACCTTGAGGATGATTTGGATGAGACCTGACAAGGTAGCTTTCTTTCACCCCCTGCCACTGCATGCTTCTGCTGAGAAGGACAATTCTCACCGGTTCCCCAGCTGTGGCACAGTGGGGCTGGTGCCCTGCACCTTCAGGGAAGGTGAGGGGACTGTGCTTGCTGCCAGGGTGCAAATGCTGTATTCAACCCACATGCCACAGCTTCTCCTCTTTGTGCTTGTGGTAATGCCATGGCCCTGGCTGTCTCCAGCCATCCATGGGCTGGAGCTGGTGTGCCCTCATGCCCTACTGCTAGAGGAGACCAAAGGTGCAGCTAGGACTGGGAGAGGGTGCTTGTAGTGACCTGTGGCATGGCAGTCAATGGAGACAGGTAGGTGGCCTAGCAGCCCGCTCCCTGCTTCTGCTTGCATATATAATTTCCTTGCCATCTTGAGATTGGAGCTTCCCTGTGTTGGAAGGCTCTGGTGCAATTGAGGTACGTTTTTGACTCTCTCAGGAAGGCTTTTATGGGCAGCACTCCAGAAGACACAGGAAGAGGTTACTGCTTAGGTGGAAGTGCTCTGACTGCATATGGTCCCAGTGAGGGCTTGCTGCTCTCTGTCTGGCCATGTGGAGGTTTCAGTGGTGTGGCTCTCAGGTGAGATTTCGTGCTCCGTTTGGGTTACAGTAGAAATGAGATGCCAAATCCCACTAGGTGAGGAAAGCCTTCTCCCACAGGCACTGCAGTTCTAGTCCCACCAGGGTGCCTAGTGTCTGAGAGGGAGTGTGCTTACTGTAGCTGCTGGGTTTTGATCTCGCCACAGGAGGCTGGTTTGCTCCTAGAGCTAAACTGGTCTTTCCCTGGTTTGTCTTCATCTCAGAGCCATTGATCTTACTGTTTAATTTAGGAGGCGCTTCTCCAGAGGCTTGTGGTAGTACCTGGTGTTTGGGTGGAAGGCTGCTTGCAAAAATGCCAAGTTGTGGTGAAGTCCCAGACGTTTTTGAGTCCACGAGGTTTCAGCTTATGACATCTGGGCTGCTGAGGCTCCTGAAGCCAGGCCCTGCCCTGATGAGTTTTTGCTGATTTGAGCTGTGTGAATGAGATGAAAACTTCACTGCAGTCAAGAGTTGCTTCATTTTGGAGGATGTTTGCAGCATGGGGAGGTGTTTTGTTTTGCTTTCTGGGGTTTCATGCAGCCATGAGAAAGAGGAGGAGGAGGAAAGAGAAATGATAGTAAAAAATAAGTATCTCTGAAGCTAGCGTAGAAATGGGACACGGGCAGAGTAGAGCGTGCGTGTAAGTAGCCGAAGTAATGTGTGTGTTGAGGAATGTGGGTAGCGCTGAGGTCTCTGTTGCAGGAGGATGGTTATTCTTCAGCGTGTGCCTGCGGGATGTGACAGGGATCTGTTGAGGCTGCCGAGGGGGGCTTGGGATGGAGCACAGCTTTGTTTCTGTAAAGAGCCCAGGAACACTTGGAAACCCCACATCCAAGGGAGCCTCTCAAACCATTTATCAAAGTGCCTGGTATTCTTCCTCAATACATCGTGCAAACCAATATTAAACAGTGAGCAAGGGAAAACCGTACATTAAATAAACAGTTATGGGGGAAATGGTGCAAATCCATTAGCTTTTGTCAGGTCTTCCTTATTTCTATTTTTGTTTGTCACTGATAATGGATTTAGTACAACCTGCTCCCTCTCACACATTTCTGCTAGCTGTTAACCCCTTCCTCTGGAAATTCACTCACTGGCTTATTTTGTCATTAATGCAGTGGTAGGCAAAAGGTGACCTGCAAACCTTAGCACAGATATAAGTGTTGAATAATTTTTTTAATATCTGTTGTGTGAAGGGTTGTGTTTTAAAATCGTCCCTAGGTTTTCATCTATGATGTAATTGTATATTTGTAAGAAAAGGCAATTTATGTCTTTTCCAGTAGTAGGTAATATAGATAATATGAAGGGCATGGATAACCAGTGGGTATGTAAATGACTGCACCTCTAAAATGAAATCAGTGTACCCCACTAAATGGGCTGTTGGTCTGGACTCTCAGGATTTTTTTCCTTTTTGCCTTGGGTTCTATAGGTGGCCTTGAGGACTTTTTTATTCTTTTGTTTCTGCGTCTTCTCAATTTTCTTTTCAACAGAGTAGGGATAATTACACTTGCCATGTATACACAGAAATTCTATAGGCTGAAACAGCATTATTAATGCTACTTGCTGCCTAATCTCCCTCAAGTATGCCTGTGATGGCCCATCATGCTTACAGGCTTGTCTTCTGGGCTCTCCTGCTTTCCTAGCCCAGTCTCCCTGCTTCTGTTTGATCTTGCACTTTGTTCCTCCCTCGCAGTGTCTCAGCCTGTCTTCCTCAGTGCCCGGACTTTGCCTAGCCTGGGGGGACTTTGGGCAACATCTAGGTACTGGCATGAAACAACATCTGCTTTATATAGGAGCCAGGCATTGTTTAAGGGCAGTTAATGACACTGCTTTCTTCAGCTGCTTGCAGGATTTCCGTGTGGCAGCCTAATAGGGTGGTTTATAGCTTTATAGGGTGGTTCACATGTGAACTCAACAAGGAGATATCTAACAAGCTAAATGTGACTCTTGGAGTTGGGTGATGTAATGCAACACCTCCTGAGCCTGTTGGAGGAATCGTTTTATGATGAGAGTGGTGGGAAGCTAATGGTGGTGTAGGAGATCCACTGCTGGCTGTAGGCAGTCATTTTGTGTGAGCTTACCTGTGCTAATGAGCGTGTGCTGGTGAGCTGGAGGACCAGCTGTGCCCATGGGCAGTGGGTCACTGCGATTGAAATAACGGTAGAGAATCATTTCAGACCTGGTGTTGAAGTGCCCCTTGCAGGATCAGGAGCCAGGACTCTGGAGTCATGCTTTGGGTTGGCAGTCTTTGGCTGCAGCTCAGACTTGCTGGGTGTCTAGGTCATGCACTAGAAGACATTCCCAAGTTCTCTGTACACATGAGAAGTGCTGAGGTAAAAAATTGCTTAAAAGCCCACGAATTCCTTCATTTCTGTAAAATGCAAATGCAGTCAGTCCCGTGCCCACTGTTTCTTTGCTCTGCCTGTGGCAGACAGACAAGGCCATAGGATCTGTGCCTGTGGCTCTACTAATGGGGCTCTCTCTGCAGGTTTGGGCAGGGGGGGCAGCCTCGGAAGGCGCTGCTGCAGAGGGCGGGGCCCTTCACTCTGAGAGCACATACAAGCCCAGAGGTACAAAGAAAACTTCTGGTATGTCTTGTTCCGGTGAGACTCGAACTCCTTTAACATTGGAAGACCATTGGACAGTGTGCATTTTGGTAGCACTTTCTTGTGTTGCAGGATGTTGTGTTGCATCTTGCCTCTGAAATAGGTTGTGGTTTTTTGACTGTGGAATACCATGGCCTTCCCTTTTCTCAGCTGTTACTTCTCAGCGCTGATCTGGCCTCTTTATTCCTGTATCAGTTTATTTGTATGCTCGGCTTCCTTTTTGTTTTATTTCATTTTGAGACAAAGTAGTCCATTCTCAGGGAAGTAATATACTCCCCCAGCCTCTCCAGTCAGACAGACAGTGCCCATTTTGTGACTGGAAGAACAGCAGAGACGTGGAGGTGGTTCATGTGGCTGCATCACTTGGGGAAGAACCAGGCCACTTTCATAAAGTCAGATCAGGGGATTAAAAGGTTGATGGCTGGGTTGGTATCTGGGTAGCTCACTGAGCAAGTGAGCTAAAATACCAAGAGACGAGTGTGAAAACAAAGACTTGGACTTGCATTTTGAAGTAATGGATGTTTTTACTTGGAGCAAAATAAGATTTAAAAAGCCGCAACCTTTTGTTTTCTTGAGAAATGCTGATGATTTTTTGATGCAACTGGCTTACTTGGGTTGAACACTCTACTCCAGCAAGCTTTCCCATCAAAACTTCAATTTCATGCATTAGATGAGTATATGTTTATGGTCATGTAATTGTGTTTTAGCTAGTCTCTTCACGCTTCTTCACCTTTGTGCTTGAGCTGAGCTGTGACTGCTGCTTTACTGAAAAAAATGTTGAAAACATGCAGGAGAAGTGTTTGTGAGGGTTTTGTTATGCTGCATGCAGATACTACTTCATATTTACTTCAGCTTGGTGTCAAGCTGTCACCTAACATTGCCAAACTTTCCTTGGAAGAGCAGGGGAAATTTCTAGCTCTCGTAAGTTTGTAGGTCAGGGGGATTTTTATGAAAAGTAAAAGCTTACTAAGCAGTTGTCACTGTCATTAAAATGCAGTCAAGGTTTGCAGCGCAGTTCTTTAGAGCTGGATGTAGAGCATTTCACTGGTCTGTGCTGGAAAGGTCAAAAGAGAATGAAGAAAATCTGTCCTTAAACTGCATGAATAGTTATTTGTAATTTTTATGTAAGATTGCAGTGAATCTGAGGAATGTGTTTTGTAATAATAGGAATCGTTGGCAGTGGCTTTGTTTTTCTTTCTTTAAGAATTCCTTAGCTGTTGTACTTCTTAATTTAAAAAAAAACCCAAAAAACACAAACCAAACAAAATAAAAAACCCAGAAGAAACCTAGCTGACCTCAGATGATTCAATGCTTTGTGTGTTTCTGCGAATAAGTTCAATTGTTTAAAAAAAGGACTAACTAGAGAACCCACCAGACTCATATGCAAGGTATATGCAAGCTGTTGTAGAGGATAAAGTTTTAGTATCATCTGTGACCACCCGTAAGAAACTACTTAAAACTGGAGAATCTGTGTAGGAGAGCAGAGCAACCAACATTGTGTGTTTATTGATAACTTGAAATACCAATGACTAAAGATAAGCAATAGAGTTTTAAACAAACCAGCCAACCAACTCTGGCATCTCATCTTAAATCTTCCTGAGCACTTGCCAGACAAATAGTTTAAAATTTGTTGTGTAATATATTTTCCAAGTTTTGATACTAGTATGCTAATTCTGCCTTATGTAAATGAAGGAACTACAGTTCTGAGTTGGTTCTATTTTAGCAGTGATACCCTTCATTTGGAGGAGCGTGATACTAACATGAGGGATGGGTAGCTGAAGAAAAAAGTAAGGCATGTTCTTCTTGTCATCGCTGTCTGCAAGTGAATGGCATAGAGCTGGCCTTTGAGCAGGTTGAACCTGGTTGCACAGGTTCTCTCTCCTTGGATATTGAAAAACATCTCTGCCCTTGCTGTCGTCGTGCTGATTCAACACGGCGTCAGTGGTCACAACAGGCTTGGTGAATTTTGCAGTCATGAGCCACTTCTTTCCCGTAGTGCCAGCACAACACTTGCAAACCCTCAAGAGCAGAGGTATATTTAGTGAAGGATGTGTAATCTGTGTTGTATTGCGGGATGGCTTTGAAGTTACTTGGCAGGTTTTTTTGCTTAGTACAAGAAAGTTATTTAAGCGAGTCATTCTCTCCTGAGGTGGATTTTGGAGTGATTATCATGTTCCTCTTGCTGCATTTCAGAGCTGAAGACAGGGTGTCATAAGGTGCAACTCGGAAAGTATTATACTTGCCTGCCTTCTGTTTCTCCATTTCCTCGTGAAAATACCTCACTTTTCGTGTTAAATACATTTTTTCATAGGGCGAGAAAAGGGGAATTTGTGTTTAGGAGGAATTCCGATGTTAGTTTGCTGTTCTTGGGAACCAACCAGAAACTCGTTTTACTCAAGGTTTCCAGAATTGCTCTGTCTTCTGGGTGACTGCAGTGTCAGGTGGTGAGTGAAACACCCTGCTCCTTTTGCCGGTAGACTCTTCCATCGTGCCTTGTTCTCTTGGGTGCTTGTGCAGGTTCTTGCTGCCTGACAGCCTTGGGTGTGCTCTCACCACCCCCCGAGGCTTCCTGCGCAGGTGTGAGCAGTCAGCAGTGACAGCAGTGTCTGTGATGAGGTGGCTGATGGCTTTGTGCTGCTACATTAGATGTGGTGCAGACACAGAAGTTAAGAAATGTGCTACTGGTCTAAAACAATTATCTTTTTCAGATTCTGAGCCTGGATGTGGTTACTCAAATGGTTGTTTTAAATTCTGCGGTGACATGGACAGTTCTATCATACAATTCTTTTGATCATGTAGAAACGCTTCTGTGCTCATATCGAACACTTGGACCTGCAGAAATTGTTGGGCATTGCCATGGATAAGCTTGGTGGCAAATCTTGTTTGCTTCAAGCCTGCTGTTGCAGCATAACTGGACACAATGAGCTCAGGAGAAATATTTCTTTAAAGTAAGAACCTTTAGTACCCAGTCATCTCTCCACTGTTACTTGCAAAGAGGTCACCTGTTGTAACAACAGTAGGTTTCATCCAGGAGAGAAAACCTTTTGATGGTGAATTACTGGCAACAAAAGGTTCCTCATCCCTGAAGAAGGTGTCCTTAAGGATATTCACAGGTCCCGTGTTAACGACTGCCTACACCGAGTTAGGCAGGGACAGATGTCACAGGGATGGGGTTTCAGGATTTGATAGCTTGGGGCTGCAGATGTTGGTTGGAAATGCCCTTTTTTGAGGAATATGAAATTTCTGCTTTTCCTCTTTGCTTTTATGGTTACTGAAGCCAATGTAACATATTTCTCAGATGGTGTACATCTGCACCCCTTCAGTCTGTGTAGCTGCCTGATTCATGTTGCTGATCATTTTGGTTCAGGAAAGCCTAGCCATGGCCACTCATCCCCTCCTGATTTGATAGTGGAGAAATAAAATACAGATCTATTCAGTGGGCAGCTGTTGTTTGGGAGGAGCAAGGTCCTTAACTCAGCTGTTTTCAAATTCTCAGCCTGCTGGCATAGCTTAGGTGCCTGAGTGGAGCTGTGGAGTCACTCGTGGGTGTCTTGTTTTGGTTTCTCTCCTCCCAGCCTCCAAGCACCTGTGTTGGTGCCCAGCATCTCAGCGTCTCTGGTTTGCCTGGCACAGCCTGGCCTTTCCCTCAGGGCTGTCTGCCAGCCTTGCTGCCCAGCTCACTCCAGCTCCCCCCTGTACCCCTGCTCTATGTCATTCATACTGATTTTGCCATTTGTCTTACAAGCTGCTTGGTGTCCAGCCAGAGTTCTGATTTTCCTTTTTCAGGGTGCTGTTTCAAGAGGTGCATCAGGATGTCACCAGGGCTCCTGCTGCAGAAGGGGAGAGCTCCCATTCCCCTCCCTGGCTCCCCACATCCATCCCCTGCTTTGCCACAGCTCTCTGGATGCCTGTCACACTCTTCGTGCGTGCCAGCTTAATGAGTGTAAATTACATCAAATTGTGTAAGAAAAACAGTTTTCTTTGAGGAAAATGACTGGAATGGGCTTGTGAAAGAAGGGCCAGGCACATGCAAGACATCAGGAAGGCAAAAATGTTCCTTTTGGCAGATTTCCCTTAGGGTTCCGTTCCCTTGGGGACCATCTCAGTGGTGATGCTGCTGCCAGAGATGTGGGTGCCTGGAGCTGCTCCTCCCTGGTGCAGATTCAAAGTGAACACGTTACCAGAGCTTGAGAAGGGAAAATTTGGAAATGCCAACATCTCCCCAAGCCCACATTTTGCAGTTTCTGTATCCACTCTCTTCCCAAAGCTTTGTTTTGGCCAGACTTGTTTTTATGGCTGTGAAAAGAGGAACTCTGTGAAAAAGGTTGTGTTCCTAACACTTTTCAAGTCTGTGCTGAAATAACTGGGGAATAAAATTCTCCAAATAGACATTACCTGAAATGTTTCTATAGATGGATGTAGCCCCCGCAGTACCAAAATCTGGCCATGCAAACCCAGTACAATGGGTTGTGCATCTTTTCCCAGCCACTGCTCTTGGAAAGAGCTCAACACACAATTCTTTTAATTGACCTTTGGGCAGACAATAGCTGATGTGTGAGGCCAGGCAGTTAGTTGCAGGGTATATACAGGCAAACTCTTTATAATGAGGAGTTTTACTAGTGGATAATGCTATTAATTCCCAACTATAGCAACTGAAAGACCTGACAAGCAGCATTTTAATTATTTTAAAATTTCAATCTTTTTTCAATTCTATTAAAAAATGATCAAGCATTTTTGTTTAGATACTAATAGGTTGTGTAAAGTAGTGTTTAAAAACTTATGTATGCAGTCCATTGGAAGAAAAAATAACTGAACACTGAGTGTATCATGTGCCTTTTCATGGCAATGCACTGCCTTTAGTGGCTGGGAGGGAATCAGAATTGTGTATTTGAGATATGAGAGCAAATTTTTTAATAAATTGGAAGTTAATGCACAATATTGTGGCACAATCTCCACATATATTAAGTGACATAAAAAGGACTAGCAATTTCTCAATATAAAAGATATTCAAGATTTTTTTTTTTCAAATAAAGTATTCAGTCATAAACTTTCATGGAGTAACTCTAAATGTTTCTCTCTCTCTCCATTAGCACCGCTGAAATAGTTTACCCTCAACTGTAGTTTACTCTTGGACCACATGAAGAGGAGTTGTAATGACACTCCCCATTTGTTAATCACCTTAACCAGGGATCAGTGCAGAAGCTGTAACCGGTGTCTGGCAGGAGGGAGGTGGCTGTGCCTGGCCCCGGGAGGAGGTGGTGTGTGGGGAGGTCTGAAAGCACTCCAGGTGCTGAGATGATCGGGGGCTCAGTCACTTGTTGCCTGGGAGACAAATGTAATCCAGGGAATTTTTTTTGACCCTTCCTTGCCGGTTTTTGATTGGAGTCACTATTGACTTTTGACTTGGAGGAGGTAGTGAAGCAGCACGCCAAGTGTCATAAGATGGAAATTAATCACTAACCTACGGGTCTGAGCTCCAGTGATTTCCTTTCCCGTGATTGCTCTGTGTATGGGAAGACTAATGACACATCCCAACAGACAGTTAACAAAGCTCTTCACACCTTCTGACAGTCAAGAAGGTTTCTTAACCAGATGTCACTTCAGTTTTCCTTTTTATTCGCGCTCTGTTACGTGATTGTGGAAAAACCAAAATAACTGTCTTAAAAGAGAACTTTGCAAAGTTGGCGAGCTTTGCCTAAAATTACATTTGTTTTTGCTGGTAAATTATAAGTCAGCTCAGTTGCAGTGAAAATATAACGAATCGGCCTTCCCAGTGTTTTTTTTTTAACAAGGAGTGTACTTCTCAGTATTTTTTGTGAGCGTTCCTGTTTTTCAGTGAGATTATTTTTGGCTTTTGCAAGAATATGGCCAAGCCAAACAAATTTATCTTAACAGTAATGAAAGGTTTTGAAGTTACTTGTAAGTAGTGACTTCATATTGTAAGGCCCTCAGCTTAAACTAAGTGATGGTTTTTGGGGAGAAATCTCTTCCAGGTAGATGAAAAGTCTGTCTTGGAAGTAAATGAAAAAACAGAGAAGTTTGAAAACAATATGTTGCATTCCAGTAAGTACAAATAAGGTAGATGGTATTTAAGTGTAGTTTTTTTATAAGCTTATCCCATGCTGTAAGAAGTAAGGAATCCAGCAAAGGTTTTCTCCTGAAAAATGTTCCTAGTTTTGCTCATTGCTTGCTTAAAAGGAAATTTTATGTTCTTAGTCTGGGTCTTGGATAGAGCATGGAAGTGGAATTTGGGAGGTTTGGATTCTAATTTTGAATCTGTCCTTTGCCTAAAAATCACTTACTGGCCTTATCGTGTCTCTGGCTCATTGTCTCCTACCTAGGAGGGCTAACTGTACCAACCTCCTTTTTGCAAACTGGTTTGGGATGTGCGGTGCAGTGTCCACAAGTGACACCAGCACTGGATCTTCCAGTCCTTGGCTGTAGCGGCTGAGGTGAGAGCTGAAGAGTCTTCCTCGCTCTGTCTCTGGCCCCTTGAGTCTTGGGCTTTTTGGCCATACCAGGGCCTTGCTTCAGTTCAAGAGCTGGAATATGTCTCCCCTTAGACTCTTCTGTGGCCTCCTGGGAGGGCACCTCTGGGAAGTAGAAGGACAGATGGTCTTGAGCCCTGGAAGCCACCCTGAGGAGCCTTGACCCCATGCTCCTGTTCCACCAGAGCAGCGTGCAGAAGATGGTTTGTTCTTCATGTCCTGCAGCAGCCGTGCTTCTTTCTGCCAGAACACTGTTCACAGCTCCCGTGGGCTGTGCTGGCCGCTCTCCTTTGCTTTCAAGCCAAGTCTCACGTGGTGCTGGGAACTTTCTAGATGCACACACAGCCATCCAGTGACATCGGGGAAGACTTTCCTTTCTCATTTATTTTTGGGGAGGAGAATTTAGCGCAGATTTACTCTCTGTAAGCAGTTTGCACGTTGCACTGTGTATCCTAAAGCTATCCATGAGGCAGAGGAGCACTTAGAAGGTGGTAGGGCAAAGAGAACAAGTTTTTAAAAGGAAACAAGTGTCTGGTTTTGGTCTTCTGTATGGTTTAAGAAAATAACGTCCCTCTTCTGATGTGATTTCTGTGTGTGTGTCTGTGCGTGCTTGCTCTTTAACATGTTAACGGAGAGCTTTGTTTCTCTCATGGAAGTTGAAGCAGAGAAAAGGCATGGTCCTGGGTCGAAAAGCAGATAGAGGCAGTAACACAACCTCTCCCACCTGTTCCAGAAAACATCAACATTTACCAAAAAATCTTACCGTAATGCCTTGAAAGCCTGCCATTGGAGTTCAGTCAACAGTTAGGGTTGGTGTTTGTTTTTATGGATGTTCAAACAGAGCAAGACTGCTCCTGAACTGTCATTCCATATGCTTTCATAGTGAAGCTGAGGCAAAGTTTTCACGTTTGTTTGAGAACTCACACAAAACAATCCAAAATATCCTCAGCCTGACCTCTGATGGGATTGAGACAAAAAATGAAATTGCACTGCTTGTAACTGCAGAATAAACACTGAATTTTAGTGTAATCTTTGCCTTAGAGATGGACCGCTTGTGTTGTTCCTTGTGTCCAGAAAGGGTAATTACAGTAACTGTTGTTTTAGCTGATCACAATTTCACAACACCCTTAAATGGTTATACTCTGATTATACTCTGGGCTTTTTTTTTTTTTTTTTGATTTGGTTGGTTGGTTTGTTTTGGGGTTTTTGGGTATTTTTTTCCCCTCTGGGGAGAAAAGATGATTAATTTCCTCTTGTAGTATAATGGCATTGATGTCATGTGGGTTGGAGGATTAAGTCCTTTTATTTTTAAAACAGTTGCTAGGGTGTTTAACCCCCTCCTTTTTAGCCTTGTTTCTGTTTGTATAACAGCAAAAGGAAAAGAAAACCACTTCCAAAAACAAGACACTTTCCTTCAAAGTTTCTGTTTAACAGTTAACTGTAGCTTCTTATTTTTCCAATATGGGGTGATGGGGAAATTGCCAGATATTATTAAATCATATTAACTAGTAACAAGAGAGAGGGGGGAAAAGAGCAGCCAAACATTCATTCTTACTTTTTTCCCCTCAGAATTGTGATTTAAATCATACCGTCGTAATACATTATTAATGGAGCAATAATCTCTGGCAAGCAAATTATGTTCACTTCTGTCAGACAAAAAACCCAAACCCACTGCTTTTCCTGACAAAAACTGCTAAATAAATAAGGCTGTGCCATCAGATCAAATATTTGATTTTATTTTTTAATTCTTTTCTCTTTGCAGAGTATTGGAAAGGGGTCCTTGTGGTGTATAGACCCAGAATATAGACAAAATCTTATTCAGGCTTTGAAAAAGACACCCTATCACCCATATTCGCATGTGTTCAATACACCTCCCACATCTCCTCAGGCATATCAAAGGTAAGAACGAGATGCATTTTACAACTCTGAATGTTTTCCTGCAGTGTCGCGCATGATTCTTGGGTAAGACTGAATGTAATAGAGCGGTGCAGTTTGGAGAGTGCTGGTGCAGAATCGCCGGGAGCGCCGGCCGTGGCCTGGCCTTGTTTGGCGTGCCCAGGACACCTTTTACCTGCCCGTGCCCCCGCTGGCATCAGTGAGCTCCCGGCAGAGCCCGCGGGCTGCCTGCCCGAGCTGCCTGGCAGGGGAACGCCTGACAGTAAAACGCGGATCAGCAAATGGAGAGGTGTGAAGTGCCCACTTATCCCGTTTGGTGAAGGCACAATTCCCCCACTCACTCACAGGGGACGGGCTCGTTCTTTGCCCGGGAGAGCCGCAGGGCCGATGTTGCCCGTGCAGCCGTGAGATGTCCACCAGGTGAGCCAGCGCCCGGGTGGCTTGGCCAGCCCTTGGTGGTGATGGGTGCCAGTGGCGGCCCTCAGGGTTAGCCTGGATTTTCTCCTTTGCTTCAGTGAAACAGGCGTGGGGTGGGGTTTTCCCATTTGTTTTGCGTTTTCTGATCTGGCCTTCACTAAGGGACCAGCGTTAGCAAAGAGACACAATCTATGGCTGCCATCCGCAAAGCGGGAAAGGAGGCGCTGAGCTTTGGCAGAGCTGCTTTCTCCTCGAAGCTAATAAGGGCCAGGACTGCGGCTCATGGCCCGTGCCGGCCCACCCCGCTCAGGATGGGGAAGGTGTGGTGAGCCAGCCGCAGCAGGGCCCGCAGCACCGCCGGGACGGAGCGGTGACGCTGGCGGCTCTCGTGGCGGCTGTGGTGGTTTTTATTATTTTTCCGCGTTAGCGTTCAGACTGGCGGCCAGGGAGGGCAGCGGCCCGGGAGGGCAGCGTGATGGTCGCCGTGGCGACGAGGCATCTCCCCGGCAACGCGCGGGCCGGGCGGGCGCTGCCGCGTCACGGGGCCGCGGGGCTCGGCCGCGCCGTTGCCGCGGTGACGGCGATCCCGGCACGGCGCTGGGAACGGGGACCCGGGGCCCGCTCTTGTGCCGCGGGCATCCCCCCGATGGCCGGGGTGTCCCCTGGTCCCCTGGATATTCCCCTGGGAACCAGAGGGTGACGGGGCTGCAGGATCCCGAGGCGCTGCAGTCCAGCTGTCCTGGTTCCAATGGGGTGCTGGGGAAACACCGTCCCTAGTACCGCCTGTGGAAGTACCCCCCACTACTGTGCTCTGCAGAAGGACAGATAACAAATTTAGATAATGGATTAAAACTGTAATTTGTGCATTTGAACAAAGCATGTTTCCTGGCCCTTGCTTTGTTGTTACTGCTGCCTTTTAAAGAGTGTTTTAATTATGCTCATACAGATTTATTGATAAATTCTCATATTGAGTAGAAGCGTAATGCGCATCTGACGTAGAAATGGAGGGATTTTGATCCCTTCTAATCCCCACAAACAAAAAAATCCAGCATCCACATGCAGTTGAAAGCCAGAGGATCTCCCATTTTTGTGGCTGAAGTGACTGTTGGCTCAGCGGGCTGGCTTTGCCAGAACCGTGGTGCAATTTGGTGACAGATGTTGCCGGCAGGAGCAATGACACGGGCAGCTCTTCTAGGCTAGGCTGAAGGAAGCCGTGCAGCAGCACTGCTGTGGGCAATCTTTGCAGGGATGAGCCCTTAGAGACACCCTGTCTGGGTGTCAGGGAGCACACAGTGGGGTAGCTACCCTGTGTCCTGCACAGCCGTGTGCCCGCTGCTCCCCATCCTCATCCTGCACAGCCTTGTGCCCGCTGCTGCCCTGTCCTTGCTGTGTGGGGCAAAGGATGCCTGCCCAGTCACAGGCCTTGGGCAGAAGTTGTGCTGCCTGCTTCCAGTGGGGTGGGTGTCCAGAACCCCATAGGCTGTTTCCATGAGTGGGAGAAGAGAGGTGCCAGACAGTATGGCATTTAAGAAAGGGGTTTGAATCGCTGCCTGCTTTCACCACTGCCCAGAGCAGCTGAGCAAGGAAGGAGGAGTGGTCCAGCGGAACACCGACAAGCAAGTCCCAAAACTGAAAAGGAAACTTTTTATTCTTGGAACTCGTGGGATGTGCTGCTACACTGCTTGTGCTGCCAAGTGCTTTGGAGTCTGCCTTGTAACGACTGCATCATAAAACAAAGAGCTTGTGTGGTTGCAGGAGCAAATGCCTTGCAAATACAGACCAAGTGGAGGCCAGGTTTTATATGAAGAAATTGTGGTCTCACTGTTACTCTTAGTTGGCTGTCTTTCAGCATTTCCACTATTAAATAAAACTTAATCTCCCCTTAGTATTCTAAAATATTTATTCATTTGGCTACTAATGACTGGTGAAACATCAGTGTGAAGCTGGTCTAGGCGATCAGTGACTTTTGAATTAATTCTGGATTGGCAGTTACATGGTAATTTTCTGAATATATTTCCAATATATTCTCAACGAGTTGAGCATCCCCTGTGCATTTGGAAAAAAACAGTACTCCCATGTGTAAGTGATTGCTTTCTCATGTGAACAAAGACTTCAGTAAGGGTAGAAAATGTAAATCCATTCCACCATAGTCAGATCTCCAGAGCAATACATCATCATGGTAACAGATTCCAGGGGGAGTTTTTCTTATGGTGAAAACAATACATCTAGAAAAAGTCCTTGGGTGGCAGAGGTTTTGCTGTCTGTCCATCTTACGTAATGGAAGTCTTGAGAACAAGTAAGAGAAGCGTGATATTAATGAAATATGTCTGGAACCAGATAATTTGCCAATATTATTCCTGTCTCTAGGAATGGGATTCATTGGAGGAATTACAAGGTTTATAAGGGTCAGTTGGTGCAATTCCACAGGGGCAAATTGACCTATTCCTTGTCTTTATCAGATATTTTAAAAGAATAAAGATGCACAAATGAATCACGTGTTCTGTTTAGTATCTGCATAAGCAGCTTAGGGCTGAATTGAGCACAGAGTGGAGGAGTGCATTGTGAAAATATCCCAAGCAAGATGATCACTGAACACACAAATTGTCCTTTTCTGAGCAGAGTTAATTTCATCAGATAATTTAGGTTCATGACTTCAGTAGAGCATCCTGCATAAACATGACAGGGGTGGACCTTTTATGAAGAAGTTTCATGATGTGAACCCACACATTTAGATGGCTGAGTCAGTGTTATACCAGTATCATTTCAGATGAAAGTTACTCATGCAGCGATATTTGGACTACATAGGGTTCCATGCATATAGAAGACATTTTGGGGGAAAAGGCAACCTTGCTGTGTTTGTACATAAGGAGGAATTTCACACTGCAATTGTCTGAATTGCTGCTTCAGTTCAGGGCAAAGTTTATCTGTAAGCTGTAAGAAGAGAAGAAGAATATCACAAGGTGAATTATTTAATTTTAATCGGTTTGGATGTGTATTCTTCAAAATCAATACTCGTAACAAACAAACAAAACCCATTGGGTTTTAATCTGGTTCTTCTAATTGAAGCATATGTCATGAAGCATGTCCTTTATGATGAATTTCAAGAGTGAGCTAACACTGATACACATCATTACAAAGGAAAAGGTGGAATAATAGGTACGTTAGACTAATGTGTTTATTTTTAAATTTTACAATTGTGTTGGCAATCGCAACTTTGAAATATATTTATAGACACAAACTTGGTTAAGTAACTGTACAAGTCAGTGCCCTGATACTTCATCTATGTGTTTTATTTCCAGTTTTCTGACTTGAAAAAGTGTCGGTGGGATTTTCTCTCCTAGTAGTGCTTGGAGGAGATCTTGAAATGGATTTTTCTCTGTGTGTATTACATGGGGCTGTTTCTCGAGTGTATTTCTCTTCCTACTGCTGGAAACTATCAGGAAATGTAATCTAAAATAACAGAAATTATTATTTTTACAGAGTAATAAAATACATTTGAAAATTTGAGTGACTATGTACCCAGGAATATTGGCTTTATAGATGTGTGGATAATCATTTCATGGCTTTTCATTTTTTCAGTGTGTTTTGCTAATTGCAGTTGGTTAGAGCAGTGTCAAATGCTGGCAGACCTGTCCTGTAACTGATGAAATTGCTAACATGCCCAAGATAGAAACTAAAGAGGTGTTTCTTTCCTGAGCTGCCCCAGACTGCCTGTTCATAAAGGCTTTGTCGGGTTCCTTGTTGGTTTGCTCCTTCCCATTGGAACAGCTCCTTGGGTGAGCTTGGTTCTGCTTCAGGAAGGATTCAGACCCCAGACAGACCTGAACTAGATTTGTGCTTGGCTTTGGACATGGAGTCCCCCTGTGCACATCATAGCCCTTCTGTCAGAAAAATACATCTTGTGGCATCCATCAGTGCGCTTCAGCCAGGCCGTCCTCTGTGGAGAGGATTTGAGCCTTGCAGGGCTGGAGCCGACAGGAGACCATGGAACAAAAACTAACCTGCAGCACCGTTTGGTGGTTGTAGGGCATTTGCTGTGCGTGGCATCTGCTGGTGATTGTGGAGCGGATGCTGCAGAGCTACCCCGCTGTGCTGCCCGGCTCCCAGACAGTGCTGCAGCCTTGGTGATGGAGGAGAAACAGGCCCTGCAAGGAGTCAGCCGAAAACCACCTCTGCTGCTTGTGTGGAGTCACTTCCCAGAACAGTATTTCATTTGAGCGTGCGTGCCTTCGTCATCCGCTTTTCCATTCCGCTTCCCTTGTTGAACTGTAGGTTGCAGAGGTAGGCCAGTGGATCACAGGGAGCCCGCAGCTCCATGAGTGACCACATGTGTTATGAAACATTGCTAGTCTGGAATTTGAAAAATTTGGAGTGGCTTCTGTTGTATTGAATTTAGTGTCTCTTTATGACGTTTCCTTTTGCTACCAGTGGGTTCCCAAAAAAGACCATGAGCTCCTTAAACATTCATCACTTCTCCATTGTCTTGTCTTTTGATACCCCTTTCTGATAAAAATATTCTTTATCCCAAGGTTGAGATTAAAAAAAGGGGACTTTGTGGTTATGAACTCTTGTCTAACTTCTGAAATTTGTTCGTAGAGACACAGTGAAAGAGTTGTGAAACATGGTGGCTAAAGCTTTGTTCCTGAAAATCCAGGTTTCACAGATCACTGTGAGCCCTGTGGTGAGCGGCAGGAGAGGTGGCCTGGGCATGCTGACATTTGCATTTGTCTATTTTAAGACTGAAAGTGCACGGTCTTAGCACTCAGTCCTGGCTTTCTGCTTTCATCTCCCCGGTACAGGCCCTCCCACGGGCAGTGCAGCCCTGCAGCGGGAGCTCCCCGGCGGTGCCTGTGCGGGGCCCTCGCTGCACCCACACCCCCGGGTCCCTGTGCGCTGCTGCAGCAGCACCTCCAGCAGTCATTTCAGGACTGCCACGTGCTGTCGGGATGCAGTTTGCATACAGCCCCCTCAGGATGGGGAACTTGGAAGTTGTTCCAGGGGTGTGAAACGGACACGTGCTCTCAAATCCTCTCTACAGAGGGTGGCTGTTATTGATCAGCTGCCGAGGAAACGCCTGGAACACCTCCTTCACTTATTTGCAGGTTTTGATTTTACTGTCACAGCTTCCGCCTTTCGTGTTGTTTATTGAAGCTAAACCTGCATCAGAGTTGTAGGTTATTATATTGGATGAATTATGAGCACCCTTCCTATCTGTACACTTTATAAGTTGAGATCAGAAATGGTCTGTGGCCCTTTGGGGAAGCTGGTGAAACAACCTTTTCCCATTCACTGAAAGACTCTGCAGGGTGTCTCACTGCAAGAAGGAATGTAGAAAATGCATGGTTTGGTTGTCCTTTGCAGTCTGGAAACATGGATTTAATTCTGTGTTATTGTTTTTGCTTTCGATAGGAAATGAAGCTGATCATAGGGCAGCCTAATACTAATTTCTGTGCATGTTACAACCACTTTATCCAGAATGATCTAACTATTTTCCTTCCTCGGCAGAGTCAGAATGAGTTTTCTTCTCTTGGTGTGGTGTTAAGGTGGAGTCTTTAAGGAATTTTTGGTTTGCTGTTTTTGTAGTTTGTGAGATCACAGAGAACACAAGTTCTTCTAAAGTGTGCCCTCTGCCACCATCACATGCCTTAATTTGAAGAGCATCTATACTTTGGGATTATGCTGCTTTGTTTCTGTTTTCTGGCAAGTTAGATAATATTGGTTTAGTTCGGTGTCAGGTATGAATAGCAAAGAGAACTTTTGCTTGAGTGAATGCACTGGTAAGTGCATAGATATTTGAAGATTTGCCAATCCAGGACTTGGTTTCTAACATATTCTTATCAGTTCTCTAACCATTAGACTTCTGTGATCCCACTGAACATAGTTTCAGGAAACAAAACAGATCAACTCTTCTTACCTTTTAAAAGGCTTTTTTTTCCTTCTTCTTTTTTTTTTTTTTTTTTACCCCTTACAGTATGAAGGATGTGTAGGGAAGAAAGATAAATTGGGAGAGGTGGCCACAGATCCTTGACAGAAAAAGAAGAGCAGAAAGTCTGAATGTGAGCTCTCTAACAGGATAGTTTCACGCAGGAATGGCTGGTAGAGATACAAATAACCCTCTAATCACATCTTCATTCCTCTCAAAATTAGTGAAATGCTTCTGAGCCTTCTCGGCTGAAATATTTTCAATTCTTTCTCATTCATACCCCCAAAATAGAAGAAATGTCAAGTTTTCCATTTGCCAGATACATGAAGATTTGGTTGAGCCTTTTTTTGTTAGCATGTGTGTAGACTTTCGGTAAAGTACTGTTCTCTAGATGCCAGGCAAACACCAGCTCCTTGCTTTCTGTTTTTCATAGTTTCATTTGTTGAACCGTCTTTCCAGTTACTTGGCTTCTTAGGCTCTTTTTCCCCTCCTCTGTGCCTTCTGTAGATAAATATAGCCTTATTCCAAAGATAACTTGGAATGGTACCGTAGATGTTTCCACTCAGTTCATGGGAAAAAGAAAGTCTAGGGATGTGTTTTGAAATTTTTGTTACTTTGTTTGTAAAACCCTCTGTAGCCCTGGGTGTTTCCGTATGAAAATTGTTAGAGTGGCCTCATTGACAGAGCTGTGAGTTGCTGACTGCAGAAACTTGAAGCACATGGGTGCTGTGCTTCCGAGACTTTGTTCTTCTGCAGCTCCTCATCCCTCTTCCTTGCTGTCCCCGGAGCTTGTGCTGGTGCAGGGAGGGCAGGGTTGCACAGAGCCTGAGCTCGTGGTGGAGCAAAAAGCAGAGGGGGTGAGGGACACCTCGCCTTTGGTCCCTGGGCAGTGTGAGCCCATCTCTCACCTTCGTCCTGGTGACAGCCACTGCGTCACTGTGACAGCCGCAGCAGTTGTGTGGATGGGGCAGCCTTTGCAGTGCTCAGTAACAGTTCACTGAAGTTTTAGTAGTTGGAAATTAAGACTCAGGAAGGAGCAATGTTTGTGCAATGAGCAGTGATCGACATGAGCACTGTGTTTGTTAATCGTACAATGTTACAACCGTGGAAATGATCTGACTTCTGCATCTGAAAACAGACTTGTGAAGCTTGGGAAGCCACAAATAGTATCATAGTGTGTCACATCTTACTGCTGCTGGGTTAAGAAAAGGGTTTTTTGTATTTCCATAGCTCCAGTTAAATTTTTTAATTTAGTTTTAATCATGTTCTTGTTTTTTTCTTTTAGATTTTCTTCACTTCTCTATTAGTTATTGGACTTTCCTTTCCTTTGGTGCTTGTATAAAGAAAAATTGACAGGGAAAGTCACGTAACTTGTAGTTTTATTGTAAGACTGATATTCATGGAACAGTTCCTAATGTTATGCTAATAGTGATAAACTATGAGTAAAAAATATTAAGATAACTTGAGAATCTTTCAAGCAGTAGGTAAGGGATGGCTTTACTTGTAATGGTTATGATTTTAAGGCATTCTACAGTTTAACTCTTTATTGTTTATTTAATTTTTGTTTAAACTCAAAGTAAGGGGCATTGACTATTTCCAAGAATTGCAGCTCTGTCTTAAACAAAATCCTATGTGGACCTTTCATCATTTCACCTAGCATTTTAATATGTTTTAGGAAATAGAGAACATGTTCAAAATGTGAGGCAGCTGTTGTAGTTTATGCAAAACTCCCAATATTTGTGTAACCAATTTGTTCCATATGTAATCTTTCTTTGAGAATGTCAGTTTTGCACACAGCTTCAAAGGCCTTGGCTAGGGGAGAAGGCCAGGCAGACTTGGGATAGTCCACTTGAGTCCAAGAGATGTAGGAGCTGATTGCAGGTGACCCATCTTCTTTCCAGGTCATAACAAAAGGTGACAGATGTACCATAAAAACCCTGGTTGTCCATAGAGAAATGTCCTGGGAGATGAGCGTGGCCAGCGAGAACCATTTCCTCTTTTCTCTGCCTGCTGTTAGTGGGAAGCAGAGCATAAGAGGGACACATTTCATTGCTGCTCACAGTATGACTGTGGAGAGTGCTGGCAAGGTGGCATTCAGGTGATCGAGGTGGCCCATCTGGCCTCGTGTTAGCCAGCAGAGGTAAAAAACTGAGCTAGGTGGTGGACCCTCAGCCTGGGCTCTAGGCCGTCTGGGAGGACCTTGAACTTCAAAGGAAGGTAGACTTACTTCTGGACCTTGCAGACCAGCTGGTCTTTGTCCTGAACAAAATCCTCTGATTCCCTCATCTCCCAGTTGTGAGGGTCACCCGTGTACTAAGCCAGGCTTGCCCCAACAGTGCACAGAGTTAAAAGAAAGCCCGGTTTCATTTCATACCTGTGTTGTGTGTGTCCATAATCCCTGCCTGTGTATTAGACCCAGTGTTTCTCAAAGTATCAAGCAGTCTTTCTGTGAATTTTTTTTTAAAGCACAGATGTCCTATTTCTTCAGTATCTATGTGTTTTCAGATAAAAAGCTCGAAACAAGTTTTGGTGGGTCAGTCTTTTTGAGTCTTTAGTGACCAATTCACTTTTCCTGGGATGCGTGTTGTATCCGCATGCGTATGTGTATGTACAGGGTGCTGTGTGGTGGTGGTGTAGTATCTCTGGATAGTTTAGTATTCTTTCTGTAGAAGGCAGGTTTATTAGTTCGTTTGAAGGAAGTACATTTTGGCATATTTTCTTTCGTTAGTATTTGAATGCTTGAATCATGATTTTTGTCATCATCAGGTATAACTTAACTTCTGATGTCAGAAAGCCTCAGCTCGAGGCTGGAGTTGTCACATGCAGGTTGTGATTACTGACCATGTTTTTTCTGGCTTTTATAACTATCACCGTGACACCTGGATTCCTGTTGTATCCAGTTTTCAGTGTGTGTGACTCTGCCCTCTGTATGATCCTAAGTAAAAGTGATATTCCTCCTATTTTGATGGAACTGGCTTTTGTAGGAATAAAACTTGCTGGAGTTGTTTCCTTTCGCAGGAACCTCCAGGGTTCAGATGAATGAAAACAGAAAGGGCTTAAATGGTATTAAAACGTCTTTTTCTGAACTTTTGGAACAAAAAGCAAAGAGTCTTTCTTAATACAAAAACTTCTTTTCACTTGGGTTTTGAATTTTGACTTGGAAAAATCAAGCTGCTTGTTTCTTCAGAATAAAGTACTTAAATAAAAACTGGTTTTGGAGGTGTTGGGAGGGTCCTTAGTAGAGAAATTTCCATTCCCCTCAAAGTTCTCTGTGGCTGGGAGCACGGATTGTTTTCCTCACATGGTCACCTGTTTGTCCTGGAGTAAAAGAACGGAAGGTGAGGTGTACGTCTCCAGTGTGCCCAGTGCTACAGTGGCTCGAGAAAATGGTCCTTCCCCTTTCCCCTTGCAAAACAGAAGTGCTCAGCACTTGCACTTCTTGTTCTATTTCAGTAAAGCTCTGATGAAACTCTGGAGGTTACATTTGATTATCTGTATTGTATTTTTTCACAGATGTTTTGACTTTATTTTGGAAACCCCATAGTTCTGTCAGGCAGTTTTGGTACAGCAAAAAACAAGTGAGAATTCGGGGGCCATGTTTTTAGATAGATTTCAAGAAACTCTTGTTGGCTTTCTTTCCATTCCTGGTGTCCCTGAGAGCAGTCTGTATGCACGTGGTCCTTACTGGTGGCATTTGTCCTGTTTCTGAATTGCGAACCTCTTTGGTTTTTTGGGTGTTTTTTTCTTTTGCTACTGGTTTATTAAATGGGGATGAGAGGCTTAGGCAGGCTGTAAATTACTTAGTGGAACTTAGTGGTTACCACAGGAGAATGTTGAGGCTAATGATTAAGTGGTAATCCCATAAAAGGTGGAATTTTGTTTAATTACTATGTCCACAGCTAGTGCAAGTGCCTCTGGAAGAGGACACTAGTCCTCGTGGGATTTTTAAGTTTAAATCAGTCTCTCCAATGGTTCAAGTCCACATGGGCTGTAGAAGCAAGCACAAATTTACTGTGCTTTGTTATGTTGCTCTTGCACTTTCTGTGAAAAATTCATCTCTGGCATTAGGTCATAGAAACCCTGGACTAAACAGGCTGTGGGTTTCGTCCAGTTTGGTGGTTTTCGTGTTGTTACACTTTTGATAAGATTCCCCATGTTGTGTCTGAGGCTTTTTTCCCTATGACTGCATATGGTTTTAGTAAAAAATGTGCAAATCTCCGGGGGTTTCAGTGCACAGGTATGTGTATATTCTGCAGTGTACTTTTTATGTCAGAAGGCAGCCTGGCTGCCAGGGAAGCTGTTCTCTCTTGCAGTTAGAAACAAAATGTACTGGTTTAGGGCAGGTGACCTATTTTCATTACTAAAGAGCAAATACTCAGGGAACAGCGATAGGAGAATTGCTCGAGACAACTAGTCTGAAGTGGGTTTGTGCACGCAGTTTGACTAGCAAACACATTGGGGAAGTTCATTTTGTTGATGAATAACTTGGGGGTACCAGAAGAGGAGCATGGGTAGGGCTGCAGCCCGGCTCTGTCTGTGGGGTGAAGTTGTTGGGATTGTCACATACGCCTGTGTATCTGTTCACAAGGGACCGTGGTTTCCACCGCCATGCTTTAAGATCCTTTTGTGAAAGGCAAATGACTGAAGAGATTGGCCAGCTCAGATATGAGTGTGGATCAGAGCTTTGTAAAAGATCTTTCCTTTCTTTTCATCCCGACTCATTTCTGCTTCGTTGGCAGTCCCCCCCTGTTAATTGCCAGCATTCACTCTGTCAGCTCATATGTATGGTGCAGTTATGGATGGTAATTTTTTATTGCTCTGCTCTTAAAGCATCCAAGGTAGCACAGCCAGTGGGTCTTGCTAATACAATTGTAAATGTATTTCTTTCTTGGCTTGCTGCAGCATGCGTACACTTGATCAATTTTCCTTTCGTTAGCTTGTGTGACATATTTTTGGTATTAGAATCAGGACTACATGGACTTTATTTGTAGAAATGGAATAACTGTAATTTATTCTTCTGCCCACTTTTAAAGGTAGCAGTCAGTGTCCAATTTTATACAGCTTGTGGATTTTTGCGTTTGTTTCTTATGGCCCCTTGCACCTGACTGCTGTTGTCAGTTGTTCTCTGCGCTGCAGTTTTTAACCTCACTGATGGGTTCTCTGTGTTGTCTGCCTGGGTGATATAAATATTGCAGAGCTCTATGCCTCTCACTGCTTTTTTTTCTGTAACTATTTTTACCACAATTGCATTATATATCCTTCCAAAAGAAATTCTGTTCAAACAGTGGTTACAGGCTTGATGGAGAACTTCCTAAGGTCAGTTTGAAAAGCTGAGATGCTCAGAACAGACTCTTTTTGACACTTCCACTTCAGTGTTCAGAAGTGTGTATAATTCTGTGGTTTAGTCTAGTGTGATGGTGGTGAGGGTGGTGTTTTTCAAGACAGAATATAGGGAATTTGGAAAAATGAATTGCACAGTAATGCAGATACTGAAGGTTGGGTTATTAAAAATGTAACAATGCTTTCAAGTGTCCATGGAGCATTGGGAATTCGTAACTGATGGCAGTGCAGGATGCAGGTTCCAGTAAAAGTATATGAAAGAGAAATGTAAATTTAGCAAATTCGACATCATTTGGGTTTCATTAATTTTTATGTTTAATTTGGATAAGCAGATGGAGAAAAAAATACAAACAAAAAGGAATTGGGTTACTTTTAATTATGTAACTTTCCTGAAAAGGCGCTTTTTTTTCCAGGCAGCTGTGTGATCAATGGCAAAATTCATAACAGCTCCCCAAGTATTTAAGATCTCTATTAATTGGAGTTCCTTCTCTGTATAAAAAATTGTTCTCTCTTTAGCTGTTTTGCATATGAAAGATGAAGAAGACCATTTTTTTCTCATGAGATTAAAAAAATAAATAAAACAATTAATTAAAATGAAATAATTTTCTAAACTTAAGGGAATTAATAACAAACAAAGCTTCTGGAGTAGCCAGCTTTTATTTTGCAACTTGCAAGTATAATATAATGTAAAAGGAAAGCTTTATACAAACACATTTATTCCGTGATAGTTTAAGAGCCACAGTCAGCTATATTACTAAAGCGGGGTAGATCTTTTGGTTATTAAGTATATTTTGCTGCTTTTGCCTTCATATGTAGAAGTAGACTCGGTCAGATTTGGGGGGAAAAGAAAGTGGAAATTTCCCCTGGAAGTGTTAGAGCTGGTCTTTTTCTGTCACCCTGGGGGTATTGCTATCAAAACTCTGCTTTGAAAACGGGGCAGTTTGTATCGATGAGCTCTGTATTTTGTAATTACATGGAACAAGAGCTGTAGGGGTTTGGTTTGTGTTGAGTGGCGCAGCCCAAAAAAACCCAAAACCCAGAAAGGTAATTTTTGCCTATTTCTGTGCCTGTTTGCCATCCTTGGTTCACTGCAATGGATATAAGAGATATGAGGTGTGCCTTGGAAGAGCAGCTGTCACTCTGTGGGTGGCGCTCCCAGGCACTGCGGTTAAAAACCCCGCTAGCAGTTGCTGTCTGATCAGTTAACCCCCCCAAACTGATAGAGGAAGCTTTTCACAAGCTCTTTGGGCTTGTCACTGAGCCTTGAGGACCCTTGGAGCAGTATCATCTGATTGTTCAGTAGAGGGTTGCTTTTGGGCTTTGGTTTGGAGGTTTCTTGGGGGGGTTTTGGTGTGTTTTCTGTGTTTTTTCTTTGGAAAGTCATTTTAAGATGCTCTTGCTACCCTTGTGCAATAGCAAACTGTCCTCTTAGTTGTGCTGGTGAAGACACTTGTGTAGTTGTGCTGTAAGCGTGATCCTAGTGATTCGTTGTGGGGTTTTTTTAAGATATTGGGGCTTGTCAAGGACGAGGGCTTTCTTGAAGCATTGCTACCAGTGAAAACACATCCTTGAGCCATACTCTGACTGAGATGGCACAGTGCCGTGCTAGTAAATGTATGGTACACCTGGCTCCCAAAGCAGAGTTTCTCTCCAGAAGAGCATGGAGGCATCATCGTGCAGAGTATTGACCAGTTATAATCTGGTGGGTGTTTGCTACAAACCTGCCTGAAAGGTTTATTGACTTGCAAACCTGTTTTTTCAAGTCACTTAAATGCTATAGAAAAGTCTTCCAGTGCCAGGTAGAGCAATATTTGGGGGGGAAAAATGCTTTACCTCAACTTCACGATTCCTTGGTGTTCAGAAGCTTGGCGAGAAATGGTCATTTGCATGGCACAGCTCGGCGTTCTGCATCTTCCAGCCTGACGTTCTAGTGCAGTAGCAGTGCAGCAGCCTGGGCTGGCACAGGGCTGGCACAGGCATTTGGGCCGTGCTGAAGCAGACAAACACTGCCCAGGGACTCTGGCCTGAGGAGAGGGGACTGGCAACGGGAACTGGTCTTCACTTGTTATCTTCTGATTACCAGGTTTCAAACTGCAGTGTAGAAATGGGAGGTCGCTTTCATGCCATAAACAAGTTAATAATGTCTCTCTGTAGACACAATTGCTTGATTTTCATGGGGATGTCTCTCTGCCGCTCTTGCTGTTGTGAACAGATTTTGACACAAGGATGGGAAACTTCCCATTTTAATAGTATATGAGAAGGAGACAAATACACAAGACCCTGGCTTACCTTTCCTTGGTCACTGACCAGGTGCAAATAAAGAACTTACTAGACTGAATTAGTCTCTTAAAGGAAATTGTCTGGAATCCATCTGGTAGAATGCTGAAAAGCAGACTCAATAAAATTCTAGAAAATCGACTGTAGGAAAGAGTTTTCTGCTGGCAGAAAGCTGAATTGGATGACCTAAGGAGAGCCCTTAGTCTGAAATTTGTGACACAAAGGCAAACAGAAATAAATGATGGATCCTGAGCACACTTGCAAACTGCATTTTCAAGAAATGGAAAATGTAAATGCCTTTATTCCAGATGATCTGTACCATGAATTCCTCAGCAAGGCGTTGCATTGTGGATGGCTTTAGTGTGGTGGGAGAACCTAGCATTCCAAGGACGGTAATAGATGCAGAATTAACTTATTACCTTTAACCTATTACCCATCCTAACTGAGCCACCGAGACACCACCTGATCTCAAGCTATGGTGCAAACAAAGGAAAATCATCAGGAGTTGTAGCTCCGTGTTCGTACTTGCTATCAGTTTCTGTGAGTGGAGATAAATGACGTGTTCTTACTGTGTACCGGTTATATACCCACACCATTCTCGAAGGTCCCTTACAGTAACAGACTGCTTTTTTCTCCAGTGGCAGTGAGATGCTGGCTGAGCATTCCTTTCTACACACGTGTCCTTGGTGTTGCCTCCTTGCAGTAATGGTAGATTCGCTAAATCTAGTGACACTTCAGTGTCTTGTGTGCTGGCTTCTGCAGGAGTCTTGACACCTGACAGCTTGTCTCTCACTGATGCTCCACAAGAAGTGTTGATCTTTCAGGAGAGTGAAGCAAATTGTATCCTTTTCCTTTTTTGATGCTAATCCGTTCTTCATAGCGTATGTCCTTGCAGATGTCTGAGGACAGTAGTGAATAGGAGTGTGGGTCTAGTCCCAGTTGTGCTTAAACTCCAGAGCACTGCCAGGGGGCACGATGGAAGCAGTGTGCATCTCAGATGGAGTTTCTCGTGTTGCCCTTCAGCTTCAGGACAGTAGAAGGCAGGATAAAGTGTCAAAACTTAATGTCTACACTTGATGATGTAAAAACCAAAGAAAACTTCTGAAGCTTTGAAAACTTCTGAAGCTTCTGGCTTATTTTGCCTGAATCAAAACTCAAGGTTACCTTTAGGTTTGCTGGAAATGAACATCCATTGTAAACAGCTTTTTTATGGTTTTGTTTTAATGCACTTCCTAGATTGAAGTTTCCCAATACAGAAAAACTAATTTTGCTTCCAAGTCTGAGAAAATGTCAGAAAATGGAAAACGGTCAACACTGCTACTCCCTTGGTAAGAGAAGTAATTGTTCCTTTCTGGCACTACCTGCAAATACAGTCATGAGCTGAAAAGTAGCAGGCTTTCTTAAATCTCCTCTTTGCTTGTTATTCTTCAGGGAATTGTATTCTGGAATATTTCTTAAACACAGACCGTCCTTTAACCACACCGACTCAGTCCCATCACACGCATTCCTTGGCAGCTGCTGCAGGTGATGTGTGCAGGATGCTCCTCGTTTCCCTCCTTCCTGCCTTGGGGAGCTCTGGCACTGCCTGTGCCCCCCCGTGTGCCCAGCTGGGAGGCTTGGCCTGGGCTTGGCACCGTGCGCGCTGCCCTCCAGCCTGCACATCACCCACAAACTTGGGGAGCTTCGTGAGCGACACTGAAGCGATTCTCTGGCTCTGTGAAATCGTGCTGCTCATGCTGTGCAATTTAAAGACAAAATGCTTCCTGCTAATAATTAACAGTTACTCTGTAGGAACAGACTCATTATAGGGGCACTGAACCCTGGCCTGCTGTCCTTTTCGGCACCTGAACAATGCGGTAGGGAGGGGAAGAAATGGCGAGAGAAACTGGAGTGCTGGCACCAATTAGTCCCGAGATTAGTCCTGAAAGAGGATTGCAATTTCAAGGCCAAAAAGAGAAGGGAGTGGGTAAAAGGATTTGAAATGAGATTATAGGACCTAAAAGCGCCTTTCTTTTGTTAGGGAAATAATTCAGCAGTTTTGCTCGAGCCAGTGAGACAATCCAGTTTAGTGGCTGAAGCAAGAGATGTGTGTCCTGTTGATTTTTAAGGTTCTTTAACTAAGTTGATCCCCGGTTGCGTTTGTTACTGCTTCCTGTGAAATCCAAGTGTTTTCAACAAACAAACAAAAACATGGAGGAAAACTATTGCCTCATCAAAAGGCCTGTTGTTTTTCAGGAAGCTTATTTGTATTCTTTAAAAGGGAAGCCAAGAAAAGGAGGCAGATTGAACTCCCTCTTTTCTTTTGGGGAAACTTTTTTCCCCGGTGGTTACTATGAAACTGGCACCGGAGTCACCCTTTCACGACCCATCCTACAGATGAATTTCAGTGCCAGTTTTTGTTTGTTGGCCTGCTCAAAGATGCAGATCAGGCAGTTCCTACTTCAATTAAAAGCACCGTCTCCGGTCAGTGCCACAGTGGTGAACATCGTTCTCTTCCTTGGAGAGGGAAGCAGGCACTGAGCCTTGCTGCCCTGTTGAAGAGACCACAATCTGCACTCGTGTAACACCCTGATGGTCTGCGACTGAAGACTGGAGCTTGCTTTGAGACAGCAGAAAGAGAGGTCTTCCTTCTTCCTCTCCCTCAGAAGGAGAATTGCAAAAGGGAGAATTACCAAGAAGAATTACAGACATTGTGAACTTAATAGGAAATGTTTCAATGCAGTCTATTCATGCAAGACTGCTTGAAATAGTGGCACTTCTTCTGCCGTTCCCAAGAGGGAAGCTGTTTCTCTTGGGCTGACTTAGAGTCAGTAGTTGGGTTGGGATCACACAGCTGTTACATGTTACCAGCTTTTTTCTTTTTTTTACTTCTTCAGTGGAACTTCTTAGTGTGAAGCACCTATGCAGGCAGGCTTGAAACCTTTGCTTTCAGTTCACTGTGCCCACAAGTTTAGGGAAGTTTCTCATCGTGAAGGTGTAATGAGTCCTGCCACGCTCTTGATTTCCCTTCTGCATTTCACATAAGCCTTTGTTAAAACTGCTTTCATAGGCAAGTAATAGAATCATTAGGGTTTGAAAAGACCTCTAAGTTCAGTGCTTAAAGCTGTTTTCCAGTGTGGCACTGAGAGGTTAGCAAGCATCATCTTGCTACTCAGGCTACTGTAGCCAGAATAATGGGCAAGATTGGGTTGTCTGGGGAACACACAGAGAATAACCTTTCCTTTAAAAGAAGGCAGCCTTTATCTCTAGACAAAGCCATTAAAATAGTGCATTCTGCATACCTTTCTTCGAGCTCAGTTGTAATCTTTGGACTTGTTTATAACCAAGTATCTTAGTTCCCATCCAAAGCCCTTGTTAAATGCTAAATTTTTGTCCATTTTGTTTTTATTCCATTATACTTCTCTCGCATAATCTCATGAATCTGACTTGCCACCTTCTAGCCTTCACAACCTAGTCTAGAGTGCCTCCAAGAAAAGAGGTAAAGGGAGACTGAGAGCCAAACCCGTCAGCTGAGTTTCCACACAAGCTGATGAAGAAACGCAGGCCCTTGTCCTGTCTGTAGGATTTGTGTAAATAGCTTTAATAAGACTTTACTTGTGAAGTTATCCCATGCTGAGATGCTAAGGGCTGTACAAATGAGCCATAAAATTTCTGAAATAGAATAAAGACAATAATAAAACCCAAAAATAGATTCAGCAGAGGAGCTAATGTGGAGGAGGAGATGGTCTATAAACAGGGATTGGTAATGACAACAGAGTGGCAGGTCCTCTTGGGAGTAGGACAGAAAAATGGTTTCAAAAGGGTTAAGAATGGAATGAGATGACAGCAGTTTCTTCTGAAGGCATCCAAGGCTGCTTTGCTTCCAGCCATGTTTCTCTGTGATCTGAAATTTAGGTGCAGGGATTTCTAAAGAGGAGTTGTTGGTTGAGCATGTTCCAGTTGAGCTGAGAAGCACAGGTGTATTGGCCCCATGTAGCAGGGGCAGCTGTCTGGATGGTTCGGTCCTGCAAATGGCTGAGCTTGCTGCTTTCCAGTTCATGCATATTTACTATTAGCCCTTTGTGTGTTGGCTGGAAAATTCAGTGCTGTTCTGCACATGACATTATAAAAAAGGCTTCGCTATCAACGAAACCACCAACATGAGAATTAACTGGAGTGGCTTGGCAAAGTAATTTGTTCCATTTTTCCCTTCCCCGGTTTGTCAGAATTTACATTGACACGTGAAGAAAATATTTCTGCTTAATTGGTTGTAATAAACGGATACTTTATAAATTGATTGCCTTTTGAATGTTTAAACGATTGTGTCCCATTCGTTTTATGACTGATTAGTATCATTTCACTAGAATGAACGAGGTTGCATCATCTGATGTTCGAAAAGCATAGTTTGATACGTTCTGTGATTTGCTGCTTTAGAGGGCTCAAATGCTGTCTGAGGGTGTCAGGGTGTCACTGTCTCTTTCTAAACACCACTATAAGTACTGTAAGTAATTGTTTCCTGTAATCTCGCTCACTGATTTGCTGTACTTGAGGTGATCCAAGGAACAGCTTTACTCCAGGGATTAATTACACAGAGAGAGAGTGCATATACGTTCTTGAACATACTTTTGCTAGTTAATATTAATAAGGGTATTTTGCAACTGCATGGCAGATACCGATTCAACTGAAAGGAGAGTTACGCAGTATCTGGTAGGTAACCCTGGCCATCCTTAGCAGCTCCTTTTGGTGCCTGCAAAGATTGTGCTCTTCATTAGGGAAATACCTCCAGTTTTGGAGTTGCCCACCAGCCGATGGACCTCCCAGAAGCTCTTGGTTTGTTGAGGAGAGAACTCGTGGTCTCCTGCACTGGCTGCTAAACCAGAGCTGTTCAGGGAGGGGCACTGAGGATTGCTGAACTGCCGTATTTGGGTTTATTCGGTAACTTTCTTGGGCTTTACCAAGAAAGAGTAGATGGCCTAGACTCTCCCTCTATGGTTTTGTGTTTTGGCACAAGATTGCTAACAAAGTGCTGTAAAGATACATGGAAAAAGGAAACTCTGATATTTGTGACTTTTTGTGACTTTTCTTCACGTTCATAATGATTTTTTTCAACCTTCAAAACATGGAATCACAGCGGATAAAGCAGAGGTGTAGAAACAAGTATCTCATTGCAAAAGCGATTGTAAAGCTTCACCTTCTTCACATATCCTTTCTTCCTACACCTCCGCTTTCTATCGCAAATCCCCAAGTGAAGAGCAATTAAAGCCTTGTCCTACTGAGTCCATCCCACTTCTGCACAAACAGCTGAGGAGAAGCAGCAAACAGAGGGAAACAGACCACACCATGGATTCCTCCGGGGAAGCTGAGATTTGTTGAAATGACAATGTTTTAAGACAAGTTTGGGAAAAGTAGTCTCCTTTTTAGCGATACAGCTTCATCAGTCATACGAGAAATCAGTGGCCTAAAGGTAGAAGAGAGACTTCTCACTGTAAACTCCGTGAAGGTCGGCTTTTCTTTTCCTCACTGAGTTCCTTCATTCACGTAGATAATACTGTAACTCGAGAGAATTATTGGAATATTATTAAGCACGATGTTAGTATTCTCAACAGGCTGAACAGCTGTTCGTAGAGGTAAGGATTAGGGATAAAGATGCACACTGAATTTTATTTCCCATTACAGGGGGGAGGTTTATTTTTCTGTTAAATGAAAGTGGCTAAAATGAGTCAAAATTAAGTCCTCTGAGAATTTGTCTACAGTTAGGTGTGCTGAATGTATGAAGTTCTTTATTTCATAGCTCTGCTTTGAAAATTTTAAGTAGAAGGTACTGGAAGTTAGGTGCTGTGGTTATTGCTCCTGTAAAATTAACTTAGGAGCACTCTTGTTCTGGAGACCAGGGAAGTCCAAATCACGCATGCTTCCTAACCACAGTTGGGTGGGGTTCTTCATCTTGGCAGAGGCTGTAGAGAGGGAAGGGACTTCTGCCGTGTAAATATCTGTGAGTTCTCATCTGCTCTGCCCCTTGAATTTGAGGCCTTGTTGAGTTGAAGAGTTCTCAAGAATAAGTGGAAAATTTTCATCTTCTCCTGACTGGATTGAGCTGATAGGATAGAATTTGGTCCAACTTGTGCCATTTGCTTTAAATGTATTGTAAAGTGGAGGGCATATTAGAATTCGGCTTTTAATTTCCTCTGCAGCCAACCCAAAACATTTGGGATACCTTTAGGAGAAAAGCTGAGCTGTTGTAGGTGCAGCTGATGTGAGTCAGTGATGAGGAGCCCTAAAAACAGCAGTATGGGTTCTGGGTTGTCAGCAGGAGCTGAGAGGAGTGTCTGGGGGCTGGTCCTGCTCTGCCACTGTTTACTGTGTGGTTTTGGAGATATGTTGTTACCTCCGTGTGTATGTTTTCCTTTCTCCGAATGGAAATGATTTCTCTGTAGCTCTGTGGGTAGGAGAATTGATATAGGTGGTGTTTCTACAATGCTTCTGAATGCAAAAACCACTATATTCTCTTTTGTCTCTTTTGTTGCGTCCATAGACCCAGACCCCGACGTGAAACAGCCCGTTGTTGGATGCTGTAGGGTTTTTTATGTGTTTATTGGTATGTCTCTCCCCCACTCCTAAACTACAGCTCTTAGTTCTTCAAAAGGAATAATCTTGGGAATATGAATGAGTGAAAACTGACACATTTTGATTCTAAATTTTTTATGCCTTAGCGGTTTATTTCTAAAAATGTATCTCTAAGGATAACACGTTATTTATGCATTAAACTTTTGTGTTGGTGATAGCATCCACAGACTACCTGTCATTTATCTTTTGAGCACCTTGCTTGCCGTGCAGTATGGTCCTCAGGCTCAGATCTTCTCGGGGACAAGGGTATGACCATTGAATGCAGGACTCATGTAATAGACAGGCATGAAGAGGTAGAATTGAGATGATAAAATATGTAACTGGGGTTTTTCAAACATGTGAATACTCGACTTCTGTTTTGACGCTGTTGTTGTCATTATCATCGTCATCATCATCATATTTTCTGCTTTTCCATAACTTTCTGACATGTGCATCAAACACTTTGGTGTATGGCCCAGTGAGTCCAAATCTCTGCAGCCTCCTCTGGAGCAGTGTTGCAGATCCTATAAGCACATTAAGCTTCCCAGGGAAAAATACCCTTAGCATCTGGGAGAGGTTAAATGTTCCAGGGGAGAGGTTAAACATTCGTTTGTCCTCTGCTGCTGTAATTCCAGAAGCCAGATTAGTTCTGAATCATCTGAACCACGTTCATTCAAGATTAATGAGAAAGACCAAGTATGGAAAATTTCAGCTGGTAAGCACCTTGGCTTTGAGCAAGTGGTGGAGGGGGAGCTCATACTGGCAGCAGCCTGCGGGTCATGCTTAGTTTTAAGTTCCCTTAGTACTTAAATTGGTGGAAAGGGGAATCACACCATTCCGGATAAACAAGAATTTCAGCAAGCAACATGAAGCAGTTGGCAGAGCACACACACACACAACACACAACTTTAGGGCCTTGCCCCCTCTTTTTTCCCATCTATTTCTGTTTCATTTGAGATCAGATTTGCCCTTTTGCATGTGCACATGTTTATAACTTTGTACATGTTCGAGGTACATTGGTGTCTTTAAAATGAGCAAGTGGTGTGTTCTCAGGAGCGGGTGACGAGCCGTTCCAGCGGAGGTGTGCGTGTTATCGCTCTCGAGTCCAGTTGACTGACAGGCCGTGGTTAAGCCGTGGTTGGAGATGTGAGTGGGAGCCTCATGGAGGAAATATTTCTGAAATCCGGGCAGGTCTATCAGCAGAGCTGTTTGAAATTCTGCAAGATAATAAATGGAGAATTCAGGACTGGAATAACAGAAGTCAATTGTGTGACCTTGGGCTTTTAAAAAAGTTAATCAGTTTAGGTTTGGGAGAATCCTTCTTTTAGAAGAACATGGCAGTGTTGTGCCTGGTTAATAGCTCTGCAGTTTCACTGCAGTTCAGTTGCTCAGGTGGTCAGTGTGGATGTTCTCTAGAGCCTTGTCTGTACTGTCGAATTAACTGTCAGAGCAGACTCTCTACATTAAGTTTAAAGTGAAGGTGGGCCTTAGGTATAGACAATTTCTAGGACTCATTTGTTTTCCAGAACCTGAGAATAAAGAATTTTTTTTCTTCCAGTGCAACATGAAGCAAGTAAAACCAAACTAGAAATGAACCTCTTCTTTCTCATCACTTGTTTTGCAGCAAATGGAAGCAGAAAACTTAAGTGCTTCTTCTCTGATTTTGTAGAATAGAAGAGAATCAAACTTCTCCCTGCTGGCCAGGTCAGTGTTTGATGCTGCTGTGGCCCGAAAGAGGCCACAGTCCTCTGTTGTCTCAGAGGCCAGTGGCTGTCTGTAAATGGAATATTGTATTCATCTGGGCTTCAGGGCACTGACTTGTGATTCCTGCTTGAGCTGGCACAGGCACGCTCTGTAGCACAGGAGCAAGTTTAGGTAACTCTGAAGTTTCCCCTGCCTGACCAGTTATTCATCCAGTGATAGATAGTCTAGGAACCATTTAATAGCAGTTGTGAAATAAAGAGAAACAGAGCACTTCAGCATGTGAAGTAACCTTGTATTTTTCCTTACTTCAAAATAAGGGAAGTGAGAACAAATAACAACTGTGCTCTAGAAGCGAGCTGTGTTGGTCCCTCCTTAACTACATGCGCTTCGAAAGACCCTCACCTGTTGTGTTGTTACTTAATGATTCTTTATTCCTTCCTGAGATACGTAGTCTGTGTCAGTAAGCCTGGTTTTAGTACAAAAGAAGGAAAATACAATTCAGACAGAAAGGATGAAATTACTTGCCTGGAGTCGCTCTGTGATTTCAGTGGTAGAGGCAGAGTTAGAACTGGAGGCTGATAGGCAGCCTCTCCCAATTCCCAGTGGAGACAAATCTTTTTTAATTGAAAGTAGCATGGGACAGTTGCCTCACCATGAATTTTCAAATATATCTGGACTTTGTCCTGTTTCAGTATTCAGCTGTTCTATTCAAGATAGAATTATCTTGTGTTCACAAAATACATCTTAAAATATTTAAACACAGATTAATGAGAGGTTTTCATTTTGCACTGTGAGGCTGGTGTACCTCAAATAGCCATCTCTCTTGAAACAACAACTCTCTAGAAATTATGATCTTTTCATTTATTTAAACAAACCCTGTGTTGTTGTCCATAAATAAATCATACTCAGCTCTCAGCAAAGACCAACGTTCTGGCTGAAGGCTACAGAGTCTCACAGAGGGGACAAGAAGGCTTCACACATCACAGCAGCAGTGGGAGGGGCCTTTTGAGCACCACAGCAGAGTCATTGATGGGCTCCAAAGGACACATGACCATGTTTTTGTTGAAATTAGGAATTACCATTTTTATCCCTGATTCTGGAAATTTGACTAGTTTTTTTTTAACTTTGCTTTTATTCCTCCTGCTCCCCTTCTGCGCCCCCCCTCCTCCCACTGCCATGTTCTTGCTTAATTACTTATTTTAAGTGAAGACCATGGCAGGAGAATGGTTTTGGCTTTGGAGAATGTAAAGATTTGACCAACTTTTCACTTCATCCTTCAAAAAGCATTACATTTTATTTTCAGGCATTTTGTTCGTGAGTGGCTTTCATGAGCAACTTTTCTTTAGTCTTTAATGAAATTTAGATGTAATCCCTTTGGCAGTTGTGTCATATAGAAAACTCCTTTAGAGTGCACAAGGGATCAAGATTTTATTGTTCACTTGAAAATGTGTTAGGCACCCTAGAGAAACCGGGAAAGACTCCATCTAGGAGCTTAAAGTCTCGATCTCACATGTTGCAGTAAGGGAGAGATACCGAGAGACAGTAAAAGAGGGAATTGCAGAGAAAAGAGAAGCATTGCCAGAATATTAGATTAGCAGTCATAAATTAAAAATCTGTATTGTGAATTCATAAATCTCTTTAACGGTAATGTTCTGGCAGTTATGGAAAGTTCGAGAAGATGGAGTAATGGGTTTATATATTTAAAATCTCTAAAGTAATCAGTTTTCATTGAAGTCAGGAAATACCTTAACACCAGCCTTTGAGATTTTTTTTAATGTATCGTCATTGGCCTGGGTTAGTAGAGGTTTTTTCGCTTTACTTGGAGAGGAAGCTCGCTTGTTTTGTTGCTGGGTGATTGCTAATTGCGATATTAACTGCCAGCGAGCTGCTGGCAAGGATTAGACTTTTTCTTTTCCTCAGTAGCAAAACACAAGTATTACAGGTCCAGCAGTGGATAAATACTTCTGTATTGCTCAAAATGTATAATGACAGTGATCAATTCATGAAAACAACTATGGTTATATACCCAGATAGGGAGAATTAGACCCTCTTTGCAGTCCGGTAGTGTTGTTCGCCCTCATGCAGTAATGGCATGAAAATTGAGTGTAGAAAAGGAGGCTGATAGAACAGTGGAAGGATGTGAGGTCCCTGGTGCAAGCAGTGAAGAGCTGACAAGTGTTAGAAGAGTGACCAATCAGAAGGAGCTGCTGTCTGTCTTGTGTTCGCTCTGCAAGCTTGTGGCAGTGTGGTTTGGACCAAGTGACCTCCTCCTGGGCCGTTCAGCAGCCGCTCTGCAGACCATGTTTGTTCAGCACAGGAGCCAGGAAGGCTGCTCACTGCTGTAGTTGGGAACATTTCCTATGCCTTACACGGGGTGATTGCCATAAGGAAGTGCTATTCATCTTCCAGCATCAAGGAATGCTGTATTCCCACAAAAACATACTTAAGCTTTTTTCCTCAGTTACGGCACCATCCTAAATTTACTTCTCAAGTAATGGTAAAAACCGAAGTCTTCCAGCTTAGTTGGACAACCATTTATATGCCTTATAGTAGGCAGTCTGCACCCTGCTGGCATCCGGAGCTGAATGTGCTCGTCAAGAGCATCATTCCCTGCTGCCCCTAGATACAGGGTTTAATGGACTCCATCCAGATAAGGCATCTGCAACTGTTGTTATCAGCACCTTGAACAATAGACTAACTGTGATTTAGTTGAGTCTCAGAAACTTTTCAAAGTGGGTTTCTGCGCCTGCAAAATGCTTCCTTGGTTGCTCTTTGACAAATGGTTTGTTGCTTCTAGGTTTGGTGTCCTTGACATTTCCTTCAGTTCACTCTTTGTCAGAGGTGTCGGTGAGACTTGACGGAGGAGCATTTTGCACTGGGGATGGTTGGCAATACTTACAGCATGGGCACAGCAATGCCTTCTTTGCCTTCACCTGGCAGTGGCAGCCTCTGTTCCCGGGAATTTTCAGTCGTGTAGCTGTCCTGATAACTGGTATTGTCCCCAGTGTATTGGGTCGAGCTGGATGTTGAGGCACTTCAGTCAATCATCTTTTCTTGTTCCCATCATTTTTGCCACTAGTAAGGGCTGGAGAGGACGTCCTTTGTTTCCTTGCTGCCTGTTTGTGGTCTGGCAGCTGTTTGCTTCCTGCAGACTGTGTTGGGTGTTTTGTGTGCACCAGCTCGTTAGCTTAGAGCTGACACTGTTCATCTTTCCATCCTTTACCGAGCTGTCCTGCCCTGTAGTCTAGGCTTTCCTGCGAGCCAGGATGTACTTTGGCACCAGCCCTGCCCCAGCCGCTGATTCCACCTCCTCTTGGCCATGGTGGGCTAAGGTGTGTGTGTGTGAAGCAGTTTCCCTACCTCTCCACTGAGCTGTCCTTCACTGGGCTAAGTCCCAGCTTCAAAGGCCTTTGAAATGTGCGTTCAGGGGCTGGTGTTGGCTTGTATGTTTGCTTTCCCCTCTCGCTGTGTCTTCCTGCTTTACCGTCACTCTGTGGACATATTTGGTAACGTAGTCATTGGCCTGTATTTATTGCCTGGCTTCTGTGTTTTCATAATCCCTTAATTGTGGTGTGTAGTCCCGCACAATTGAATTTGGTTTGAATTTTTTGTTGTTTGGGTTTTTTAAATCTATTAATCAAGCCTCTCTGACAAAGAGGCCTGTGAGAGCTTTTGGCATAGTTGTGAAATACTGCAACTGTGCAAGAGAATTCTTACTCTGGCTTTTTTTAGTGCTTGGCTCTAAGACTGCAGTCTCCTTGCTCTAATGTGAATTCCAGAAGACAAAGGATTTATGTTTCCTTTCTTAAGTTTCTTGAAGCCTATGCACCTTTTGAAGATTTTTATAAATGTCCGCCATACGTTTTGGTAGAAATAATTAATTTGGGGGGTTCGCACACATTGTTGCTTCTGTATGCCCTGGGAGCTCCTGGTTGGGCTGGCCAGCTGCCATGAACCCTCGCTGGCTGGACAGCCTTCATATTGGCTTGGTTTCCAGCAGAAACAGTGTTGAAATCAACACATTCCTGTAGAATGTTTTAGATTTCAGCAAAGCAACATTTTCCTATGGAAAAGCCTTTCCTCAGAAAAATCCCTGCAGTCAAGAAGCTTCCCGTGCCTGGGGCGCAGTGGCACAACAAAGTTTCCTGCTGGTTGTGTCTTCAGAGAAAGAACAGTTCATTGCTTGCCTTGAGTGGAAATCAAGTCCCACTTGCCATTAAAAATTGCTGGCACATCCGCGGGAAAGGTGGGCTTTGATCAGAGGTTGCTCCCAGCTCCTCAGGGGTTAAACACCGTCCCCCATCAGTTCTGTGAGATACAGGTTCAGCAGGCTGTGAATGCTTCATTGGCTCCCTGTGGTGGTGCCCAGATGCCACAGCACCAGTGACTGTGCTTTGGAGAGAGGTGGATTGTGCGCTGGATGCATCTGAATTCGTACCCCTGGATACTGTTCTGTGCATTTCCTACAAATGCTGTTGCAGCCTGGATATCCTGTTGGCTGAGGGTGGGCTTCAGACAATAATATTTTCTGAACATCAAACCAACGGTCCTTGGCAGGTAACTGTTGATGTTTCACGTGTTGTCTAATTCATAAACTATACAAATTGTTCTTTCAAGGTGTTTGCTTGAAATATCAGCTTGTTGTGGTTGATCAAGGTCCATCTTCCACTCATCCCCGCAAGTGCCCTGTGCTCGTCTGCTTCTCGGAGTTAGGCCAGGCCAAACGTGTGCATGACAAAAATGGATTGGGCCTCAGGTCTCTTCACAGTGAGATAAGAGTTCAAACCATTTACAGCTTTTCTTCCAAGAGATATTACTTTAGTCAGTGTATTTAGTTGGGGAAAAACTCTTCCATCAATAATGCTAATGGCATAAATATTAATTTTGTATCAGGTATTGATTGCAAAAAAAAAATTGTAAACCCAGATTATGCATTTTTGTTTTGCCTAAATGCAGAATATACTGTTACTTCTGTAAGACAACCAGCCACTCTTCTCTCTTAGCTTACAGGCTACACTGAAGAAACAGTTTGTTTGAAAAAATGTCTGGGATGGACCAAATGTTTTGGTTTTTTATTGATGGTCTTTAGAAGAATGAACTTCTTCAAATGGTTTCTTAATCTGGAACAGATAGGAAGCAGCTTTTGAACACTTTAAAGTGAGAAATAGTTCAACTCTATGATTTGTCAACTTGAAATATGTTTTAATAATTAATACCCTCTGAGACGTCACATGCAAAAGTTTGGGAACAGAAAAAAAATGTATCCAGCGCAGATCAGACATAGCTAAACTTCAGCAAAGCCCTGCAAACACAGAAGTTTGTTGTTTCGAAAGGCTTGATGGTCGCTGCAGTACATTGTTTACATGCTTTAATTCTTTAACTTCTTTCCCTGGGAAGATACAGTTAATTTTCTCAGTTCATGTGGGTTTGTGCTGAATCAGATGGAGATTTTTATGAGAGCCCTGGGCCTTTTATCAAATTGGAAAATAAGATAAATCACTATGGCTTGGTTTCTCCAGTGGAGACATTTTGTCTATTCAAATATATACACTTTCCCCACTCCTTTCTTTAACCCTCCTCCACCCACTTACGACAGCCTGGGAGCGAATTTCTTTTGCAGTGTCATTTCAGAATTTCACTTTTTTTCTTCTCTTGGGCTTTTGAAAGCCATGTAGTTACCATACTGTGGTTTCTGATTGGCACATCTCTGCAGTATCAAGACTGTGCTGTGGCTTTCCATTTGCAGCCTGATGGGTCCCGTTCCAGAGATTGTGCAGGACTCTGATGCGCTGTAACATCTGTTGCAGGAGTGAATCCGACAGGAGTGTGAATGCCCTCGACAGCTCTTGACCTTCCTATGAGTTGAGAGCTTCACTGAAGAGCAGGTGCTTACTCTAAGGAATGCAAACAATTGGTTGCATTAAGCACTATGAAGTGAGCGTGTGTGCAGACAAGTGTGTGCCCCGTGCTCTCCAGCACTTACAATGGAGACCTACTTAACTTCTTTTTGGTCATTTTGTTTCCTCTCTCCCCCTCTCTGTCTCAATTCCCCTTTTTGTTCAGGAGTATTGAAGGTTTTTATTACGCATGTAATTGCTTTGGATCTATATACAGTCCTTATATTAACATGGTGAATTTTTTATTTATTAGCACAAGACTATCTGCAGAATAATTGTGGAAGCAATTTTCTATATGGCATTTTATCAGATTTTTGCTAATGCTGTCAATTTAATAGACTGCACCTGTTTTCATTTCGTTGCATTTTGTGTAGCAATTGTCAACTGAAGAGGAGACAAAAGTAGCTTTGAGTAGAACTTTGCCTTCCATAGAGGAAGGATTACCTCCTCAAAAAGAGTGCCTTACAGCGATCTTATTGAAGGGTATTTAGTCCTTTACTTATAAATCATGCCTGAATTTGGGCATAGGGCAATTGTTTATATATTGGTAGCATAGTTTCATGATGCTGATTTCAGTAAAAGCTTAGCATATTAGAACACCTATGACTGTCTTCAAGCCGTAGAGGATTTTGAAACCTGTTTCGTGACCACAGGAAAGACTCTGTGGCAGCCTGTCTCTACCACGTGCCTTGACGATGCTGTAACAAATAGTTACCTCCCCCAGGTACTATGGTTCTAAAATACTTGCTGTGCCTGAGCCCTTGGATCTCATCAGCGAAGTCCTACAGGTAGCGTCTCCTGTCGAGGATTGCCCACACAGCAGGAGTGGGAGTGGTGGTGACGTTCCTGCTCTGGGCAGCACAACCTGCAGGCAGCCATGGAGGGGATGAGCTGTGCCACAGGGGAAGGAGGGGTGCGCCTGGCCTGCAGTCAGCAGCACTGTTAGGAAAAGAGTGTGGTGGTTTGTAACTGCAGCAGCAAATCAGACTCCAAGTAAGCCCCTCCTCTTCTGGTAAGGGAGGGACAAGAGCAGAGACTATGGGTTGAGATAGCAATTTACTGAAAGCAAAAAGCAATAGAATAAGAAATGCACAATAACAACAATATTAATACCAGGAGTATAAAAAGAGAGAAGGTGTTTTATCCGCAATAAAGGTATTCATTACCATAAACAAAAGCATGGTGGATGCTCCCTGTAGGTCGTATCCATGTGGCTTCCCCAGACAAAGGCAATATGGTGATCGTTCCTGTGCATTCCGGTGGTAATCGAGAACACAGGCAAGATGGTGAGGGGGCTCTGTGGATAGCATTTTCTGCCACCCAGCCCAGAACAACTAAAACCAGTGACAAGCAAACCTCCCAAAAGCTAGGCCATCTGAGTCGGGTTGTGCTGCTGCTCCGCTGGGTTCAGTTCCTCGCCGGTGCCCGTGCCGCCGTTTGTACCACTCTGATGTGCTGGAGGTCAGTCCCAGGGTCGCTGCCGCTTTCCAGCCATTCCGCTGTGCTCCTGTGGCCTTGGTTTGGCCGGGCTCCTTTCAGCTCGGCTCAGTGGGCTCGGCTGGGTTGGGGTCACTCCCCCACCACTCTTTTCCCCCTGGCAGCCTCCACGCCAGCACTGTCTGTTCAGCACTACTGTGGATTTGCATTTTTGCCACTTTTTTCATCACCATGTCTTGTAACTGTGTTCCAGAGAAAACAGGAGGGGGACATACTATGGTGGTAGGGACCAGGTCCTCCGAGGCTGATCCCAGCACAATACCACAGTGGAGGCAAAGAGGTGCACTTCTGCTGGGACGCCCAGCTTTTCCTCCCACACCGTGCCTGCAGCGATGATCAGGGAGTGTAGAGTAACAACTTAGCCCTGCCCTCTCCTGCAGCCAGGGCAGGAGCAGGGTCCCCTCACCTCGGTCCCCTCACCGGGAGAGGAGGTGGTGGGCAGCTGCTGCAGGGAAGCTTCCTCACAGCCTCCCCTGTTCTGCAGCTCACCAGCACCGCAGGTTGTTGGAGCAGACGCTCCACAGCCTATTGCCCACAGCCCTGTGCGGCTGCTCCAAGGCATTACAGGAAACGAGGTTTAAATGGTCCTGCCAGCGTTGGCTCCTCTTCCCTCTCCTGTGCTTGAAATATTGTTGCCTTCAGCTGCTCTTGTCACAGGAGAGGCTCTCGGAGGCCATCGCCTTGGGGCAGCCTCTGCGTGGACAGGAGGCGAAGCAGAAGAGGGACCTGGCCCTGTGTGAGTTCAGGGCAGGGCCTTGGTTCGGGCAGGCAGCGACACCTGCCAGGCACCCGGCTGCCCCATGGCCACTGCCCGGCAGGGTCTGGCAGGGGCCGCCGTGCTCACGGCACAGGCCGAGGTTTGTCGGTGCTGCTGCTGCAGACACCGCGTTGAGCTGTGTTTGTGGTGCCGTGGGGAACCTCTGCGTGTGAGGGCGTTGGGTGGGGGAGCCATGGAGCTGCCCCGTGTCTGGCCAGGGCTGTCCGGAGCAGACACGTTAGCTGGGGCAGCATGGTGTCAGGGCTGAGGGAAAGCCACAAAACAGTTGAGGTTTTTAGCAGGTATCTTTGGGAAAGATATTTTGCTGTACTGAGAAGTCAGTAAATAATTTTGACATTGATATGAGGTTTTTTATTATTTATTCCAAATTGCTTTTTTCTCCCTTCCTTCAAGAGAGTGTGGGTGTGTGCTCTGCTGAGGAGGTTTTTCCTTGTGAAGAGGATGTCAATCTTGAATCAAATTAACCTATTTTTAACAGGAAGTTTTAGACCCTTGCTTGAAGGCACGAGTGTCATGATGGTACATTAGCTTTAAGAACAAAACAGAATTTATGCAAATAGTAACTTATAATTGCAACTTATAATGCAAATGTGATTTTCTTTACACTTGTTTCTTATTCCCTTTAGCACATCAGGTCCACCCATCTGGCCAGGAAGCACCTTTTTCAAGAGGAATGGAGCCCTTCTACAAGGTAGGTGATAGATACTACATCTCGGAGTAACTGTTCTACTTGACAAATAACTTCTGCAAATTGCACAGCTTTTTTTGATACTCACCCGGCAAGAAATAACCAAATGTTTTTTTGTTTCCTTTGCCCTGTCTCCTTTATTGCGCATCTGGTGCCTTGAAAATGACGATTTACCACGTACAGTGAGTGTAGTCTGTGAAAAGTTGCTGCTTTTTTTCTTTCCTCAGATCATTAAATTGCTTGCTGTAATATATGGTGAAGGGTGGCTTTTTGGTTTTTTCCCTTTGTGTGGATAAAGAGTGCCCAGAAGGAAATGTTCCAGGAACACCGCTTTTAGCTCTGTGGATGAAACAAGGTTGTTCTTTGAGAGAGATCCTTTTCTTTACTCCTTAATTGTGCTGATAGCAAAAGGTACCAGAAGGTAGGTAGCCATGATGTAGTGGGGAAAACAGTGACAGAATGTTTGTCTCAGGAAAGCTACCATGTTTAACAGTGCTTCTATTCATAGAACAGTGCTAAATGTCTAATTTCCGTTGTATGGACAACATAAACACAAGCGATGTGACTGCAGTTTTGATAGCTGAAAATGTTCAGTCTATCTTACCACACTTCTTAAAATAGTTTTTCGCTGCTATGTCTGTTTATATTTCTGCCGTTGAGCGCATCACTCTTAATGGAGGTGTCTTAGGAACACAGAAGGCTGTGTCCCCAGACTGCGAGTGTTTCTCTGTGGGGCCAATTAACTTTCACCATTGAGGATTGGTTTATGGTCTTTGCAAGGATTTGTCCATGAATTGTCTCAGTTTTGTGTTCATTCTCCTGGTGCCAAGAGTTTTCTGGTCTTTCTTCTGGCAGAAAATGCCATGTAACGTTCTCAGGAGCATTTCTCCAGATCACCTAGGATGGAGCTTTACTCGTGACAAGGCACACAAGCAAATGATTCATTGTCAGGCGGTATTACCTTCTACACACCAAAGTAATCCAGCATCTGAGGTTTACCTGAGAATATTTTTCAAGTGAATTCCTTGCACATATCTAAAAAATTGCATAATTCTATCTAATATCTATGCTGAGATTTGTTCAAATGAATTTTAAATACATTAAAGCGTTCAGATTATTTCTTAACACTAGGAGATGGTATAAATTGTAGAGTTTTAGCAGCTTTTGGCTTTAGTCTTGATCAGATAGATCTGCTACCTTTACAGTCCTTCCTAATGAGAAGCACTAGACTTTAAAATTTTTTTGGTAAGAGAAAAGACCTATTGTGAAATAACTTGATTTGTTTCATTTTTTCAACAATTCTGATTTTAAATGGTTATCTGCACATATATGGTCTTCGTAATCTTGAGTTCATGAAATGTAAACTTGCTCTCTCAAGTCTGTATGGCAGAAATGTTTTACCTTAAGATGCAAGATGCCAGGAATTAATAATAGCTATTTTTGTAGTCCTCCGTATCTCAGTTGTTGCTTAAAGCCTTCTCACAGTAAAGAAGAATACACTGTTCTCTGCCCTCTTCTCCTCTGCCCTCTTCTGCCTTCCAGATTGGGATGGGAAATCTAAAAGCCCGGAACTTTGCAAGGTATTAAAGAAATAGAGAAAAGAGATGACTGCCTTTTCAAGCAACTGACAAAGCCAAACAGAGCTTTAACTGAGTTGGCATTCTGCGTTGCCATTTCAAGTGGAAAATGCAGCCGGTTTGGACTATAATATTGATACAACTGAGGTTGGAAGGATGAGAGAGTGTGAAGAAAAACCTCATTAAAGTGATCTTTTAACACTTTCTGGTTCTAATTTTAAAGCAAGAAGATAAATCAACCAAGCCTTCCTTTCTGTCTTTTTGCTCTCCTTTCTGTCTTTCGATTTTCCCCTACAATAGGCTCTGTGAGATGTAGGCTTTAGCAGGTTGCATGGAAATAGCACATCCACTACTTTGCTGCTTCTGAGTGTCTTTTTCCAGAAGACCTGTGCAGAGGGATGGTAGCAGTGCAGGGAGCTGTGAGATGAGGGGTAGATGTTTGTCAGTACCTATATTGCGTGACCATCTGAAGTCATTTCCCAGTGCTTATATTCAGCTTCATGCAAACAGGAGAATGAAAAATTGACTCAATTATTGGTTTGAAGTTATAGTACTTGCCTTTTGATTGGCAAAAATTGAGGTAACAAAGGGATTTTAAACTATTTTTACTTCATAATTGTTTTACTGTGTATGAAAAGAATGTTCACTGTGTTATAGACAATAATACATAATAATTCTGTAATTTTATTAAACGTGATATTCACGTGCACTTGTCACACCTCATTTCTTCTGAGTTGTTAAGAAAAATGTTCTTTCTCTGGTCTGAGGAATGAATAGAAAAAAATTCCACAATGTAAGTAGTGCTTTTTTAGCCAAGAAGTCTTGTAGATGTTCCTGGTTTCCATTCATTTTGTATCAGAACTATTTGGCAAAATAATCTTAACCATTGTAAAGAGTTTAACATATCTCTTCTGAGAAAGTGACTGAGAAAACAGTTATCTATGTGCCTCAAAATGGCAAAGGAAGAGAAAGGGAGGCTAAAATTCATTGTAGCTATTCTCTGTCCTTAATGTTTTTGACATTAGCAGGATTAATTCTCTGTTGCTTTCTGTCTGTCTTCGTATTTTTTTGAAGAATTTTGACATACATGTTTACGCCATTCTCTTTTTGCCTATGATTTTATTAGATACAAGGTGGCTGCCTTAGGTTTTTTTGTGAGGATCGTGGCTCTTAGCATTAACTCTCTAACCAGTTACTCTGTATTGAGTAAGCCGCTTGCCTTACCTTAAGGTGCTTTTTGAAGTCGTGAGCTCCTGCTAGGGGACGGTTGCTCCCTATGTCCTTGTGCTGTTTGATCTTCTCGAGAAGTCCCATGCAGAGCTTAATTTAGGTAGGACCTTCAGTCTTACCAGACTCTGATGTCTTCTCTCGAAACTTACCTGTGTGCCCATGGAAATTGCTGTGTTCTAGCCTTCAGGATTTCCATACCAAAACAGGTTTTTGCTCTTGCTGCTTTTCTTTTTCTCTTGTTTCTTTGTACATATTGTGTGTTTGCTTCAAGTCATGGCTTAATTTTTTTTTTAATCTGCTGTATGGAGAGCCTTTTTTTTCCTACTGTTCTGATCTGTCATAACACATTCATTTTTTATATAATAAAATATATGTCAGGGGAAAGTCCTTATGGTGGAAAATATTTAGACATATTCTAAACTCTTCAGGAACTTAGACTGGAGGAGATAGGTGGGGCCACAGTCACGTTAACATCAAGACCTTCAAACTCATATATGGTGTTCTGGAAAGGGCAGTTTCGTTGCCTCCACACGGGTCTTGGGTGTTAAGCTTGTGTTACAGACTTGAGCACGCAGTTGCTCACAGATCAGGGGTAATAATAAAACTGTCTTGCTGTCAATATAGCTGACATTCTTATTGAATAAACCAAAAATACATCTTCAAATTACCTTTTAGCAGCAGTCACATAAATTCCAGTGGCTAAGTGCCACCTGTAAGACGTAACTGGACTATGAAGGGTTTGGTTTAGTTTCTCAAAGATGTAACTACCCTTTTGATGGAAAAAAACCCCAAAACAACAAAGTTACTACTCTTTTTTTCTCTTATTTGCCCTCACACTTTAATAAATTAAATGCAGCATATTACAATGCCTTTTGTATCAAATTTTTCTGTCTTGATTTGACTTCATCTTCTGGGGAAGGAAAGTGAACCTGGGTCATCCAGTCCCTATTGCTGTTGAAAAAAAAATGGAGACTGGCATCCTCACTGAGACTTGATGGTCCCCCCTTCCAGTTGTGCCTGACCTGCTGGAAGCAGAGCTGCGATCCTTGCCGTGCTGTCTGCTTTCTTGTGTGAGCAAGGTCCTCCACTTCCTCTTCTGACAATCGGCACGATTTAAATCTGCTGCCTGTGGATGTTACATCAAAGATACGAACTCTTTCTTCCGAGATCCTGCAGACCTGGATTCACTCATGCAAACTGGATTGCAGCAGTCAGTGAACTGAATTCTGACAGCACGGCTTTCCTTGGAAGCCACGATTCTCTTTTAATGAGAATGGAAAAGGAAGATTGGGAAAATCCTTCCCCTCGAGAATGCAGAAGGGGAGGAGTGAGGAGTTGCATGTGGCCTCTGGTCCCTCTTGGCCGAGGGAGCCTGAGAAAGGAGGGATTGCCCTCCCCAGATCTCACAGGCTTCTCAGTTCTTTCTCTGCCAGCAGCTGCAGAGAATAGGCATCCTCGTGCTCCAGAACAGAGCAAGGGGTAGGATGCTTGCCTGGGGGTGACTTGTCCCCTTCTCCTCCAGGAAAGCCCTGTATGAGAGAGACACTTCCTTCTCTGATGCTTGCAGCAGCCCCTGTGCGATCTGCCTTGCTCCAGCTGCCACGGCTGTAGCTGGCACCACCCATGGGAAGCTCTGACAGGAGAGAGTTGGAAGACACTGTCTTCACAGGGTCACGTGTCACCAAAACCAGCGTGAGATGGAGACCCCCAGTTTGTTGCAGAGTAGAAATGGGAACTTTGGGCACTGCTACTCTACTGACCCTTAATGCCCTCGGTCCAGGGTGGTGGCTTTCATGTTTTAGTGTGACACCTGGCCATAATGTGAGACTCTAAGGAAGGTGCCAAAGCACATGGATCACATTGTTCTTAGTTGAGAATGGTGAGTTATTTGAGCTAGAAAATTGCATTCCTAATAGGAAAATTTATTTTGTATGAACTGTGGACAGACCAGAAGCGAGATGTCCTACATAAAAAGATGAGGAACCAGCTTATTTTGAACATGTGCATACAATTGTAGAGATCTTTTTCTTCTGTAATAAGCTTGAGAATCCTTGAAGTGTCCAAACAAACCATTTAATCTCTTTCTCATTAAGTATTTGTAAGAACTGAGAGCGCAGATTTGGGACTTCACCTTTCCGAGCATCAGCTCTTAATAGGAGCAGTTGCTGAGGTGGAAATAAACCAGCAGGGAGGAGGCAGAAAGGGAGCATTTGTTGCTTATTTCCCTTGAAAGGGGAATTAGAAACTTTCACTCTTACAAATGAAGACATCCAGCCTATGTGTTTATGTCAATAGTGGCATTAGGATAAGAATGTGACAACAGCAGGGCCCGGTCTCTTTGGGCAAGTATTGCCCACACCAGCTACTCAGCCTTTACTCTGGAGAAGCTGAGAAGAGTTGGTTTTTTACTTTTAAGAGGGAACTCGACAACATATTCACTAAGAGAAGATGCCTGTATGCATGCAGCCACATGCATTTTCTCTCTAATAATGTGAAAATTTGTAATATTTTTGTCAACACCGCCAACGAATACCCAGGAGCCGCTGCAAGCACAGCGGGCTTCTTTCTCCTGGTGGAAATTCAGTTCATCTGCTCTTTCCACTGAGGCAGAACAGGTGCAAGTCCTGGGCATGCAGGGGAGAGGTACAGCCCATCCTGGAACACAGGGTATCTGTACCTTCTGCTGCTAACAGGGCTGGGGAGAAGGAGGAACAGGGGAGAGCTGAAAGACAGGAAACTTCAAGTCTCACGTGCGTTTAACCTTCAGAATTGAATGTCACACCTCAAAAGAAAGACAACCTTGGAGAGAAATGCTCTCAATTTCTTCTACTGCCTAGAGGTGCAAACAAAAAGAACATGGCAAGGTAGCGTATCTGTTACTGATAATTTAATATTATATAATACTTAAATGTTATGGTGACCATAAGAAAAAGGCCAAAAGCAATGCAAGACAATCCAGCCTTAGGATTGGTAGATTTAGGTGCTGTGATCTATAACACAGTCTTGGGCAAGACTCTTAAGGCCCAAATCCAACTAAACATTAATTTCTTAATGCATATTTGGGTACCTCATGTTCCCAAGAACCTAAATACATTTTCTTGCTTTGGGGTTATAATTTCTTGATTTTGTGCTCTGCGAGATGAGGATAATAATGGTTTTCACTGCCCAGAGCTGTCAGTCTACAGAATATTGGCTCTGCATCATATTCCAATGCTCCACTAATGGAAGAACTTTAAATAGGGGGAACATAACTGTAAAAATAACAGAGCTGTCCATTAGCTTTTGCAGGGAAGTGTATTTTGGGGTTTGGTTTGTTTTTCTTTCCCTCCAGTTGAACTCTTTACTCTGAGAGATACATTTGGAAAAGGACTGTGCAGAGAGCTGGGGGGTTGAGTGTCTAGTTCCGATGTAGTTACTTTCATCAGCAGAGCACTAAACCTTTTGACTTCATCACGTCTTCTCTTCAACTTTTGCTTCTCTGAGCTGCCATTCCACTGTCTTTGAAACAGTGGTGACAGTCATGCTCTGTCTGCTGGTGACTTGGTTTGGGTCAGCTTACTGAATTAACAACAAAGCTGCTATCTCTCCTTGTTAAAATAAATCGCTTTTCATTCACATGGCATAATTATTTAAATCAGCTTTTTCTCCCCCCCCCCCCCCCATGAAGGATAC
>VZTA01003498.1:625303-729538 GCA_013398855.1 Mohoua ochrocephala
TACCTGACAATCTCTTCACGAGTTTCTTTTCAGGAAGATGATTCACATGGTGCTTCCGTAGAGACTGAATATTTGAATAATTTATTTATTATTAGCATTCAGTGTGTTTGCAGTGGTATTATTGGAGAAATAAAATTAAGTCAGAGGGGTTGTGCAGTGTGTCCCTAAGGGAGTAATTTGAACAGCAGAGCTCTCCTTTGTTTGGGAAAGTGGGTAAAGTCCTAGTGGGGCTGCTGGGGTCCTGAGGGTGCTGGTAAGGGCTCTTGTTTGTTAGAGGATTTTGGAATGGCCTTAGCACTGTACAGTCAATAAAAAAATCCCCATGAGCAGCTGAATTTTGTTGTGATTCATACAGAAATGGTGACTTTGGGGTGTCATTTTTAGCTCTGCATTCTGCGTAGGGTGTGTATATAGCTGTGCAGTTTGTATGTAGTCTTTTTATTCCTATTTTTCTAGTTGAGTGTGTCAAACACGGCAAAAGCTGTTGTTTATTAAGTGCCTAAAGTGTGGTCCTGCTAACATTGATGTTAGAGCCATTAGTAAGGAAATGTGACCTCTGGCTGTTTATATTCCCTGTGACCATAAAGTCTGAGCTACCTTTGGTCTCTGAAGCTGAGAAGGAAGAAAACAGAACTCTGGCAGACAGGTCTCGGTAATGGTAGATCACGTTGCAGAGTACACAAAGATAAGTTAAATTCCTAATCTGTTTAAACTTATGTGACTTATGTTTTATATCTGCATGGGTGTCTTTACTATCTTTACAGATAACTCTGCTTATTTTGTAACAGTCCTGTGTAGTGACTTTTGAAATTATTGTGTCTGAGTGACTCAAGATGAAGTTTACTGACTGTTTACTTCCCTTGACAACTGGAGAGTGTGGATGAGCGCTGCAAGGCAAGTCCTACCACACTATTAACCTTGGGCAGAGGTTCTGGGCACAGGTCTGCTCACCTGTTCTGCCTTCAATGTCAGCTGTTGTGTGAGTGGTGGCAGTAAAACAGCGCTTTGCAAAACACACCAGAGAGAGAAGTAACTGCTGCTGCTGCAAGTTCCTGCAGCGCTGGCCTGGCTGCCTCAATGAGTGCTGTAGTGTAGGAAAGAAAAGATCAGGGAGGAGACCCCTGAAGCATGAAGGAGGTGAGCAGTTGAATGGTCCTTGCCCTGGCAGTTCAGTGCTGAGGTAACCTACAGGTAGTGTTTCTCCAAGGGTGCTGCTAAATGGCTTCAGATCTGTTCTTAGTCTGTTTTCAGGTCGGTCCTGCAGGTGACGTGGCTATGACTTTGCAATTTGAACACTAGAATCTACTTCCTTTAAATTGCCAGTAGCTGATCGCAGCTTTTTTAGGGGAAAGTATTTTCTGTGACCGACCCTTGTGTAGGCATCAGCACAGGTGCTTTTGTCCAGAGACGTGTTCCTCCCACAAACACACTTACGGGACTGACTTACCAATGGAAAACTGGCTGTGCTGCTCTCGGGTTTCAGTTGGGTGAAGGAAGATGGAGACTCGATCGAGCAAGAGAAATGCCAAGTTCCTGTTCAGTGGCTTTCTCCTTTACTAGCACTGCCAAACATCCTCCAATGTTTTCCTTTCCATGCCAGGAGTTGTAGTCTGCTCAGAGAGTGAGGGCTGTTTGCCTGTTGTGATTGTTTGCATCCAGGATTCCTGGGTACCTGGTGGCACGGTGACAGCATCTCCTAAGGGGCTGTCATGTAGATGGGAAGGGTACTGGCTGTGATCACTGCAGATACTGAGACAAGGCTGGTGGCAGCTGGTGTCACACCTTTCCTCTAAGTGACATTTGGGGCTAGGCCGCTTCTGGCTAGGCTGGGGCTTAGAGCAGGAAATTTCGGTAGCCTGTGACAGGAATGTAGCACACCACCAGTTAGATCCCATTTTATAGGAGTCGTTCTCTGAACAAGTCACAGTTAGAAATTAGTGGTAAAATTTGTATAGTAACTTGGAAAATGGTAGAGTATGGAATGATTTATTTTCTGTAACTGTGAAATTATTGTGACTATTGCCATCAAAATCCCTGGGCTGATGAGCTGGAGCATATGCTCCGTGCTGAGAGCCTGTGAATGTTTGGCATTCCTAAAATGTGAAGGTGGCTGATATTAGAAGCAATCTTGGCTTTCATAATTCTGGAGTCTGAGAGCACAGCTACAAGAGAGGCATAAGCCTGTGCTTTACATGGAGATTACTAAAATAAGAATATTATTGCAGTTGTGTTGCTATGAGCAGTTCTGGTGATGTGCAGATTGCTGTGAGCAAGGGAACGCTGTTGTCAAGTTGGGCTTTTCCTTGACTACATCAGATTTCTTGTGCCAGACCTATATTGGGAACATTAAAACAGAAGGTCTAGGCATTTTTAAGATGCTCTCTTGCTATGACCTGCTTGTGTGATGGGCAGACACCTGGTTTTGGATCCCCGGGGAAGCCAAAGCTTCCTAACTAGTAAAAAGAAGAAAATTATGGGACAGTGATGGCGATCAAGTCCAAGCAATGTTTGTGTCTTGTGAGTTTTCTTGTATGCTGTCTGTGTTACTGTTGGTCATGGTTAACATTGGCAGTAATTTTTCCCTTCTAACATGCTAGAAATTTCTTCTTGTCGGTCAGAGCAGATCTCTGTTCTGCTGGTAAGTTCTTGATTATATACAAGGCATTTCTTAAGCATCCAAAAATTGGCAAATTAACAGAAATGGAGTATTACTTGGAGAGCTTAATTTTATTTGAAGTGTTGAAAAAAGTAGAGGCTATCTTAAATTGATTGGGTGGTCAGTGGCTTGCACATTTCACTGCTATGCCTTATTTAAGCTAAATGTGAAAAAATCCATTGGTTTCAGATATTGGAATATATCTTGCCACTAGAAATTCTTCAGTGTACACTTGAGAGTATGCAGAGCTCTGGGATGGCCCAGTTTGTTCTTACAACTATGAATTCATAATTTGATTTTCCTGAAATTGATAACAGACTAGAAAATGAATTGGGATTGCAAGAGGAGAGGAGGCAGGATTTTTTTTTTTTCTTTTTCGGAAGAAATACAGTGTGTTCAGAAACCCCAAAACCAAAGCTAGGGCATCTTTTGGGGTAAGTAGTGCTTTACACTACAAGTTTCAAACTTGTACACCTGCCAAGATAGTGCTGTGAACGTGAACCTACTGTGTACAGCACTTCTTCCTCACATCCTCTGTGAAAGAAAGCGAAGTTGCACCTGGATCTTGACAGACAAATTTTTACAAAACAGTCCTCTCTCATCAGCAGAGTGGGATAAACTCATTTTCTTACAAGTGTAAGAGTCTGTGAGACTTCTAGACTATAAAAGAGTTTATCCTCTCTTGAATGCATTTAATACTGATCACAAGTTAGCATCTAAAATGCAACTTTTCTTGAAATTGTTTTAGGACAGCCTCCGTCAACTTGGAAACAGGATTATAGGATCTTTGGCTTCATCTACAGGTTATTTCTCTTAGTTTCCTTTCTCTTTATAGGTCAGAGTGTCACAGTGCTTGGAATTGTATACAGTAAAGGTAATAAATTCTGTTTCTCTCTGACAAAATTTATTTCTGTGTCTAGCCTGTCATTCTGCTCTCTAGTGCACAAGAAGGATAAGGTGAAATTGGAATTAAAATGGTTCGTACAGTGATGGGAAATTCCAGTCCTGATTTTTACATACGCTCGTATTTTGAATCAAGATACTAACAGCACTTCCTGCATAGCTTTCATTTTTGTATTTCGACATCCATGCTTTGCATCTTTTAAACACAGTTTATTTACTTTGTGTAAATATATACTTTGTTTTTCATTATAATAAAGTAGGAAATGCTTCTTTGTGAACCACAAGGTGAGTTTCAACACTCAGTTTCTGATAGTAGTATAGGAAGTAACTTGTTTCTTCTGAGAATATGTGAGTTCTCCTGCAGATGAAAAAGTAGCTAAGCCCAGGCCCACTTGATCAGCTGTGTGTGTACAAATACTTCTGTGTCTGTGTGTATATTTCAATAAATGCATTTAAATATCAATATATGTAGTTATCTAATGTATTGAACATGTACAAAGAAGTACACGGTTATGAAGAAAAATTTCCCTTTTTGTGCTAAGGATTTGGTGCATCTGCCCCATTCTGATTGTCGTGAAGGAGTGGCTTGGCCGCTTAAAGAAACATCATCAAAGGTATTGGGAAAAGCAGGGTTTAACATGGATTTGTGAAAATACAGCTTTACGGAGCTGGATGGCAAGGGTCACTCCAGTACCTGCTACACGGGTTAGAGCAAACAAAGGAGGATCAAATTAGAAGCAACTTAGAATCATTTACATGGAAGCCAGGAATACAAAACGGGATAAGGGTGCAAAGGATATGGGTGCAGAGAAAGGTGCAGAAGGGTTTGGCAGCACTTAATCATTGAGTACTTGAACATGTGCAAAGTGATTCAGTAGGGTTCACTACAATTGTAACAATGACTTAGCTGTAGATTTGGGATAGTAACGTTCGTACCATAATCGATTCACACACACACAGGTAGAATGATGGGCGCACCTATTTCTGTGTGTGTAAAGGTACCTGCCAAAGGTTGCTCTCAGGATCAGTGAAATGCTCACATCAAATCCCTTTGAGTTTCCCAACAGGCAAGGGTTGCACCTTGAGGAGCGCTGACTTGTCTGTGGGGGGGTGACTTTCAGCCTAGGCCTCGTCATCCATAATGGTGCTTCAAGTATGTCAAGCTTAAGTTTTGCAAGCTCTGTAAACATTTATTTGTCTTTAGTATTTTGTGTTTCTGTCAGTTCTTCCTTTCAGTCCTTTGGAGCAAAACTGAAGTTGTTCCCCTAATGATTTTTCCTCCCCACCTTCCTTCAAACAGTTCAAGTTTTGATGACTACAGTTGACATTGCTAATGCTTGAGGCAGTTTGGAGTTAAATAAACAAAGTATGTTAGAAAACTGTTTTGTTTTAAAAAAATATTGTTTAATCTTACACAACCGTGAATTCGTGTTGACATTCTGTCCATAACAACTTACTCTATTACCAAAGATGGGTTTCTGTCTGTGTCTTAGGTAGCAGACACCTTATTTGCTGCATGAAGTCTCTTTAGGGAAGTCAAGGTACACTTCTGGATCTGTCTCTTGCAAATTTTGCTGATGAGAGAGGAGAGTTATTTGGGTTTGGTTTTTTTTTAGTAATAATAGCACAACTTGCCTTGGTCACTGATAAACCACAAGCTAGGTCTGCGTTTTCAAACTCCTTGTAGAAATGAGTTAGTGGCTCAAAAGCATAAATTAGCAAATGCTGGCCAAGATACGCGATTGATTAAGGAATTGAAGAATTTCATGTATTTATTTATTTTATTGGGTTGGAGTCAATCTATGAGGTGTTCTGGCTATTTGATTTTGCTTTTCAGCTTTTCTAGATAGTTCCTTTTACTGTGTCTGTAACTTAGCTGCTGCTGCTTTAAATGGTTCAGTGTCTTGCACAAATGCAGCTCTTTCTACTCTCCCTGTGCAAGTGAAGCCACTGTATTGTTTGTAAAAAATGAGGCTTTAAACATGTGAATTGTTGTCTGAGTAAAGGGTTTGGCAGGACTGGTGCAGGATACAGCACTGACTCTTGTTCTTAGTACTTTGGACAGTATTAATCACTGACAAGGCTACCTGTGTACGACACGGGTGCTCAGCAGGCAGTTTCCTACAGAAAGGCCCTTCTACTCAAATTGATTCTCAAAATACCCAGCAAGCCCTTTAATTTCCCCATACCATCTGTTGAGCAGCTTAATGCTCAGAGGCAGAAATGAGCCAGGGCAGAACTGGATGGGGACAGAACCCAGTGAACACACAGTACTGCAAGGTCATGACTCCCTGGCTTTTCGGTTCAGTCACGATGGGGCTAGCAGGGCTCCAATTACTTCTGAAGGACAGGATCCAAATTTACTGGAAGATTTCTGAAATGAATCCTTCTGAAATTTTCTTCCTGGGATCAGCAGTTACTCTTTTGCCAGACCTGCAAGTGCATATAGGTCCGTGGCATCATGATTTATTTTGTAAACATTCCATGATTTGACTGCTATCTTTAGAGATGCCCCTCTATCTACACGGAGATGTTTTTCTTGAAGAGTGACATGTGTTAAACTCTTCCAGGTAGCTCTTAGTTTTCTCTTAGGAGGATGGCCAGCAAGGATTATAAACCAACCATTCCTGAGTTTTTCACTGATGTTTTACTTTCTCTGTGATTAACTGGAATGAGAAATCTCAAATCTAGAGGAGGAAAATGAAATACAGAGGTCCAGAATGAGACTTGCTAGCACACAAGACCACTGAACAGCTGTTCAGCAATCTGCAGATTGAGTAAAACAGCTTAAGATGATGCTAGTGAACTACTAGTCTAACTAAAGGCATCTCTCATTTTTTCTCAGGGTTTTGTTTTTTGCGGGTTTTGGAGGGTTGGTTTTTTTGGTGGGTTTTTTTGTAGTTTATCTGAGCAAATAAAGATGTAGGCAGTACTTTGCATGGAATAATAATCTTTTCCACTGAAAATTCGTTTAAAATAATAATAATAAGGAAACAAGTGTAACTTAGGAACAGATCTTCAAAGTTACATAAAACCAGTTTACCGTTTCTCTAGATGTTTTATTCAGCTGGTAAACCCGTTTTATAAGCTGAAATTCTTTTCCACGTAATATCCTAGGGGAGCGCACTCCGTAAGCCTGACAGGAGGAGGGACAGCTTTACAGACACAAGACAATACGCAAAGAATCTTAAAACTGCTCTTTTGAAGAGCCCATAACTTGCAGTTCAGGGCACAGCCAAGCATTGCAGCCCCTGGCCAAGGGTCCTGAGAGGGGAGCGGAGCTTTGGCACTGCTGCCTGTCTGTCACCTTGGAAAGCTCAGGTTTGAAACGACTAGCTCTGGTTTCGTTTTGAGCTCTGAACTCATGTGAGCACCCTTGTCTGTAAACGTGTAACCCCTCCACCACGCTTTCCACACGTTTTTATTATACATATATTACTTGGCAAGTAACTAGATGAAGGTTGGACTACTCTTGTCAAAGGACATGAAGTGCATGAATCACTGTGGCAGCTGTAGTTGGCATTGTGGGCCTCCACTCGTGTGTGTGTGTGCTGGTTAGAACAGCCATCTGCACTGCTTTTGGGGACTGCCTGCTGTGCTCAAGTGCAGCACCCTACGGACTGGAGGCATTGCCATATTACAGGTGTCTCTTTCAACCTCAGCTCACCTGGATCCTTCATTTAGGTTGTTTCTCCAGTATTTATTAACAAAAAAGCAGGAAGGGAAATGCTGTTGACTTTACTTGGGAAGCCCACAAGCCGAAGCCTGTAGTGGCTCTTCCCTGCAGGCATGGCATTTGGCCATTGAGAAGCAAAGCAAAGCCTGTATCATAAGTACCTTCAGGTATGCAGACTGCATGCAGAATAACAAACAAGAGTTTCCTGCTGTCCTTGCTTGCTGGAGAGCGGCAGTTGCCTTTGGCCTGGAGACCGTCCGCGTAGGGAAGTCAGCCCTTGGGGAAGGTGGTGATCCTCAGCTGGCTGGTGCCAGGAGGCCCCTTCGAGGGGCTGAGCAAGGTGGCCTCTCCAAAAGGAAACTGTTAGTTTGATCCCTGTTTGATTCAGTTCCTGTGAGCAGCTACTGTTTTGAAAAGAGGCAATTTAAAAAGCAACATTGGAGACCTGTGAAAGGAGAAACCAGCTGATGAGGACTGACCGGAGTAAACCAGTATTAAAGATCTCTTTAGAAATGCAGCTGAGACACCTTTCTGAGAATTCGGGTGTACTTTTTTTCTGTGCTTGGATTCCCTCAACTGGCAGGGAACAGTTTTACAACAAGTGCTAAGTTTCTTAAATGACTCAAGATTTAGCTAATTCTCATGAAACCAGAGCAAATGCTGAAGTTTGTGAAGATTTTGACATGCTGTTCTTGTTATACCAACACAAAGATTCATCCCAGCTTTCACTGCACTGCTTTGTGATGGTGGTTTCACAAGTCATATTTCTTCTACACTTGCTGAACCCTGCTAGGCTGCTGTTCTGCCATAATGCATTCTACTGACAAAGCTGACTGTCAGTTACGTTAATTGGCTATTGGGAGTGATTTGTCTCCTACAAGTCAAATATAGGCTGGAAAAAAATAAGCTTATATCTTTCCTTCAATTTTAATTCAGCTCTCCTGTTATGTGTACTTTAGGATACAGATCCTCTTATTATATAATGGCTTAACCTGTGGGGTTTTTTTTTCCATTAGTCTCTTGCTTTATTCAGTGCATTAACTGTGGAAACTGAGATTTGGAGGACTACTTAAATCTGCTGAAATGCAGCATTTTCTAGCTTTTAAGTGCGTCACCTTTTGGTGGGTGGAGTTTTTTGGTTCTGCCACCTTCATGAGTTTCATTTAGGTTTGTTATTTGTATTCCTAAGAAATTCTAGACTCCATTCTGTCACACTTTTGCATCCTGCTTGTCAGTTCTGAATGAGATGGAATGAATTTGTATGTGGCATTGTCTGAGGGGCTCAAAAAGTAATAAAAATGGAACTCTTGAGCACTCATTCTGAAAGTTTAAATCTACTCGGTACTGAGGTATTCATTTAACAAAAAAGAATACTTTGTTGTTTAGTTGGGGGTTGTTCCCTTTGCTTTTGCCCATGCAAGTGTCATTACTCAGTATTTCATTCACTGGAATTGAAGCTCTGGGTCAATTATCAAGGAAAACCATTTCCATTTTTTAGGACTTCATAAGCTTGTTACTGTAATAGAAGTATTCGATACCTGAGTTTATTCAGGCAGTGCTTTTCTGTAGTTGATATGGCACGTGACAGAAAATCAGAGTGAGAGACCTTGGCCCTGTGATATTCAGTGTCTAAGTTTAACATCTCTGAGCAGGACCCCTTAGATCATTTTTTTTGCAGTTCTCAAAAACGATGAAATTTTTTCAAGAATGAGAAATTACTTGGATTGTGATTATAACTCTGAGCCACATACAGCACCTCTCACTCTCAAAATACTTTCAAGCACTGTCTAATTAAATCACAAAGCATCCCTTTTATCCCTTTTAGTAGGTTTGGGTGAGCACCGGTACCCCTGGCTTAAATGGAGAGTTTGAGCAACTCTTTCAGAGCGAGTGTATGCCTGTCAGGCGTGACAAGAGCCACAGGATTGTGGATCCCTCCTTGATTCCTCCATACTTTTTAAAAATTTGCCTTGAGAAAGATTCCCATCATGGTCTAGAAATGTGCCCCCAAATTGTTAATTGTTAATTATCTGCTTGTGTATTTTGGATATGGAGTCTGCAGTGAATGAAAAACTGCATGGTCTCTCAGTTGGTTAGGAAACTTGCCACAGAAACTTGCCACTTTTCTTTGCTGGTAATGGACATTTACTGCAGGATGGCTTTCCAGAAGGCCAGAAATAGGCAGGTGTTAGAGGGGGTGAGGGGCTTTCTGCACTTGGCCACATGAGAACATGCACATCATGATGGAGGAGTGGAGAAAGGAGCTGAGGAATAATGGATTATCTGTGAGAAGTGGTTATAAATCTCATTAGTACTTCCATGACTAGAGAGTGTATCTTTTTGTCTCCAGTAATCTGCGTGAGTCTTTACTTCAGACATGGCTGCTGTGTAAGAGCTCGGCTGGCTTTCATGCTTCAAACCCGAACTTCGGCACGTGAACTCTGAAATTTCTGTCAGGAGACTAAGAATACCTCAGGTGTCATCCTCCCTTGGGTGTCTGTGCTGGCAGCTGGGGCTGCACATATGTGTGCAGATCGCTCTGTCCGTACAGCTGTTGGAGCAGTCACATGAGCAAGCATGAGGTCTGTCATTTCCTGCAGTATTTTCTCTATTTAAAGCACTCGAATCACAGAGCACTCAAATTAAGTAGTTCATGCACTTTGGAATTGAAGAGACTGCCTCGGAGAAACTCTCCAACTGCAGCTGAATTAATGCTAACCAGGCCTGAGGATTGCTAGAAATAAATAATGAGTGGATGAGGGGCTGAGAAACCTGGCAGAGTTTCAGAACGCAAAGGTGGGGTGGCTGGGGAGCATTATCTTATCTAAATGGTAATTTCTATTCTGTACGTTAATTAAAACACATAGTGTACAAACTAGCATTTAGGAAGTCTTTTGGAGGATATTTTCCTAAGGGGATGTTTTGGAAGTAAATTGTGAGTTGTACGTGCCTGCTCAGTGCAGCCTGTAAGAACTGCACTGAAGCAAACAGTCCAATTATAAGCCTTCTTTAAGCAACGGGATCTTATGTATGTTGATAGTTTTGGGAAATTGTTTTTATTTTGTTCATAATAATACATTTTGGATATCATTATGTCAGAGAAAGAACCAAAGGAGTCAGTAGAGATTAACAGTGTGACATTGAGGAATCTGGTTCAAGAATACACAAGGTGTCATCAATTTCAAAAGAAAATTTTCTGTAGGAATTAAGACATTTTACTTATTTCTTTACGTATTTCTTAATGATTCTTTCTCATGAAGACTGCTTAAACAAACTTATTCATGAACCAGTTTGGATGAGTTAAACCTGTTATAGGTGGATCTTACTGTCTATTTATTGTAGGTGTAGAAACAAGGTTCCCATTTAGTAATCAGAAAATATTTACATGGCAGGCATGTTTTTCGTTATCTTGTCAGATGTGCTTTCTTTGCTGTCTTCCTGTGCGTTCATGACTGATTTGTATTCATTCTTGCTTCTTTGTAACATGCCTTTTTCTGCATCTGGGGTGGAAGGATCTCTTGCACTGGAAGAGAAAGCTCCTGCTATTTTATTGGCTACTGTGCCTTACTATGGAACATAAGCGCATACCACCCCAAAAAAACCCTCAAAAAACAAACAAACAAAACCCAAGAAGTCCCCCCGCAAAATGTTTCTCACTTGAAAACCAGTAGAATTTCTCAGCTTTATAGCAATTGCAGTGACCTCAGGTGCAGCAAGTGAATAACAATGAGAGCCAAAGAACAGTCTTACACTACGTTTAGAAGCAGGGATTTTGGTTTTCAGACTTTTTCAAAGGGACAAATATTTCCTGTCATGGGAAGAAGTTACAAATGCCTGCGTGGAATTAAAAGGGATTTGGAAATGAAATGCAACCCTGTGCCCCAAATATGAAATTGTGTGTGCCTTGCCTGGGCATTTCAGGAAAATCCACTGATCCACTGTCCTAATCTAATCCAAATAATTACATTTTGGATTAAGGTAGGCTATAGTCATCAAAACCAGAACAGGTAGAGATAATTTTTGTCCAGTCTGAACCCTCTCTTATTATGCGTAGGGTTTTTTTCCTATTTATAAACCTCTGTATCTTTCGCTTCAATGATTAATCTACAGGCAGAGAGCAAAAGTTATTAAGGCTAGAAACAGACAAAAAGATAAATGCTGACCTTTCTAATTGGCTCTTGAAACCTGAAATATTTACCGCGCAAAGGATTTATAACGTTTGTGGAATGATTTGTCATCCAAACTAAGTGTTTCTTGCTTCTTCATGAAGCCATGCTAACCTCAGATGAATAAATATCTGTTGGTGCCTCCACATAACGGATTTTTTTGGCATCATAGTAGAAAGAAATCTCAACTTCCAGCTGACTCACAATAAACTTCAGTAGCCAAGCAGACTTCACTGTTGGTTCCCTCACTTGCTTTGCTAAGTGCAGTCGTGGCTGGAAATAAACGGTTCTCTTCTTTATCTGAAGTTTTTGGCACCAGGAGTCAAGACTTAATCATTCTCTGCACTGATGGGTAGCAGAGCACAATGGATCTCCCAAAGCTGACGGGGTGGTATTTTGTTCTTCGCGCGCGTTCTCTGGAGTTACCGGAGCGATTCCTTGCTCCACTGTGGATTTGGGATTTTCAGGTCTACCTCAGGGGTGGGTGGAGGGTGTTCTGTGCTGGTGCTGCAGCCGAGATGTCCGATAGTACACTAGAAAGCATGGCAGTGTCATCACCGAGAATGTGCTTGTTGTAACTGTTTTCTGCAGAGTAGCTAGGATTAAGTATTTGCATTGCACTGTACTGCAGCACATTTTATTAACAGAGAATAGTAACTTCAGCATTTCACTGGCAAATCTGTAGTCTCTCCTCACAATAAGGACTCACTAAATGTGATGAAATGGATTGCCTTTGTTGGAGTGTTGGTCTGTGAAAAGTGGCTGTGAAAAGAATGCCAGAAAGTACTGTACTTTTACAAAGAGGAGGAAAATAGACAAGCATAAAAAGCCAAAAAAGACCTTTCCTGTGGCTTTGTTGCTGTGATAAATGCAGTGCATTCCAGGGACTTATGAAAGTGAGTCTTTAAAACTGGCCTAACACACAAAAGTGCAAATGCACTGAGCTAATCTTGAAAAGTAAGTAAAATCACTTTGACTTTCAGAGGAGTGGTAAACTATCCTGCTGGGCCCCTGATGGATAAATGGACATTGATGTTTCAGAATCAAAGTATCCCATGTCAGTTCACTCTTAAGTATTATGTAACAGCCGAGGATTTTAGGAGAATTATGACGTAAAAGCCTGATGCCTATTTAATAAACTGATCATTAATTACACTTAAACAATTTACTTCTGGGGTGAAATGAAGAGTAGCTTTGCAGCTCTTTTCATTTTAATTGCAGCATCTGTTGCAAGCCTGAGCTTCTCTTCCCTGCTGCATTGATGCTGTATGCACACTTCTGGCAGTGCTTTGGCATGGCTTGGTTGTATTTTGGAGGGGTCATATATGCCCACACCATGAGGCACTGACTGGTTTGCTCAGGAGAAAGACCAGGATCAAATTCTTGAGCCACTCAAGCTGTTTTGGTCATGGTTTCCTAGCCATGCTTTCCCCTTTTCCCCCTGTCTCTTCTGCCACTTCCAGTCAAATCATGTAATTGTGGAGGAAGGCACCAGTCATTTACCAGCCTTATAAAAAGATGTGCTTCTAGGTATGATTAAATTTGCTCAGAACCTGTGCTGTGGCTCATGAAGCAGTCCATCAGTACCTAGCAAGTTCTCCAAAAGCTTCAAATAAGATGCCATCTACTTAAAGTTTGGGTCCAGCTGTCAGTTGGGTGTTTGGATCTGTCGTGTACTGTGACAGCCACTTCAACTTTGAACTTGTTGCTCTGAAGTGAGAAGTAGACTCACATTCTAAATATTTGAACTTCAGAATTGCCTCAATTTCTCCAGCAACCACTGCCTGAATCAGAAGAAAAATGGGCATTTCATAATTACACTTTCCGAGGCATGGATGTCCTGACCTAGAAGGGAGATTGCGGAAATAGGCACAAGTGTTGGTAGAGAAGGAAGAGTTAGTGCCTTACCTGCTCTCAGGTGAGCAATGACTCAGAGCGCTACATGCAAGTTCAGTTAAAAAGGTGAGAAAGTCAGCATTATGTTGTTGAACTAAAACCAGAACACCTTAGAGCTTCATTTCTTCCTGAAAAATCTGTTTTTTCCAAGAATAATTAACTCCAAACTTTGCAATGAAGACCTGAGTTTCTTGTTATTCAGAGGTAGGTATAAAATTTTCATTTCCTGAGAGGGTAAGCAATTTCAAGGTAATGATACTCCAGGTTTGATCATAATTCCTGCAGTTGTTTTCTCCTGTGGCCGTTAGTGGAACAGAAGCAAACATGTTGCTCCTACTTGAGGTGGTGGTGTGAGGCAGTGTGCACAGCAAACATTGCTGGATGTTGGTAAGAGCAGTTTGGGGGAAATTTTGACCAGTTCTTTTTAGGTGGAAAACATCATGTTTCCTCTCCCCACCAACCTTTTGACACTGTTGGTTTGCTTAGTTTTTTGAGAAGTCCTGATTTCACAAAAAGACATTAATTAAGGAAAACCACATGCACAAGGTTTGCACTGTGTGTGTTTGATAAAGGGAACAGTGTTCAGGTGTTGCCTTGTCTAAATACAGGTTTTAGTTGTTCTCTTTCTTTTATAAAGGACCTTCAGGGAGCGATCTGTCAGCTGAGAGAGCAAAATGAAAGTTTTGCATACACAGTGTGTGAATTCTTGTACTGAAGGCACTCCTTTGTTACCCACAGGCTGAGTCCTGATACCAGCCTGTGTGTCTGGTTCAGTGCAGTGATCGTGGACGGGCTGATCCATAGGTGCTGGAAACACCAGCAGTGATGTTCCTGTGTCACATGAAGAACTAACTGTGCAGCCCCTGGAAGTCTGTGGAGTTGCAGGAGCTTTCACCAAAGGGTTTAACACTGCGCGTGTTCTCAGTGAAAGAAATTTTGAGAGAACTTTCCCATAAAGAGCGAGAGTTTGCTGTGGTAGTGCTGGCACATGCCTTTCATGTAGCTGTAGTTTGAACAGGCAAAAAAGAGCTTGTTTCATAGTACTGGCATAAACTGGGGACTTAAAGCTTAATTAGGGCATGTATGTTGTAATAGGAATTGCAGGAGGGGAAAAGTTTCTAATATTTAATCATATTTGTACAACTTCTTATACAATAATTATGTGTTGTACTCTGAACATCAAGTTATATTGGGAAGTAAATGGTATAGGCTGAGTCTGAATTTTAAGTGTGAGCAATGTTTAAAAAGCAATTAACGCAGAGAGGTGTACTGAGTGATAAATGGGGGAGGAGGCAAGCAACTGAAAATGAAACGCTCTTGCTGTAGCAGTTTCATGTTCAGGAGATGCAGTAGGGAAGCGACTCATACATTGCCTGAATTTCTGCTGGGCTTTTGCACAAGACAAATCTTGGGGCAGGACAATGTATGCAAGGCTTCGGCTGGCAGCTTTGATTTTTCCCAGTGGCTCTCCTTTGCCCACAGTAAGGACGAGTGTTTAATTACATAAACATCATTTACTGACTAGAACATCACCAGTTATAAAAAGTTTAGGTTTTACTGTGGGTTTGGAAGACATTAAAGAAGTGGGATTCTTATCAGTGTAACTTCTTCCCCCCAGTGACTCATGGACCTGTATGCAGCACTGAGACAGTTGTAAAATTTACAGCTGAAAAGAAATAGGGTGAAACTAGGAAGAGGTTGCAGCAGTACTGTCAGGTTATCTAAGAGGCCTTTTGACTACTAATCAACTCAAATATTTTCTTTGTACGCAGTTCTGTCGCTGGTGCAGGTGTGTCTGACTGCCAGTTGTGTTGGGGGGGACAGCACATGTACAGGAGCAGAACAGCCCCCCGTGGCTTTTATTTAGTTGGATCTTTCAATCAAGCATTTCTATTCCATCCGGAACTGACAGAGCCTGACGTAATAGAATTTGTGAAGTAAATTTTGAGAGATGCAATGGGTGATGAGTCACTACTTCAGTTAATTCAGTAAATACTTTCTGGATTTTAAAATGTTTATTTTGTCTGTAACCTAAAAACTCTTCCAAAATGTTGCGCTGGTTTTAATCCTTTAGGGTGTTCAGGAAAGTGAATGATTTACTCAAGTTAGGGAGAGCAAATTATGATACCGATTCAATTTGCCAAAAGAAAGAAAGAAAACTAAGTTTCTGTACTGTATTGAAAACTAAGTTCTTTAAAGACCTTCCAGATTTTTAAGCTTCTAATTCTTGCAAGTGCAGTAGAATTTATTTCATATGCAAAGCACCAATGTTTTGAAATATGTGTCATTTTTAAAAGCATTGCTGCAATTACTATATTTAAAAGTACTTATTTGGAAATAATTCAGAGCTTTCTTATTTTGCTTTATGGGTTGACTGTAGCTGTACCTTCTGAGCACTAGGCTTGGGCGAATTTTGTGTTGGTGTTTATTAATGTTGTTTTACAGGTAAATTCTCCTTGCAGATACACTGTGTACCACCAAAAAGCATTTTGCTGGCACAGCTGCATTTGCTAACCAGAGTAACTTACTTCACAAGCGTCATCAAATAGAAACTGGCACGTGGTGACTTTCTCTGTGTTGCCCTGTTCCTCGCTGAGCCTTGGTACTTGCTGAGAACTGGCTGTGGTCGGGTTCCTTGGCAGTGTGAGACTGTGCCTGCCAGGATCATGCCCAGCCCTGCTGCATTCTGCTTGCCCCTGGCTCCATCCAAAGGTGACAGGGACGTGTCCCTGGCTGGCAGTGGGGCAGGATCTTGCTGCACTTGGGAGCCCATCAGCAGTATGCCAGCTATAACTGAGGAAGTTGGAATAGGCAAGTATATTAATGTATTATTTATCCTTATTAAAACTGGAAAATAGTTTAGTGTTGCTACTGCTGAACAGCTTCTTGGCTGTGCAGGTAAGACTGCCTTTTGGTGAAGAATCGCCACTGTTTTAAGCATTTGAGAGCCCAGTGATAAGTAGAAGCAATAAGCAAAACTCCATAGCTATAGATTAGATCATCCCTGTGATGGAAAGTTATTACTGGGAAGGGCTGTGTCTTCTGACTCAGTGCTGCACACCTTGCCTTTGTTTGTGTGGTTTGTTGGCTCTTTGCTGTCTTGCAACAAAAGCTACTCTGGAACATTGTTGCTGTTGCTGAAAATGGAGCACAAATTTGAATCCAAAAGCCTTTCTGAACTTGAAGTTCCAGCAGTCACCAAAGAGGGCAGAAAATCAATGCTGCTTGTGGCAATGTACCAAGAAACAGGGGGAATAAATTGGACTCAGAGTGTCAGAAAAGGAGGTTGCAAGGATTGCCTGTGCCTTTAGTTATGGTGGGATTCATTTAGGAACAAAGACGCCGTGTATGTTTGTAACCCATTGCTTCTATTGTTGAGAACTACATTGTGAGTTGGCATTTCTTTGCCGTTATTCGTTTAAAATACAGGTGTAAAGGAATAGGGCTTGGATGGTTTTTTCCAAGTCATCGTTTATGAATATGTTTTTAAATGTTTTGTTTTATATTGCCAGTCTGAAGTGCAGATGAAGTCAGCATTGCAGCAGCCACCGTGTATAGGTATATGAAGAACGTAATTTTGTAAATATCAGTCAGTGATCTTCGAGTGTTTTATGGAACATAACATAAAAGGCACATTCCTTGCCAAAACTTCCTTTGTGCTGGGCTTCTCTCTAATGTAATTTCCATCAGTAAAAGAATAAAGAGAGCATGGGTTTTGGTCCATTTTGCTTGGCAGTGCACAAAGGAAAAGAAGATTGGGGCAGGGGGGCTGAGAATATTATTTCTCAGCTACTTCACACAAAGAAATACTGTAGTGCTTTCAGAAAAATCTCGGTACAAATGCCTGCTGTCACAGGCCATCAGTGTTATGCCATTTTGGCACAGCTGTACAGAATACTGCAGTATGTTATAAGATTGTTGCCCTGGACTTAGTACAAGAGGTCTGGAACTGGGCAAGAGACATAAGTGATTTTTCATACTCAACGTGGTTGCTAATTGTGGAGTGAGAATGGTTTCAGTGAGCAGCTCTTTGGAAATGATGTTATCTAACACAGTGCCCTTAAAGGACACCCTCACCTAGTGCAGAGCTGCTTGGAGACAGGCTGGCTTGGCAGGACTGAGGGTGTCTGTCTGTCTGTCTGTCTGTCCGCCTGTCTTTGGGTCTGTGCAGTCATGGTGTACTGTCATACAGGAAGGGGTAAGAGACAACCTCTACCACTTGCACAGCACTCACATTGGCTTGGCCTTCTGATTTTGTCGGTGTGTCTTATCACAGGCCTGATAGTTTAAAAATTGGGTTGGTTGGTCTTTCCCTAGTTTGAATTTAAACACAGCAACTTGGTTGAATGCTCCATCTTAGAAGGGATCCAAACAGTGTAGGGGAGCTGGGCATTTTGGGAGCTTGTTATTTCAAGCCTTGATGTCCATAGCAGTAGATGTCTGTCCTACCGGTGCATCATCCCTACATGGTAAGTTTGGCTGTAGAACATGGAGTGCGTGGCTCTGTGTGGTGCTGGCAGAAGTGTTTCCTGCCAGTTCTCTTAGCAATAGCCAAGGTTCACTGTGTAGAAGGGCTGAGCCCTCACTTTGGAGGGGCGGGGAGGGAAGAAGCCAGAGAGCCACAAGCTCTGCCTAGAGCAGGCAGTGCTGCTGCCAGAGAGAGAACAGCCGTGACCGCGAGCAATTATCCTGGTTCAGCAGCTGCCTGAAGAGGTCGGGAGGAGAGGCTGCGCTCTGTGTTTGGCATGCACTGAGGTTGTTCTGCTGTCGTGGCCCCGCACGGGGAGAAGGCAGAGCTGAAGTTCCCCATGGCTGTTAGCATAAACATATGCACATGGACATGCTTCATGCTTGGTAACTTATATCCCTGTTGCCCTCTTTCAAATGATCTGTGTAATACTGAAAATGAGATAACAGTAAATAAAATGCTCAGCCTGTTTTGCAACTGTCAATAAACAAATGTCTCCATTTTATGTTACATGCACACTTTTGATTATCAGATGTTTCCTGCAGTCCTGCTGCTTGGTGCTCTTTGCACGTCTCTCCTTTTGGGATGAGCACATACAAATTTTCTCTCCTAATTACAAATTGCATTGCTTAAGCTAGTTTAGTCGTTATAACAGTGGCCATTACTTCATTAGTGTGTGAAAAGAAAGGAAGATTCAACTCACCAGACTTCTGCTGGTCACAAGTATTTTGAGGGCAGGTGACTTTATTCAACCACACGTAAAATTTGAATATACTATCTTCTTTATGCTCAAAACATGAAGCTTCTTCCTTGGTTGACTTACTGTGAGAACAACCTCTAGATCTGGCTCTTTGACATAAAAGAGAAACGGAAAATTTTATCCAACTTATTTGTGTTGCGTTGAATTCCATCAGATTTTATTGACATTCTTTCATTTTTCAGTTTTCAGGAAAGTGGTTCATTTAAAATTTGATTTTGAGATAGGGTTTCTTGATGTTGGTTCAGTATTGCAGCCTATTTGAAGTATGCCTCTGTTGCATGGCCCAATACATCATGGTGTCATGCCATGAGGGGAGAGGGGAGAGGATGTTTGGAGATTCAGGAGGAGGCTCAGGGGCTTCTGTACATTTTCATGTTTGTTTGGGCTCCTGTTCATATCAGCCATTCAATTTCCAAGGCCGGTTTTGGTTTTTTCGTTCTTGAAGTTGAGGAAACACATCAATATTTGTGATTCTAAAACATTTTGAAACAGAATTGGCGTATTTGTTTGCTAGTATATTCTAGGAAAATTGCATAGGCATTGCATGATGAAAACAACTGATTTTGCCTCTGGGTATCCCATTTTATTTACAGCAAGAAGGGGAATTGTGGTGTGCGAATGAAGGGCACGCTATTTGTGTGAACTGTTTCCTTTTTTAGTCTTTCAGTCTGGTGTTTCTCTGCTATTTTGTTTCTCTCAGGCATTTCTATATGGTCAGTTTAACAGTTTCCTGCAATAGTGTTTGAGGTTTTGCACATTCTTTTTGGTGCGTTCTCTTGTATTTCCCTTTAAAAAAAACTTCTGTCTGTCTACAGATAGTTTTTGCAGCTTTGCTCAAACTGCAAGGTCACAAATTCTGTGCATTCGGGTGAACTGTAACTTTGTGTTTAACCTGGATCCGGTTTGAACTTTGTTTGCTTTTAAACATGGTTCGTGCTTTACTTTTGTAGTAAAGTCTTGCTGGCTGTTCTGCAAGTACACTGTGTTCCTTTGTATTTGCTGTTGGTGTGGATGTAGGCTACAACTAACACAATAAGAAAAAAGGTTTTTATCAATATTTATATAAGGTGTGTGGTTTATTTTTCCGCACTGGATGTGTTGTTCAGTAATAACCGCTATAGCTCAGCGCTGCTGCTAGGTACGTTTATAAAAGAACAGGCATCACTTGAAGGTCCAGGTGGGCTTTTTTTCCCCCCAAACTGTTGCACGGAGAGTACTGTTCAGTGTATAATGTGTTAGACTGCAGTGTGTTCTTTAGATGGAAAGAGAGATGCGTATGATATTCTGGTGACGTGTATAATTAGTTCTGGGGATGTGAGAGTGAGTTATGGTTTGTGGTCATCTGTGTATTAAAAGAATTGAAGTGGTTCTGGGAGTGCATTTTTCTTCCCCTTGGGTAGAACAGCCTGTACTTGTGAGGGCAGAAGGGGACAGGTACAAGTTACCTTAGCGTGGCACAAGAAACATGGATTACTCCTGCCTATTATCTATAGCTTTGGTTTTGTTCTGCCTCATACTTGGCTTAATGTGGGGGGCTTTGGGGCTGCCTTCCTGCTTTGGTGGCTAGCTTCTCCACACAGGCTGGGTCTGGCTTTGCCACCAGCTGGAAACTCTGTGAGGAAGAGGGATGTGCAATTACGGGTTGGTTGACAACTGCTTAAAAGGAGAGGTAAATGCAGAAAAACCAGGGCTGCCTCCTGTCTGGCTGAGCGAAATGAGGCCAGATGGGTGTTTCAGTCAAACAGAACACATTCCTCAGAATGATTTAAAGCACAGTCTGAAGCTGAATGTGCAGGGTGGGGAAGAGGTTCGTGATGAGCAGATTATTTCATCCAGCATCTGCAAGAGACGGGGTCTCTCACTCTCTTCTGTGTTATTTTGGTTTGTGTTTAAGGAAGGTGACTTTTAAGTACGGCGCCGTGCTTCCTGGCCTGCCGGGGTGACGGCTGCGGTCCTCTCTGGTGTGGACTGCTGCCGGTTGCCATGGTAATGAGAGACCTCCCCAGCCAGGCAACGCTCCGGTGCTCCATCGCTGTGTCTTCCCTGGGAATTGGCTGCAGTGGCAGAGATCTCTCTCCCTGCTGGGGAGCCGAGCTGCCTTCGAGTATCTCGTGGGTGATTGAAATGTACTGACCCTACCTGACGCGATTGGGGATTATAGGATGAGGCTGTTTATTTTTAGCCTGAAAGGGTATCATGGCATATTGGAATGCATCTCTGCTCTCTTGTGGAAAAACGTACATTCCTGGAGTAGTGTGTTTCTTCTGCTTACCAGGGACTCTTTCCCCTCGCCTGTTCCCATGTTAGAGCACAAGCACCACACTGGACTTTCTTAGCTAGATCGAGCAAATACTGCATTTATCGTTGTTCTCTTGCTTTGTGAGTTGCATTTCAGTACTCCACGAGCAAGTATAAAGACAGTTCTTACATAAGCCACTTTAATTGAGCTTGTCGACTTCAATATTCCTTTCTGAACTCATTTGCTACTCTTCAACTTCAGTGGCTTCAGCAGCATTTCTGATGCACAGGATGGTGAGGGAGGTTCACATCTGAAATGCCCAAGTACTGCAGTGAGGGGCAGCAGCTGTCGCTGGTTTTGTGATGGTTGCGTGTTGCTGGTTTTGTGATGTGGCCTTTCCATCAGAGGATAATCCTGGTTTGCACATGATCCACATTTCCATTGGTGGGAAGGGAAACTGACAGCCCCTTCTGTCTACAGACAAAACATGTCCTGGGTTTCGAAGCTGTTGTTTTCTCTCACTGTCTCTGCGCACATAGGCATGTTACACCATCAAGTTTGTAGACCGTGGCCCGTATTCTTATAACTTTTCTCTCTCATTTCACCTTCTCTGGGTGCTGCCACAATATGTAAAGTGAACAATGAAGGGAATCTTCAGTAGGGTTTGTTTGAAAAGCTTTTATAATATTTTATTTTAAATCCTTGCCTCTGTGTGGATAAAATGTAATTAAAGCAAGAGATGGCTAGTAAATGACACTAATTCAGAAAATACATTAGGTATATATCATTAAAGTTTTTATTTCTGAAAGTTCTAATTTTGTACAAATATGGGAAAGCAATGGAAATAGAAGCCTGGTTACACTGTAAGTAGTGCAGAAGTATTTTAATAACTCTAGTACTAATGAGCAGAACATATTTTATTTCTTTTGGTTTTTTTCAAATGGCATTAGTATTCCAAACGGCAAAATCCCTGGCTGGAGAATTGTAGAAATGATGATTGCTCATTAGCAAATAGAATACAGATGTTCTGTTCAGTTTGCCTGAGTGCTTCACGTAAACACCTTGGGGAGTGACTGGCACAGAGTACAAAACTTGATAGCTTAACAGTGTGCTAAACACTTCGGGGCTGGCAATAGAGGCAGAAGCGTACCATGTAATTTTGTAAAATTTCATGTAATTTTTAATCATTTGTAGTGTTTGTATAACACGACAACTTTCGTGTGGGAAGTGCAGGGGGAGAGGCGTTTCTACAGGCCTGTAATCAACACCAGAAACTAGAGCTGGGTCAACTCTTTGGAGGTCTGGTCGTGTCTTTTTGGTTGACTTTCTACCTTCAGCTTACAAAGGAGCAAATTTCCATCCCCCCTTGACATCTGTGAATCTCATACCAGTTGTACATTTTTGTATTTGCCTGACCAGTTGCCCAGAACTTCTTGGGCCTCTGAGACGGCTTTTTTTTGGTTCTTTTCTCATACAGCTTCACGTCTCCGCTCCCTTTCTTTCGTTCCTCCATCCTCACCCCCACAACAGTAATCCCAACAACGTTATTTTCATTTTAATTAATTTTTAATCATAAATATGCAGCTACTGGTTTTGAGGATATATTAAATAAAGACTGGATCAATAAGGCACGATTAGGAGCTTTCTGATAGTTATGTGTTAGTGACTGTGGGGTTTTACATCCCGTCGTGATGTTGCTAAATTCAGTTTTCTGCCAATGCCAGCGGTGCTTAGGGAACAGCTGAAAGGGGAGATGCCCCATCTCTGCTCCAGGAGCCAAGTGAGTTAAGCTTTTCTGTGTCCCTTGCTCTTGGATTCTGCTCCGTGCAGGATTTTTTAAGAGAGAGTTCCCTTTGAGTGAAGATGTGGGAATTGTTTGGGTTTTAAAACCCATTTAAGAAATGATGACTCTAGGTCATACAATTGGGTGGACTTCTAAAGAAAAGGAATTCCTAGCTGTGATGTTACTTTGGCCTCTTGCCATGATGTGCGTTTGTGTTGTACTTGTTTAGTTGCCAGAGCCAGCCTGGGAAGAAGCTGGATGAATTTTGAAAGTTTCAAAATGCATTTATTTTATTAAAGAACATGTTGGTTCCAGTAGGTTCTTCTGGGTTGTGTTGGTTGGTTTGGGGTTGGGGTTGTTTTGCTGCTTTTGTTGGGAATTTTTTGTGTTAGTTTTGTTTGGTGTTTTTACATTGGGTAAGAAGTCTTCAAATTGCCACCATAAAGGCGCAGAGCAGCAGAATTGTGCTTCACAGCACTCTCTGTGTCAGACTGCAGCTGAACTACCACAAGCCTGACTGCCTGCTGCAGCTACGCTGCAAAATTGTTACGCATTAGTACATCCGTGGCAAGCAGTTATTCAAAAATAATTTTGTGGGGGCTTCTTAGACCATTTAAGGCAGCTTTTCCACCTTAGTGGAAAAGTCCTCAAAGTACTGAACAATGTCAGCACTGGAAATTGATCACATGATACAAGTGAGAAGATGGCATTGGGTACCCAGAGGGCTGGTTGCAGCCTCAGAGTTTGTTCTTGTGAGTTCCCACCCCCCCTTTTAAACAAACACTCAAAACTAAATGGAACTTACTTATGTTAGTTGTCCTGCGGAGTTGAAAACAATCTGTCTGAATGTAAAAAACCATAGTAGGTATCAAAGTTAGACCACTTCCAGAGGCAGAATCAAATTAAAGTGACTCGAAACAAGTTGGATCAGCATGAACTGCCGCTGTCTGTAAAGAGTGCTTTGCATTTCTGTATCTCTTCGCAGCCATAATTGAGAGAAGAATATCGGGCAACTTCACTTACAAAGCTGCTGTTTGCGTCTTCCTCTTGCCCTAAAGCAAACAAAATAGGCAGGCTCCCAATTTGGAATTTATTGAATGAACCCAAATTACTTATGTGGTGTTTTAGCTGTAGTGGCAGCAAGGCAAATAGATGTGAAAATAGTAGCCAAACAAAAAGGCAAAAACCTCGGCCCTCTTGTAAGGATTTGGAAACCCATTTAGGAGTTCATCAATTATTTGGGCTGCAGGATAAAGGCATGTAGGAAGAAGCAAGCTGAAAGTAAAATGCCTCAGCTGTGAGATGTGTAAGAATACTTGTGATAAAAATTTCAGTTCTAGTGTTACCTCTTCCTTTCTGTTTCTGTTTCATTGCACCTTCAATACGTATTGAAAATCACATTAACAAATAGCAGGGGTGTGAAGGAAAGCATGTTAAAGAAGAAGATTGATGATTGTGTTAGCTTAATGACCGAGACACTGTCCTGTGTTGCAAAGAAAGTATATCCAACACAGGTGTTAGTGGGGACATAAGATTTCATATTCAGTCACATTTTAAAAAATCTGAGGAATTGTAGCCTTCAGGCCAGCTACAGCAGTTGTTGTCAGCCAAGACACACGTAGTAAGAGGCAGTCTTTACCTCAAAGAGCTTTCAGAGCACACCAGCCAGGCAGCCTATGCAAAGGAGGAGAATTAAGCATCATCCATTTGGAAGGGAGGATGAAACACATTACCTGAAACTACAGTGTCTGCTTGGAAATAGGATGTGAATTTGAGGCTGTGCTACTCCCAAGGTTTTTCTGGCACAGGTTTATGTCTGGTCCTGTTGGTCTTTGGTAGACCTGGATACTGGTGAAGAACAATTGTTCCCATGTATCTTACCATAGGGTTCATCCTTGAATAGGATGATCCAGGGTTTAACAGAGTGTCCAGATGGATTGAGCCTTCCCATCACTGCCTGGAGGTCTGATGTACTTTACTTTGAAATTGATAAATGGAGTGGTAGAGAATTGTTGCTGTGATATGAATTATTCCCACTGTTATTAAATAATAAACGTGACCACAGTGACCTACTCACTCTCTAAACTGGATTCCTTCTGTGGCTTAATCTTGGTAATGGCTTCATATTTGAACTACAAAATATCGTGGGTGAGCTCTGGGCTCCTGAAGACAGGGGTAGCAGAAGGAAGTTGGTAGATTGATACCATATCATGTGTATCATAAAGTAAGGTAGCAAAAAGCCTCAGGAAATTATATTTCTTAAGTAATGCAATCAGAATTGCACTTAGACAGAGAAGATTGCTTTGTATTTACTAGCTGTGTTTACTGCATTTTTTAATGTGCCTAAGGAAACTTCAGGAAGTGGAAAATGGAGTTCTAGACCCGAATCTGTACAGTTACTTTTGGGAATAACACAGCAAAATGAGCGAGCTTGATTTGCTACACAGCAGATGCCAGGATTATATGATGTGGAAGGAATTTTTTACTTTTAAACCCTTTCAGTGTGATGACATGCAGGGGAGAGGAAGGAGGGGCTGACATAAGTGCCCTTATGTTTTTTTTAACCTCTTCGTTGCTCTGAATCCAGGGATAGCAGTTGATTCATGTGAGCACAGCCTGTCTGCATAGGTGGACTCTACCAAAACAATAATTAAATATAGTGTATGTTTCTGGATTAGAGCTAAGTGGGAACAGAAAATAATACTATTTATTCTGTGGTTTGAAGCCACACTGCTATAAACAGAAAATGCTACAAGCGGAGAGAACTGAGTTTGCATGAAAATAGCTGAAAAGTACAGTGTGCCTTTTTTGGTATTTATGTATTATTTAAAACAAGTTTAGCAGACTATAAAGCTTTTGATTATAGTCAGCTTGTAAGTGTGTTCTGCTACATTGTGCAGCATCTCAAAATAAAATGGACCAGCAGTTGTTGACAAAAGCTAAAGACTTTCAAGATCAAGCTCATGGGAGGAGCAGATGGTATTTGGGCATTGTGTTGTAGTCTTGCAATCCACTCAGAGCAGTGTTGGGCTGATTCATGGAGTTCCATTTGCAGAGGCATCCTAGGGAGCTGCTTCACCGAGACAAGAAACGTTTGAATGAACTTTCTTGTCTTTTGTGCTGTCTTCAGTAAATGCCACTGACGGCTGCTGTATTTAAAGAAAGTGACAAGTGTGTATCATAGCCTTTATTGAAATGAACCGGTGTCCTTTGTGAGTAATGATCCTTCTGTTCACAGGAGAGCTTTTCCACGTTAGCTGGGATAAGGCGGGGAAGCCGTGCAGGTGAGGTTCAGCCCCAGGAGTTTGGGGTGGGATCACAGAGGGCTGTTGGTCGCCTGTGGACAGCCCAGGTGTGCTGCTGAAGGGCCGTGTGCTGCCTTGGCACCCTGTGTCACTCCGGGATCTGCTTCGTTGTGCAACTAGAACTCCTGCAAACAGAAGTGTTCCCGCTGCCCTGCAGGCAGGGTGCTGCCCCCCACCACCTCCCCTTCCCACACAGTGTGTTGGGGTGCTTGAAGGTTTCGGCTGGACAGGAGGGGAATGTTTTCTTCTCTAATTTAAAGGGGGTGAGAATACTTTCTTGCCAAAGGGAGAGAAAGGGGAGGAGAGTGGTGGGCTGCGGTAAAGGGGGCACAATGTGAAACCTCAGGTGACAAGATCTTGGTGGTGTTTCCCTTTTAGGTACTAATAAACCTCAGGATGACTTAATATTGAAAACTTGTTGAACCTGTTGGCAAGAACAGAGCCCCAGATCCTCATTGCAGAGGGTTTGTTTGTTGCTACCAACTGCATTTCAATTGCCTAGTGATAGTGTTTGTTTTCTTGGAATTTGCTTCCTGGTGCAGTGTTCCAGCAGCCCTGGCTGCAGCCCTGCAGAGGTGCAGTTGCTGTGGGCCAAGGTAGGGCAGGGCTGCGGGCACCCCACAAGCCCAGCCCTGCTGCCAGCAGGGTAACAGCAGAGGAGTGTCGTGGCTTCAAAAGGGCTCAATGTGAGAAACGGGGGGAAGCTGCAGTCGCTTCCTACTCCCACTGGCAGGCACGGTTGGCGTTAAACCCGTTGCTTTTATAGGAACAGGCTGACCTACTTATTAAGGCATTGTATTTCAGTGTTCAGCTATGGCTGTCTGCCCCAGAAGGGTTGTGTTTCCAGCCCTGCTGAAACTCAGGCCCCAGCCATGTCCCAGCCTTCTGGGAAGTCTTGGACGGGGCATTTTGATGTGTCTGTCCGGTGTGAGGAGCTCTGGTACCACAGCAATGGGCACCACATCTTATCCCCATGGAAAACGGGAAAAAGCCTGCTGAAAGAACTGATATGTGCCCATGAGGAACAGGAAAATACAAATAAAATTGGAGGGGATGATATTTAAATGTTATGAAAGGTTTTGACCCGAAACGTGGTTTTGATTGCATTCTGTGGGGTAGAATGGCAAGCCACTTGCAGCAATAGCTGTGGGTATGCTTGGGGTATCTTAAAAGAACACTGTTGTGCCAGCTTGTGAAATTCAGAGGCGACTGTAGTCAGCTGCCCTTCCCTAGCTACGTTCGTAAAGCAGGGGGAAGGGTTGGTTTGAGAAGAACAGATGCAAATTAGCGAGCTGGGAGACCACCAAACGTCTCTGTGGGGTCAGAGAAGGAGCTTGCTCTGCATTTGGTCAGCTGGTGGCTCTGTGTTGATGTCAGATTTGTGCATCTCCTGTCATGGAGATGGTGGCATCAGCCATCATGGGAAGCAGTCCTGCAGCCCTTTCCAGCCAGGGCTTTGGACTATTATGGCAAATCCAGATTTCTGTGAGCAGGTCTCGAAAGCGTGGTGGTGGATAAGTTGAGACAGCACTAAGAAATGTCCTTTCTGCGTCACACCATTGCTTCGGCCTCTGCTCTGGGGACTTTTCATTTTTTCAGAGCTGCTGGATGTCTCGTTGCTACACCAGCAAGAAGTATCTGCTCCATCCATCTGTGACAGTGAACTTAGGCTCTCTCTGCTGCCCTGACTGGAATATGTACACTTACGTGACTTTAAAACAAAAAGCGGATTTGTTGCTCTGACAGGACCTCCCCAGTTGATTTAAAAGAAAATTTTCTACTGTTTTTTATAGAGGCTCTTACAAGTATATCTGTTAAGTTTCCATCCTGGAAAACTGAAATAGTTGTCCAAATAGTCACAGCTTTCCGAGAGGTTTCCTCCAGTTTTGGCCCTGAAAAGCTGTGATGTCCTTCAGTATTTGCCGTGTAGGCTTGGCTTTAAGAGCCGTGGAAGGAGGAGTTCATGTAGACATGCTCAGCCAAAATGTTATCACAGATTTTGCACAATTCACTCTTCTGCCTTTTGTGCTTTTTCTCCAGTACCTTGTACTTACATGCATGTCTCTTTTTCTTTGATGTACACATACACCCTTGTCAAACTACTTAATCTAAAAGTTTTGAAAGAAAAGAGAGAATTTCTATGTTTAAATTCTTGAGAGGCAGTCTGCTATCATAACGATAGAGCTGTAGGATTATTACCCAGAGATACAAAATGACAGACATCATAGTTAATACTCATCAGCATCCTTTCTAGCAATCTCAAAGCAGTCCCATCAGTAAAAAGCCTAAGCAAGCTGTGCTGCATTATCATGATTGAGGGCCAGATCAGATTTGATGTTGCTGGCTGACATGAGTGGAAAATAAAGTTTTCCCACTTCTAAAACTAACTTTATAAATAAGCTCTTTGTTACATTGCAAATACATCCTCACACTTCTATTCAAATACCCACTAGTGACATGAAAATCAACCTCAAACACGTTCCCAGATACTTTGCCTTGAAAATAAAAGGGAGGGAGCTGCTTACCTTCATCTCTGGTGAAGGAAGATGTAGCTCACTGCATACCCAGCACTGAGAGTTTGTGGGTTTATGAATTCCGGGCCCTTTCCAGCCAATAGCAGGTCTAGCAGCATTGATTTTTAATCAAGCATGATTACCACTCTGAGTCTTCTTTGAAACAAGTGACTGATGACTTCTCCCCAGCCACATTAAGGCTTTGCACTGTTTTCCATAACTGTATTATACTTGAACAATGTAGCACTTCTTTTTCTACTCTAAGGAGTCCTGGAACTATCAGATCTGTAACTTCACTGGAATTTCACTGACAATTTTGCATAAAATAGAAACATCTTCATTGATACATTCCCAAAGGAATAATATTTGTGGCTTTTATAACAAAAGCCTTACAATTCTATAGTATATGCCATTAGCATGTTTGTTGTACTGGATGAAATGTTGTACCAGATTTATGAATAATTGTTTCTAAATCAGGACATCAGGTATTTGAAAGGGGAAGAGGATCCCTATAATGTTTTCAGTTCAGTTCCTGACTGTGTGCAAGACAGCTGTTTGCTGTAAATGATGGCACTGAAATGAAAAATAAATGTAAAGTTTTTTTCTTTTTGCATTTGCTTTTCTGGAGGTTTGCCACCCTTATCCTTTGAGATTTCCCTATACCCTGCTGGAGACAGGAAGGAGAGAAGCAGGGAGATGTGGAGTAGGAAGGGGAATCTTCAACAGGCACACTGGGAAGCTTAGCAGCTTTCCACCTTCTGGCCGTGCCACGGAGGAGAGGTGCATTGGGAGGGCCTCCGTACACAGGGGTAGTGGGTCCGTGTGGCACTCCCAGGAGAGGGCAGGCACTCACTGAAGATGAGTGCTCAGAGATGGGAAGGGGGCAAGGGAAATGTGTTCTCTGGTTTGTTTTGTTGTAATCGATCTGATTACCCAGCGTGATTAAGAGTCGTTTGCCCAGACAGCCCATGTTCTGCTCTCAGCAGACACTCAGCTCTGGTGCACAGATCATGGTAGTAAGTTGATTTTGCTCTGGCAGGGGCAGTATGAACTGTGGGCTGTACGTATATGAAGTAGAACTCTATGAAAGGCCGGAGAGGTGCCTTTGTGCTGCACTGGCAAGATTGCAGAAACTGCTGTTTAAAATCAGTAAGCCAGCTCTCACTAGAGTTTGTTGAAATTTTGGAATACGGAAGGAGATGGGGGGCTTTTTCTCTATTTGGTTGTAAACACCAAGTTGACAAGATGACTAAATACTTAACTTAATACTCCCTGTTTCTTCATGGTAGCTTTTGCCTTGCCACCCACTTGGCGGGAGCAAGGACTGTTCCTTCTCACCAGAGACATGGCTGCCTGGTATCAGGAGCTGCCTTTGGTGGGCTGCAAGGACATGAGATCTAGCACCATTTAAAAGGTGTTTTCTTCTCTAGCTTTGTTGTATGCCCATGAGAATTGTGCAGAACATGCTTATGATCCTTGTTAATGAAAGCACTAGTCCTTTACGAAACTGTCCTGAGCTGTAGCTAAGCTGCCCAGCTGTTCTAGCCCGGGGCTGAGCCCTGCAGGATGCTGGTACTCTGATCCTCTTCCATGGATGCTACTCATTCTCTGGCTTGAATATACATGTAAGTGTTTTCCTGGATTACAGAGACAGCTCTCACTACTTTCTGGATAGAGCTTCATTTCATTTATTTTTAAAATTTTTTCTTTAATGTCCCTCAACTCATTTTAGGCATGGCTTGTACACATGATCAATTGGGTCCTTGTTCAGCACAAAGAGAAGGGGATGAGAGCCTCTTGGCTTACCCACTCTGTTTTGTGCAGTAAATACTCTTTCAGCTGATGAGCTGAAAGAGTCTACAAAAGAATTCTGCTTGTGTTCTGGCCATTTCTTACTCCTTTGGTAACCTTACCTGTCAGCTAGTGGCCATTCAGAGTTCAAGGAGTGTGAACACGATCATTCATAGCAAATCAGAGGTTGGCAGAAGTGGAATCCTGTGTGTCTCCTTCATTTTAATTAAATTAATCAAAATGTAATAGATAATAGTAAAAACTTGTTTCGACCATTTTGGCTTAGAAAGGAGCTGCATGATAGTTTGGCAAGTTAGAAGCATCCAAGGGGGCCTGCAAATGTGACTTAGCAGCAAAGTCTTGTCTTAGTGCTTGCTCTTTAGACTCTCAAATCAATTACTCTCTCGCCACATTTCAGTTTGTAACATTTCATATTTCCTCTGCTTTTGAAATGTTTAAGTAAAAATGCCAGTGATGACAATATTGAACTTACATGTTTGCTAGTATATAGAATTATATACTAATGTTAATTTATACTAATGTTTATTATATGCTAATGTTAATTTATATACTAAATTAACATTAGCAAAGTGCTTAGTGGAATATCTGACATGCATATGCAACTGAATTCAAGGAAAATGTAAGTGAAAACAAGTTTGATAGGTTTTTTCATGCTTGCAGCATATCTTCTACAAGATCTCTTCTATAAAGTATGGAAGAAACAAAAAAACTTTGATAATTAGGAAGCAATGTTTAGTCTAAACAAATGGTGTTGCAGTTCTTTTAAATAATTCCTATTCTTATGTATGCTATTTGAGCTAAGTTAAAGCCTTAGCCTAAGGCTGGCTAATTTCTCTGTAAAATCTCTTCAGTGTTCACCATGTTGCTTTCACCAGAAGCTTTCACTAACACAGGCCAGCGTGGTTTCACAGTATTGACTGTTGTAATTTGAAAGTAAGTCTGCTACTCCATGGGTTCTCTTGTAGACATCTGCAGTGAGACTGTCAGGATCTTCAAAGCCTGTTTTTGTTTTCATACTTCATGGTAATAATCCTTCAGAAATGGCTCTGATATTTCTGCACTGCCTTACCATTGGCCTGAGTCTCATCCCTCAGCCTGCTTGGGAAGCTCTCTGGCAAAAAAAGTCAAAAGGCCCTAAGTACTAGATTCCTGCTCTTCTGTCATTGCCTTTATTTGAAAATGAAAGAGGTTTAGAAGGAGTATTGCAGGAAGAGTGGAACCAGTTTTTCAGATGATGGCAGTGTTGCTGTCTTCCTCCATTGATTGCCCTCAAGAGAGAAGCAGAAGAGCATCTTGTTCCAGCCAAGTTGGACATCACTCCCTGTGGAGAGTGCTCAGTCGTCATCCACAGGCCTGGAGAAGTCCTTAGGATCTCCATGTCCTGTCTGGGGGTAGCTCACAGTAATGCAAAGTGATGACTGTCAGGTGCTCTGATGGAAAATAGATGCTGGTCTGCTTCCACCTGGGTGAGTTTGTGTCTGGTCCTGTTGGTGTTTGAGAGGAATACAGTTGCAAAAGATTGGCAAGGGAGGCAGAGTTGCCCCAGCAGGGTTTTCCAAGGTATTTAATAATAGGTTTTCAAAACTAGTAATTTGATTTGTTGATTGATTGATTGATTGATTGATTGATTATACTAATGACTGTTTATTGGTCTCAGTCTTAGGAAGAAGGGAAGTAAATGGTACAGATTTTGATTTTTCTTCATTTGTGATATACCTGCTTGACTTGTACATAACTACAAACAGAAAGTAATCTCTTCTCTCAGGTGTGACTTTACTTGAGAATTAGCACTGACACACCTTCATTTATCCACTGTCCTCCTGGGGAAAAACCACCCAATCTAGAATTGGAGGGCATGCCTGGGCTGGCTGTATGGCACGGAGTAGAGCCCCAGCAGGCTGCACGCCTTCCTGTCTACCTGCTAGTTTGTCATGCTTACCCTGGCTTTTTTTAACATACTTCTGGTAACAGTTCTAGCTGTCCTGCCTTCATCCACACCCTGAAACCCGGGATTGTCCAGCACACTCCCAAATGGGAATTGTTGGGCTTGCAGCCAATTTTCCCAGCCTTTCCTAGGTTCACAGAGAAGTGCCTGTGCATAGACCTCCCTAAGCTGTGGGCTAGCATCCTTTCTCTCTGGTTCTCCCATGGCCCATGTACAAGGCCCTGCCTGCTGGCCCCTCTCTGCACCTTCCTGCCTGGATCTGCTCCTCTGTCTTGCAGAGGAAAGGTGAGCATTTGAACAAGAATGGAGCGGGCATGGAGTGCCATAGCAGAGGTGACACCACTTGCAAACCAGGTCTCACAGAGCTTGCCCACTGACTTTTCTTCATAAGTGCTGTGGTTCCAGTGCTACTGGAGTAGCTCCTGGCCAACTCCTCTTCATTGCACCAGGAGCCTGTCCGACATGCTTAAGGCTGCTGCCAGGGCTCGGGCTGGCAGCATATGGCAGCTGTGGGCTCACATCACCATTCTGCATGGGTAGGAGGCTCCAGCTCAGCAATTGTCTCCTCCAAGTGCAGACAGCCACTGATCTTCAGGCATCCTGCCTGAGTTGAGCAGCTCAGGGCACAGAGCATGCTGGAAGCTGATAGGCATGGATTCTGTGTGTCCATAGCACAGCCCCTAAGCTTATTGCAAGTCACCTTTGACGGGAAGTGGTGCGAGGTCCGGTCCTGGAATGTCAGACATCATCCTGGTGCTTCTGCAGGTTTATGTAGATAAGCCTTTGTGCAAATAAGCTTTCAGTGGCGTAGTTTCTTCAGGACTCTTGTTTTGTGCTCTTTCCCTCTCTGTCATAGAGTTTTGCAGAGAGCTTACCTGCCCTAGAGAAGCAGTTTGGAAAGCAAACTTCTCTTCTCTTCTCAAACTCTTCTCTTTCTGAAGAGTCCCTTCCCCTGGGTGACGTTGTGAGCAGCAATACTCTGTAACTTCTTCTGAAAATTCACATGCAGACTTTTTGCTTTGTTTCAGCTCCTGTTAGAACTGAGTTTTCTAGAAGTGTTCTGGTTGCCAGTTTTGTCTTCAGCCAGTGTTGCTTTACTGAAATTATCTTTAAACTTAATAGTTCTTCTACCTTGCTTTTTACCCCTGTATCCCATGGTTACCTCATATTGATAATCTTACTTCCTCTCTGCCTTTGTTTTGCTTAACTGAGCAAGCCAAGCTCTCTGCTTTCTGTCCTAAAGTCAGTTTCCATGTTGATTCAGTTGTCCAGCTTGTTTTTTTAAGGTTTAGTGTTCTTATTTTCAAAGAGTGCATCTTCTCCGCTTTTCTCCGGGTACAGGTTTGATATAGGTCTTGGCGCAGTGACTTGCAGAAACTGCAGCTTTCCCCAGGCTGAGGTCTAGAGTTCCTCAGTCCAGTCTGTTTTCCAGAGGTTCCACAGGAAGCATTTACTTCATCAGAACTTGCTCTTTCAAAATAATAGATCTTAAACAAAATTAGGCTTGCTGTTATCCTTCCCACGTAATCTAAACTGAATCACTTCATGGTCCCCTGTTCCAAAGTCACCCTCATTATTTAAGGTAAAGAGCAGAATAGAATCTATTCTTGCTCATTCAGCAACATGGATAAAGAAACTTGTCAGCTGCCACATCCAGGAGTAACTGGTCTTACCATGGTTAATAGCATTTGTTCTCCAATCTGTAGTGTGAAGTTAGTGTCCCTTGTTGACGTAATTCCCATTTCTTCAATGATGCAGAGCTCTGTCCAGATCTATATCTGGTGTAAGAAGTCAAGAGCAGACCCAGAGTCCCTCTCTTAGAAATCTTCTTTGACCATCTGTCCACAGCATTTCCAAACATCTTCTTTTTTATTCTGTTTCCAAAGTCTGCTCTTTCTTTATTGCGTAACAGTATCCTACCATATAAAACCTGCATTTCTTTTCTTTGAAAAGCACAGACCTTTTGACACCTGTTTCACTAATAATTGCTGTTCCACCCTGTTTGTGAATTTTCCTGTAATAGCACTGGTGCTTTGAGTTCCTCTTCCATTATGGCAATCCGCCTGTGTTATTAGCACACAGCTGTTTTAGCTGCTGGATTTTGTGCTCACCTTTTCTGCTCTTATTTTGGTTTTAGACTGCATTTGGCTCTTACACTATATACAGTGCTTTCACTGGCAGTGTCACATGCCTGACCCTTTTCTCATCATTAGCAGCAATTTTTTTCCTCAAATCCCTGAAATACCCTCCTCACTGTTGTTTTCATGTTTATCTGATATTTCCCCCTTTGCTTTCTGGATCCTGAAACCAGTGGGGAATTTGTGTTCAGCTCCCCAGGCCTTCCCTTGCTGTGTTCTTGGTGTGGATTGTGCCATGGTTGTTCCAACAGCTGGGATATTTGGGTGAAGCCCTGCTGAAGACTCATCTTGTAATGAAAGCACCCAGAAGCCACCTTTTCCTGCAGAACTGTGGTGGCTGAGGGAGGCAGGGGGACTGGGGACATTTCCTCAAGGGTCACTCAGGCTGAGGGAAATGCATCAGGTCTTTTCTACCTGGCATGTCCTGCGCTTGCTGGACTGAAAGAGGTGCTTGGTTCTCGAGGCCTGGTGGACACAAAGGTGTTTTGAAATAGCAGTGAGAAGGAAATGAGTGCTGAGAAAAACACTGGCATGGGACAATATAGGGTATGGTTTATTTGGTCTTAAATGGTCAGAGTTTTGTAAGGGACTTCCTCCTGGTCAGAATTTTATAGAGGACTTCCTCCTGCCAGCCATCCTCCCACTTTGCTGGGAGAGAAACCTATTGTTAGCAGCAGGGACATTGTGAAAGCTTGAGCAATGATGACCTCAGTGTCCCAGAGATAACACACATCTGCCTAGCTGGGTACAAAGAGCACGTGTGTTTCTGTGTGTGTGTATTCTTCAGTCAAAAAAATATCTTTGCAACCTGTAAGGCTGCAAGGAGTTACAGCCCTCATAATCACGTCTTCCACTGTAGAAGCTGAGGCTGCAGCAATCAGTTAAGAAGATGGTTGAAATTCCTGGTCACAAATTAGGTAAGTACCTGATGGAACAGCAAATTGTTTCTCTCTTCTGTGCTAGTTCACTGGCTAGTGTTTTCTCTAGCTGATGCTTTCTGTTCAGTACTCCAAGCTGCACAGGCTGGATGAAGTCAAAAAACTTTACTGTTGCCTTTGTGATTAGTAAATTTTATTTTCTCGTCCTTCTGCACTGAAAGTTAAGCTTGCCAGTAATGTGTATCAAAATGAAAAAATAATTTTAAAATAAAGGAACAAAACCAAAGCAAAAATCTCCACCCTGCTTTTGAGCAGATTATGTGCTGTAATATGTCATCTTTATGTGTAAGATGTATATCTCAGCTCTCTTTAGTCAGGTGCCTCTTAAAATATTTTTATTTTGCACTGGTAAAATGACTATCAGTGTTGTGAGTCTGTCTTTAAACAGTTAAATGATCTTAATCTTTACTCTTGAGATGAAAAGTTAGGGTGCTTTGGTTTCCTACAGCTTTCTGAATGATAGATGCTTTTTTTTTGCTCTTTGAGTTTGTGCATGTATAAGACCTTCTGTAACTCTTTCTACTATCATTCTTTTTATTAAAGCTGGTATTTTTAACAAGAAAACGTTGTAACTGTTGGATTTACAGTTTTTCAACTGATAAAATGGTATTGGTAGTGAAAGGAAGTTGTATGTGTTGACTGATGACAGTAAAAATGTAACAAAATAGAGGAGCAGAAAGAAGGTTTCTGTTGCAAATGTTCTGTATTTTTTAAAATTAGACCTCTCAGGATGCTTGTGCCATAGCTTACTTGGCAGTGCTGGAAATGAACTTAAATGAGAAAAACTATTGGTTCATTTAGACCTGTGCCTTTCTTCTTCTGTGTCTCATACGAGATCCCTTTAAAGGAGTGGGAGATGCTCCACTGTGACTCTGCATTGCTAATGAAATTGCTTCCTCCTGGCCTTTATTGTATGGCTTCCAGAATTCTCATGCTTGGTCTTTCGTGCACTGTTGTTGAGATATGAATATAATTTCTTGTTTCTTCCCAAGATCTTGGTTCTGAATCCTACTGGTTTACTGTATGCTTCCACAAGTATTCTGTTTATTGTAAGAGAGCTTCTCAACCTTATTTAAATATTTCAGAAGTGGACTCAGTGGCATCCCACACCAAGGAGTTTGACAGAGTCACAGTACTTACACTTCTCTTCAGGTATTTCTTTCTGTCCTGCACATTGCAACTTTATTTTAACAGCCATATTCCTATTCTGTCACTAGGCAAAACAAATTAAAAATAGAAAAGAAAAAAAAAGCCTCCACTCTGTTCATTATTCTCTGTGTTTTTGACCTGACTCATACCAAGGTTAACCATCGTGATGTGGGAAGGGGGAAGGCACGTCTGTGAACAGACCAGTTAAACAGGGGCGAGCTGCTGTTTGCTCTGTTGCAGTTTAATAAGCCCAAAGGTAAAAGATGGAAGACAGTGTTGCTTTTGCATCATTTTTCTGCTGATGAAAATTGAAAATATCAAAGAATCAAATCACTGAAAAAAGTGTAGGAATGGGCTGTGCTAGAAAGTGAGGCAGGGAGGGGGTTAAAAGATCTTGCAGACAAGGAATAATCTGAACTTTTGCCTTCTGAGTACAGTGGCGCTTGGGTTTAGGCATTCCATCTACAGTAGGAACATATAAATGGGGAAAAGCAGTGGAGGATGCTGAGGCAGAAGTAGAATGGGCCAAAAACTACTGAATGGTGAAGTGAAATACTTTACAAAAATAGTGCTATTCTAGATGTAGCAACTTTAAATTAAAAGAAGATCTTATAAATTCCTTCCTGATCAGATAACATAGCTATGGCTGTAGTGTACAGATGGTGCAGTTTATTTACTAACTACATTTTTACGTCAGTTGGCAGTAGCATTTTATTAATACCTAAATATGCATTTAAGTGCCTCTCTCTAGGCATCTGTGTTGGAAAATTCAGACCGTGGTTGCTTTGAACTGCTTTAGCTGCTATTTTCTTTAGAACCTTATCGTATGGCTGTAAAGATAAATCCAGTGGGCCAAAACCAAGAGGGCACTATGTTACCCTAATTTTTATTTAATTGGAAGGGGATGGATTTGAAGGGTTTGATGAAACCAGATCAAAGTTTGAAATAATATCAAAATAATACGAATTACTATCAATCACTTTCTCTCTCTACGAAATGAACTCGGATCAGAGATCACAACATATAAAACAACAGCTGTCACATCTGGCTTTCTCAGGTACATATCTGATTTTAATTATTATTTGTGAATTCTAGAATAAAGAATCTGCTACCTGAGGGCTATCGTCTGCATTGCTTGGATGTAATCTCATGCTAAATATTTCATGCCTACCATTTCGCCACTTCACATGTCTGTGCAAGACAGATTCTGATCTATACAGGTAACATGCAAAGCTAAATTTGGCTCAGAGTACATCTTGACAAGATGCAAAGGTGTAATTCCACAGAGTGATAAATTGTGGGTTCATTTTTCAGCGAAAGAACTAGGGGCTGTTTACGGATTTGGTGTTCCCTGTTGAACACTCTGCTGACAAGGGGCGTGAATCTAAAATGCAGCAAACAGAACTGCCATGAGGTTCCTGCTGTCGTTGGTATCATCTTTGTGAAAAGAAGTTTTGTGTTTGAAAGCAATGCTGGCACAAACACCAGCAGGCTCACGCTGCAAGGGGAGGTACTGCAGCTGTGGTAGAATTCCAGCCCCTTGATGGCTTTCATGCCTTACAAGTTCTTGTAAGTGCTTAAGGTTTCTTCCAGGTCCTTTCTGGTGCCTTGTAATGGACCCTTGGTGCATGAGGGACCAAGCACTGAAACTTCAGATTGTGGTGTGAAGCACCACATGCGTAGCTGGATAGCAGTTGTTTGTTAGGAAGAACTGTGGCTGCTGGCAGTTGTTGTCATTATTTTCTCGTCACTCTCCAGTGTTGCCCGTTTGAGACTTTGACATGCTCTTACTTCTTTGTACAACACCCACAATCCTTCCTTTTCTTCATTGTTCCTTACTTCCCTCTTTCACGGGGAGGGCTGGACATCTGCTTTCCTCTGGCAAAAAATGAACAGTTGATGTATGCAGTCAGTTTGCCATTTACTTCAATTAGCAAAAAAAGAAACCAGAATGCATTCATTTAAATACTTAATTTTCTATATTCCAAAACTTTGTAGGTAGTTATTTTTAACCTGGTTTCCTAGGGAAAGATGTTCCTGCAATCATGTCTCACTAACCACCCACTGTTAATAACTTCAGGAGCCTTTGTGTTGATCACAGACTTGAGGCAGGGCAGAGATCTGGGTTCTGAAATCCACAGCTTCCTGAACGCAGGCCAGGTAGAACGGGCAGGATCCAGTCCCCAGCTGGTGGGGATGCAGCAGTGAACAAGGTCAGCCCTTACTGCTACAAATGAGAGAATCCACATGGAAGAGACTTCAGAAGGACAAGCAGCTGTGGGGAAAGGGCCATCAGCATAGGGGCACTGGTGGGGACCGGCAGCCAAAGCCAGAAGTGCCAGTCCCAGCAAAGGTGTGCCCTTCAGCCGCGTGCCTTTGGTGTGCTCCTCATGGCTCTTCTTGACACGCTGCTCAGGAGAACGCCTCCAAACTGTGAACATAAATGCTGCAAAAGAATGTGCCAGCTTTTCAATCTGCTCTCGGTTGTTGCTTCTGCACCTCTTTATGTGGGCTCAGACAGCTGCCCCTCGGACCTTGTCTCACTTGTGCACCAGTCCGTCCTTTTTTCCTTACAGTAGGAGAACCCAAAGCACATTTTCCTGGATCCTACTGGCACAACCCCTTTGTGCAAGCCTCTAAGCTCTCCTACCTCTGCCAGGGCATTATGGAATGGCTGTCTGGTTTCTCCAAGAATATACCAATGGAAACAGAGCTAGGCACCCCAGCAGGCGTGGATGGGCTTGGGACATGGCCGCGCTTCGGGAGGCAGCTGCTGCGGACGCGGTGCTGCGTTGTGAGCAGCTCGTGTTCATGACCCACGTCACTGCAGAAACAGGGTGCTGTCGTTAGTGCTCCAAAGGCTAAGAATGCACCTTTCCACAGAAACTGGTTGCATCAATTTTATCTCAAATCACAGAGTTTGTTACACAAGCAAAACCCAAAGTCATCAGGAAATGTGCTTTTCCTAGTAGTGTGCTTTTATTCTTTCAGCAGCAAAATTAGCATTACACTGCAGTGTCATCCAGCAGAGGGGACCGTATTTGAACGAAAACAAAACAAAATTTAAGAACAGTCAATAAACAAATGCTGAAGTTGGCTGTATGAATTATGATACACTAGATTCAACTTGTAACCATCTCCTGATTCTATGGTATGAAAAAGAGGGAAGAATTCTGGTTCGATTTGTCTTTATTTCTCAGGCTTCTTTGCTCTTTTGTCTTGCTTTTAAGCATTAGATAGATTATTCTTCTTTAGTTTGACAGCATGCACTTGCTGTGTAGTGTGTGGATCTGGTCTTGCAACATGTTTGGGAATGAAGCTGTTTGGAAATGGCACTTTCAGCATAGATAATTGCAGCAGGAATGCTGCTTTTGAGGTATCTTCAGACTTGAAGATGAACATAAGTTGGTAACGCTGCTTTTTCTTTGGAAAGTGTTGACCTGTCCAGAAGACACAGGCGCCTTTTGTAGTAAGTCTGCTGCTGCTGCTTCGGCTTCGGTTTGACACCCGCTACGCTGTTTCTCTGTTTACTGTTTTAGGAATTAAATAATAGACTAGAAGCCTTTAGAAGAGTGTTTGCAGCTATTCACGGAAAAGTAGTACATACTTAGACTAATAAAAAGTCCCCTTTTTAATTCACCAGTCAAGTGAATTTCTGTTTGGCTTAAGCAGATTTTGAAATCCTGTCTACGTCATTTGTATTGTTAATAAATTACAGGGCTTTATACCACATCACATTACTGGGAATAGATTTGAAATATATAAAGATCAAAAATACACATATTTTTAACAGTGATAAGTAATTTTCTGTCATAATAGCCAAAATAAAGTGCCATGAAGCTAATAGCAGTAAATTAACTTTTTTGGTATGTAATTTGGTACAAATACTGACAAGCTGAAAAAACCCCCAACCCCAAACAACAAATGCATACTCATTAGTCATTCAGTTTAGCAGCACAGAGGCAGCAGTCAGCCAGGGTGTGCGTTTTTATGTCTGCTTCAATTGCACACTTCATTTCTTTGGACATGGCATAGGCGGCTTTCTCTGTCACACGGCATCACTGCACGATTAGCAAGTTGCGCCCCAGGGCAGCTGGGACGCTTTGCTGGGGCAGATGTTCTTTTCAGCTTATTCAGTGGCCGTTGTGGGGTTGTTTACTGTTGTCATAGCTACCTGCATTTCCATAGCAGCCGAGCTGTTGTGTGTGAAGCAAGCGAATATAGTTATAAAAGGATCATATTTTGTTCTGTCTCTATAACTTACCATCTGTCAGCTGACTGTTCAGGATGGGTTCAGAAACCAAGTTAAGAATAACAGCAGCCAGCTGATCATTTTTGCTTATATTAAAGTGACAATGGACAAGGATGCAAATAAGTTGGAGCTTCAGTGAAATGCTAGTTTGTTTCTTTTTCTTAATTGCAGCAGTTTGTCTTCCAACACTTTCTCAAACTTTACTGAAATCTTTCTTGGCAAATAGAAATGACCAAGTGTCATCTTCCGTCCTTGCTCAGGTGTTCCTTGTGCTTTCCCACCCCTCAGCTGTCAGCTCATCCCTCTCTGTTGCTTCCAAATTGTGATGCTGCACCTGCTTTCACAGAGCCTTCGTAATGAAATCTAAATACTCTGCCCAGAATTAAACAGGGAGTTGGTGAGGCTAAGAGCAAAGGTATCCTGCACACACAAGCTCAAGTATAGCTCGGTGACACAGATCACTGCGCTCTGTTTAACAGTAACAATGGGATCCCACGTGAGTTTTGGGGGTAAATGTAACGTGTAGTCAGCGAGCCCTCTGAAGAATGAGCTCTCACACCTTTGCACTCGGAGACATGGTTGAACCTGTAGTTTAGCAACGGGGGCAAGAAGATTAGCCCAGTTGTAAATAATGTATTTATTGGTTGATTTTTCCAGATCCTGACATTGATGCTGCCACTGCCATGATGCTTTTGAATACTCCCCCTGAGATACAAGCAGGTTGTGAGTAGATATTTCTATAGCATATAGCAACATAGACGTATAAAATTAATATCTCTTTTATAAATATACAGCATACCAGATAAAAAGGATTTAATAAAGAAATATAACTTCCCTTGTAGACCCTTGCACTTCCTTGACCCTTACATGAGTATAATTTTGTGGTTCATATTACATTCTTTGTTACATGAATAATATTAATCCGTGATCTCTAATGTAAAAAAGAGGTTATTGTTATTCATGACATACACTTAAATGAGTAACATACTATTATCCATACTGATAGAAAGACCTGGGGCAACAGCCAGCAGAAAGGCAGGGAGAGAAAGAGAGCAAGAGAGTGAAGGGTACATGGCATATGGTTTTGTTTTCATTTTGTTTTGATTTGACTCCCTTCGTGTGAGTTACCACAGCCATCTGGATACTTTCCATTCGCTTGGGCACTGTTTCAGCTCCTTCCTTGCACACATCCTGCCCGTTTTGCTTTTTTTTTTTTGCTCTGGCTGATGCAAGGCAGTAGGCAGGCGACAGGGGGCAAAGAGAGGTCTCCTTTCCTGCCAATGCTGTCCCCCCCGTTCTGTGACGAGACCTAAGGTTTTAATGCTGTGTGTTAACAGAGCTCTGAAAAGGCCTGGGCCCCCACTGTACTGGGCTGTGCAAATACTGCAGGAATCATCCTGCCCCACAGAGCTTGCAGTGAAGGTATTGCAGGAATCCATAGTGCAATACAGCTGCACAGAACCAGGGAATACAAGAAAACAAACATATCGCTAGTCAGCGAGCATGGTAGTAATGCCAAGTGACAGGCAGCTCTGAAAAATAAAGGCAGAAGTTAAAATAGAAACCATTACCAAGACTGTCTAGCATCACTGCTATTGTTCTAGCCTGGGCAACCAACTCCAAATTCCAGGGGAAGCCTTGATTTGCACTTTGATACTCTGCCTGGGGAAGAGAGTCAATTACCATCAAAGCATTTCCCGTGCAGCTGAGGAAAGCTATTGTCAGCCTGCTTTGTGACCCTGCCAGAGGAATGCCTCTTGAGAAGCTTCTCTCAGGAGAGCGTGATGTACCAAGAAACTGTTCTGGAAAGAGAAGAGTGGTCCTTATCCTCCTCTCCTAAGCAGCTTTCAAGGACCGTGCGTGGTAAAAGGGCGAGCAATCTCCAGTATGTGTCAGTAGGAAAAAGGAAAGATTTTATTGGGAAGAGGAGGTTACCCCTGAGCATAGTGAGGAGAATAAAATGAGACAGTTTCCAAAGGATTGCAGATTTAAAGAAGCCAGATTTGTGGGGTAGAGAAAAGGAATTGGTATACAATCAAAGTGCAGGGTAAAAGCATATGTGGGAGAGGGAAGGGGACATAAGTAGTATGTGCATGGAAAAGGATGGAGAAAACAGAGTACTATGAACTGCTGGAGCAACTGGAGAGCAGGAGAGGATTGCAGACAAAAACAGGAGGAGATCCATAGTACTGAACATGTACTAAACACGCTGCTGATTTTTGTCACGTGCACGTGTTTGCTAGCATTGCAGTGCAAATGATTTGAAGACTTGAGCACTGTCATTTCATAGACATCATATTTTGATAGTTTTGGCTTATTACTATTTTATGTTGTAGAGGTTGCTCTGAGGAAGGAAATTCTAGCCTCCTGTGAGTTTGGCATGTCGCCCCACCCCGTGTCACCTTCCCAGTGGGCTCTTGAGTGAGGATGTCAAAAGTGACAGGGAGATGAAAGCAGAAAGATGGCTCTTCATTCACACTGCTCCCTCCTTGATACCCACGAGTTACAAGGCCTTCCTCTGTGCCATTAAACTCAAATGCAGGGTCTGCTCAATAGTTCGTGAATCTTTCTAGACCCTGGTAGAACTGCCAGGAGGAAAGGCCAGAAGTTTTTATCATAACCTCAGAGGCCCTCTGAATTACAAAGGAGAAATATTTTGACGGGGATGTGAATGGATACCTTGAAGAAGGAAATCAGCCTGTCCTGTCAATTGCAGTTGGAGCTCATGTGCCACATTAGGAAAATCTTAGGCAGCTTAAAGCAAATTAATTGCTACTTTAAGAAACAATTGCATGAAAAACAATCACATTTAAAATTAGCTTTCAAATAAAAGGCAGGTTGGCTATAAAAGTTTCACTGCAATGCTGAGCATCATCTGGAGTTTCACAGTTCATTCTCTGTTCTCTCAGTGGCTGCAGTGGTCTGTAAATCAAGCTGGGAATTACCAGGGCAGTAAGTGTGCTGATACTGTTTGATCCCTTGAAGACTGAGAGTTCTGTTCCTGGTATCAGACTGTGGTGTCAAGTATGTGCATGAGGGCTGCAAAATGCCCCATCTTCTGAAGACAAGATTTGGAGAGTGAAGGACATGGTTTGTAGTTTGGCCACGGGTGTTAATACCTGAACGAAAACCTCTTCTGGTCTGAGAGTCTGACTCCGAACGTGCCACTTACTGACACAACAAAGAGTCAGCTGGAGGCAGAACCTGAGGTCATTTCACCTTACAAAAACTTTACAACTCAGAAAGTTTAAAACTCTGGTCCATTAAGACCTTTGCCTGTCCTACAGATATTTAACCATTGTAGTGACAAGTGGATACCTTCAAGGCAGATTGTGACAGAATATGGATTCGTTATCTGTGAACAGTTACATGCATTGGCTTTTGAATTTGAAGACATTTGGATTAAAAGCTGCTTTTGGAGTGGTGTAAAAATCCATGTTCATCTAGGCAGAGTGGGTGCTAAAAGCATCTTTAGACTGAAGTTAGCCCCAGCAATTATTCAAAGTCTTCCTGAAATTTTTACTGTTGATATGGTCTGTCAGAAGGGAATCCCAACTCAGTGGTATTAGAAAATCCAGAGGAAACTATTCCTGCTTTGTAACTGATTGATTAATTAGTTTTACGGTTTTAAATGACCGTATAAAATTCCACACCCATGTGTGAAACACTGCAAACAGTCACAAATTAATTCTTAAATCAGCTTTCGCTTTTAAATGAAATCTTGAAATGGTGTCTGGAAAACATTCCTTACCGTTTATCCCAATCCCACCATCCTTTAGTTTTCATTCAAAAAAACCAAAAAGGCACAGTAAAAGAGTAAAATACTGTTATCAGGATTATTTTGTGTTTGTGTGGGTTTTACTGTATGGACTCATAAAACTGGTTGTTCACATGACTGCTAAAGGTTAGGAATATGCAATTAGAGTGTTACCATCAGAAATCAGTTTCTCAGTTATTAACACTTTGCAGTATATCCACAGACGCAAATGCTTACCGACTGTAACTAAAGGCAGAAGTTCAAAGTAGCCAGCTGTGTACAAGTTTCTACTGAAACCTGCAATCCAGCTGGCACGAGGAGTTAAAGCATGAAAGGCACTGTGATATGCTAAGAGAGGGCATGTAGGAACATAGATTTAATACTTTCTGCTTCAGTTTATTGAAGTCCTTGTGTTTCATCAGACTTTGTAGGTTTATGTTTGAAAAGAAGGAGCAATTGGAACACCTGCTTCCTTTAAAAGCAGCTATCACAAGTTAAAAATACTTGGGGTTTTTATTAGTAGTCAGTTCATGAATATTAATTCCAAAATAGGTGACTTGCATTAAAAACTGCATCTTGACCTGCAGGGCTCTGAGTACTGTGGGCCATCTTGGGCAAGGCATCAAATTTCTGGGCCTGTTTCCCTCATGTGAATCTAATTTGGAGAGAGGACGGAAGAAAACAGGATGGTGAGCAAATGGTAGAGCTCAGTTTAGAACTCATGGGTACTAAATCAGTGAAGACCATGAGGTAGTTTTGTACAGTTGCTTTTTTGTACAAAAGATTTTCAGCACTTCAGTTCTTGCCAATGCCTTGAAAGTTACTATTACTAGCGGTCATTTCAGCGTAGCATTCCCTACTCCTAAGAGTGTGGTGTCCTGGGCATGCCATTAAGTCTTGCTAAACCGTGATGTTTGGCCATGATTAAAATGGAGATAGGTTTTGGTGCTTTTGCAGCGTGTTTGAATTCCTGAGATTCAGGCCACTGGAAGCATGGAAGTAACACCACCTTCTTCACTGGTGAGGTCGTCCTGAGCTTGGAGCCACTTGCTTTTCTGGAGGGACGGGTAAAGAAGGGACTGTGTTAGTGTATGGCTGCCACTGCTGGTGAGCAATGCTGTGCTCAGAGGGATTATCCTGGAAGCACTGATTTAATTCAAGAAGCTTCTCAGTGCTATTGCACACAGCTTCAAATTCATGCAGAGCCCTTTGTCCATTGCTATGTAATTTGTGAATTGCACACAAATGTAAGTGTATTGCTCGTCCTAAAGTTTAATGCTGCAAACAGCTATCAAACGGTACTCACAGAAAGGGTTTGGTTAGAGAGCAGCAAATTGAGAGTCTTCTCAGCTCTGACATCCATCTTCTGGTTTTTCAGTACTGCTCATCACTACTCACTTGGTTGGGTTGGTAGAAAGGGGTGGCCTTCAGAAGACTTTGCAACACTGGTTTTGTGGGTGGTTCCTTACAGGAGTCTGAAGTGCTGTGCTAGAGATGTTTGGGAAGATGTGAGCACGGAGTTTTGCTGAGTGCTTCTTAAGAATAGGTTTTCCAGGGTTGAAACCAGTGTCTCTCTGATTTGGAAGTCTTTATTAATCTTTGTCTCAAAACATATAAAACCCAGACTAGATAAATTCATTGTAAGTTTGGTGGGAGGAGAAGTAATTCCCTAAAGAGATCTTTATACTTTACCTCTATACTTCTAAAACTGTACCCCAATGAAGTTTAGCTTTTTAAGATAATGCAAGGGGATTGTATTGTGTGCAAGATACATATACAGGAATGAAGACCAAAATAAATGGCCTTAATGACAGTCAGAAATTCTCCAAATAGGATGAAATAGAACATGCTGTTTTCGGGGAATGTTTTTATTGCACATGCAGTTTGATAGTTCTATTTGTACTGCTTGTGGACAAGTCACTTATTATAACTTAGACAGCTTCCAGCCTAACTTTGAGTATCAGAAAATGATTAATCATTGAGAGTAAAATGTTTCATAAAGCTATTTTTGCTGACAATTTTGTATCAAAGCAAAAACTAGGAAAAGACATTTTCATAATGTTCAAACTTTCTGTTGCTGGGTTTTGTTTGGGATTTTGTTTTGTTTTGTTTTACTTTGGTATTTAATATTAAGCCGTTAAAGTGAAACAGAGTTGGAAAGAAAGCTTACTTTTATGAAATACTTTCTACTTCTTTTTCCATACTCCTCATAATATTTGTAGACAAAGTATGAGTGTGATAGGATTATCAGGATACATTTGTCTCCCCCACCTCGAGTTTTTGTTTAGAATAAATGGCTTGTTGGATGCATCCTGGATTTGCAGTTTGTAAGGACTACAGAGTATGGAATTTAAGAGCTATAAAATTGTCCTTGAGCAGTAAAATACAAGTTGGGCAGATGTCATCAAATTTATGCCTGGGATAAGATAGTTGAATAAAATTACACATTTGGCAGAAAACATTTGCTTTTGGCAACTTCTGATGTCCCATCCACTATACATCATCTGCAGTTTCCTACTTCCAGTGCTTGTAGCCTGATATAAAGTATTCTGCTAAACACTGTACTGAGAGAAAGCTCGGCAGAAAAGAGCTGAAGCTGACAGATATTAGCAGAAACTCAGTACCTCTTGTCTATAATGATTTCTTCTGTGCTACAAGAGCTGGGTCAGAGAAGAGAGCCCTGAGATCAATGCATGTGCCACACGATGACAGAAGAAGCAAAGAACCAGTCTGTCCCTGCAGGATCCTTTCACACACGTTCCACGTTTTTAAAATTCATTTTTCAGTACATACTGTTCGTTCTTCCTTACTAAGTATTGGCTACCCTGAGCTAGACAGTTTAATGAAATGTACGTTTGTTTCCCAGACTGCACAAAGAACATGTTTGTAACCCAGTTCATTTTCTTGACTGACAACAAATCTCACTCCTTGCTGATCATTTAACTTTCACGTGCCAACTTTTAACCAAGAAATTCGTTTCCTTTTTTAGTGAGCTGTTGGGGTGTCGATGTGACTGGTGACTGTCCATTATTTCCTCCTCCTTTTGCATTTCAGTTTTACCAACTTGCTACACTGTGTGTTTGACAATCAGATCTTCAGGGAAGGGGCCAGTCTGCCATGGTTTCGCTGACACTGTTGTGGAGATCTTGGATGAGGTGGTTGTCTCAGCCAGAGCGGGATGCTCGCTTCACCCGCACACAGCTGCAGTTAAGAGATCAGGGCTGCAGTCTGTTGAGAGATGTGGTGAAAGAAGTGTGTGGTTGGAATAGTCTACTCAGCTCATGTGCCCACAAGAGCGTGCTCTGGATAAAAACAGTCCTGCCCTGGCTGTGGAGTGATCATGTAGCCATCTACCTGCTTTCCACCTGCAGACCCTGAGTACAGGCTACAGAACAACACTGGATTTTTGAGGGGCCTCTTAACACTGTGTGAACATAGAGCCTTGATGGGTTCAGATTGTGGTATGTGCTCCTACACTTTATTGTCTGTTAAACTATGGTGTGAAAGTTCACTACAAAAGGCAGATTTTTTTTCCCCTTGGAGAATTTCAGAGGTGTAGTCTTGGTCTTTGACACTGGGTGCCTTGCTTCGCTCCAGAGTTAGCCAGTGGAGACTCAGCTGGCTGAATCCACTCAGGCTGGGAAATTCCACCAGAGCAGCATAAGATCCAAAAATCATTTCCCCATTCGTGCAGCAGATTAGGGGCAGATTCTCTGTACGCATTCTACTCCAATGAAAGTGTTTCCTGGGTTTAAGTTTCCTGAGAGCAGAGTAGACCCTTGAAAACATAGCAGTGATGAAAGTTGAAAGGTGAGTAATGATTTTGTCTTTTCAGACTCTTTGTGTTTCATTGGGAACATTTTGTGAAAAAGGAAACCTTCATCAAAGAGATGCACAGGTCTTCTGGCATTGTTTTCTTGAACTGAGTTCCTCAGACATAAATGGCTTTCGAGACTCGCACAGAAAAGGTGTAAATTACATTTCACACTTCTGCTTAGGCACTGGGAACCTGTAACCTGCCTGTACTGTTGGTTAAAGAAGCATTAGAAGAGAGGGGTAAGGACTGTAAGGTGTTAGTCCAGACTGCCACTGACTGATGATACGGCTTGGAGTAAATTAGCTTACCTCCACACCTTGAATCTTCAATCTAAAATATAAATATTTCACCTGGGTTTGAAACGTAATTAAAGCTTGTAAGGCGTAAATGTATCTTTGGAATAAAAGCACCACATAATTTCCAGTAAATAATCCACAACCCTTCAAAAGCACCAAGATGTAGAAATAATTCCTTGAATATGAGTAGCTGTCGTACAGCCTGCACACAGGCTGGAAGACTCTTGTGGGTACCAGGGACGGTGTAATAGCAGTTTATATACATAACCTTTTTAAAATTAGGTAATTGATATTATTTTTTGGAAGGATCAGCTTTGATGCTTTAAATGCTGTAAGTAGAGTTGAATGAACAAGAAAGATCAATCTTACCATGGCACATTGGTAATGTGGATAACTAGAAATTAATACCTTTTACCACTGAATTATTTTAATCCCGCTTTTCATTTTAGGATATTGGGAATTTTTTTCTTTACGGTTCCGTGTATTTCCTGCAGGGATACTCTACACAGTCCAGTGTCCTCCTTCAGTGATCCCTTGTATACAACCTCTCTGTTTGTCTGTCTGAGTGATGTAGTGGTATTGCTGCATCATCATTCAGAGAGTCCGGGGAAACAAAACCAAAAATCAGTAGCAATAGCACTGCTGTTGCAAGCTGAAATAGTTATTGAATTCTGAGTGATGATTTCATTATGCAGTGCTGTGATGTCCTTCAGAGAAAAGTTGGAATCACAGAATCATGGTTAAGGCCTCTTCTGGCCTGAACAGTCTTATCGAAGCCTTTCAGTGAGTGGTGGCATGAGGCACAGACTGGTCATGACTGAAGTGAATTTCATAGACAGGACAAGAGACCAAGTTGTCTCTTAGGGGATATTTTCAGAAGACAGCAAACTTCTGTATTTTCTTTTTTTACAAACATTTGTTAATTCTTGAAGGGAATATGTGGGGAGTGTGTGTGTGTGTGTATGGGAGCGTTTTAAATGTGAAGCCTTTGAAGAGAGTGTTTCCTGGATAGCACACTGTGACTTACAAACCTGCAAAGGGTCAAGGAACATGAAGGATGGGTTCCAGCGAGGGTGTCAATGTATAGAAATCCCAAGCTGTGAGACTTGGCAGTGTATTTGATACAGATATAGGTGTAGATACATATATAGAAGTGCAGGGGGAAAAGGACACTCGGATAAAGAAGGAAAGACGGGAGGCTAATTTTTGAGAATTGGTGAGGAAGCAACCAGGATGTTTTAAAGAAGCAATGGGAGTTGCCAATAAGGCAGAGAGTAGGAGAAGAAAAAGAATGAGCATCAGTTAACTCTGCCAGCAGACCAGGATAATTAGGTAACTGTGGAAAGAAGAAGGCATCAAGGAGCCTGTTGCTCTCTTTTTGCAGTAGCACCTCCAGTGTGTTTGCTGTGAAGTTTTACAGTGTATATTTAGGCAGTATCCGTAACTGACTCGTGGTTCTGTGCGTGTGCATGTATGCTTCATTTCAACAGAAAACTGTGGTTTGTATCACAGTGAAAGAAAATTCCCAGCTCTTTCTCAGTCAGAACTCCTCTGGTTCATTTCTTTTGGTGGGACTTTGTAAACGTAGAGGAACCATACCGTGTAGTGCAGTATAAAATCTGTCCCTCCCAAAAGTTTGTTGGAATAACCATGCCCGTTGGAAATTATGCTTTTTTCTTGATCTTTTGGTGTTTGGCTCGTTTATCTGCTGCTTTGAATTTACCTGTGACCTGTGCATTTTAGGTTAGCCATATCCCTGAGCAGGCTGCTTTTCTTTCATGACACTGGTGTTTTGACCATCTCAAGGTCATGCTGTTGAAACAAATATAAGAATAAATTCAGATTTTTGAATTTTAACATTCCTCTACAGTATGTACAAACCAGAACATCAGAGCAGTGAAAGCCTTGCAGTGTCCCCTGAGTGAAACAGGTTTGATCAATTTCTCATAAACTAGCAATGAAGGAAAAAGTGTACAGAGTAGTGAAGTATAAATAGCAAAATGCAATTTTAAAATTATTCTGGTCATTGAAAGCTGACCCAAGTTGTTATAAACTAGGTTCTGTAATTTTAGCCATTTGACGCTGTACTTAAGCACCTAAATATAAATGACCTGTTCTTCAGAGGTGCTCAAAAGCAGGAGTGGGTGTAACACAGTGACAGGATTTGATCGGGGCAGTGATGTGCTCTCACAAGCAGGAGAAAGAAGATTATTTTCCCAGAATTAATCTATGTGGTATGGAGTGAAACAAGGTGAGCACCAGGACAGCAGGAGGGGAGTTGTTGCTCTGGCTTGATTTTTAGGAAGTTGAAGTGTACCTCAGCAGCTTAGAGCCACCATACTTCTGAGCTATACTGCTCTGCCTCAGAATACTGTAGTATTTTGGAGTGTGAGTGTTTGAAGTTGGGCATGTGAAGTGTATGTGTTGATTCTGAATAATTTTTCTGGTCTCCCTGTAATTTGTTTAAAAATCAATTCTGTGGGTGTATATACAGTGATATGGTTTACATTTATCTTACATGTGTGTATATAATATCTGTATGTTTAAAAATAATACATAAAGAGTAATGATCATCATTCTCCTTTTGGACATTCCCCGTGGGGGGAAGTTATGGTATGAACGATGACTTGCAGTGAATAGAACGTGTGTGACCTGGCTGGCTGTGGGTGTTGAAGGAGCGCGTTTGGGGGGAGGCTGTAAGGAGGTTGTTGTTCCAGCCTGAAGGGACATAACAGCAGTGCAAACAAATGCCATTATGTGTAAGGAGTCCCTGCTAAGGGCCTAGACTAAGAACTGTGTTTGGTAGTCCTGCATCTCACAGTGGAGGAGGAAAACCATGAGACCTAAGGACACTCTTGCTTTGGTGGTGCCTGGGCAGTGCTGCTCTGCTGTTTGTTCAGCTGTCTGCCCTGGGCAGTGTACAGAAACACGCCTGGGTACTCGGTTGTAGCTTAAAATCTTGTTAGCCAGAGCTGCAGTTCTTGACCTAAAGCCCAGTGGAGCGGCCCAGTGGAAGGTCCTGTGTGTAGTGGTCAGTCCCTACGAGCAGCGTCGGTGGCATCAGCCCGCGTTGGGAGAGGGGGCTGGGCTGTGGCCTGGCCGTGGGCGGGAGGCACGGGACTGCTGCCAGGCTGTGGCAGGGTCATCGATGGCTGGACACAGGGCCTGATTAGTGCTGTGGAGATAATGCCATTTGAGCTTCTTCTCTGTCTCTTCCTGGTAAATACATATTTGTAGTTAATATTTTATTTTGCAGGAGACAGGGGGCCAAGATATTGCTGCTCAGAAAGTGAACTGATGATAAAAAGCTGCGAACTGTGATCTTGCAGTGAAGTACCTGTGTTCTGTTTATCTGTGAGGGGTCATTGTTTCTTTTTGTGGACAAAATAGTTACATCTGTGGTCATAGCTGGTTTTGACTCTAAGCACGTGCATTCGCAGCAGAACAGCAGTTACAAAACAAAAGTGATTCAGTTGTACAGGGAATGATCTGCAGCAATTAGGTCAGGCAGTGGCTTCCACGAGCCATGTCATCTTTGGTTGACATGGAAATAGCATTGGAAATAGCATGGCACTCAGAAGACTGGAGGCTGAGATGTCCAAGGTAAGCCGTGTACTGCACGAGCCTCTCTCATGGTTTTTCGGTACATTGAAAAGCTTAAGTTCCACATTTTGCTCCTACATTTTTCTAACTTTTCCTCTAAAAGAAAAAATGTTCTGTGTTTTGTTTTGTTTTTAGTTCCTTCGGGAGTGATACAAAATGGAGCTCGAGTACTGAGTAGAGGAATATTTCCTGGAGCCAGGCCATTGCCAATCAACCCTATAGGAAGCATGGCTGTCGCAGTGAGGTAAGAGTGGCTCATCGTGGGATCTGTGTGAAATAAATCAGTGTTTTGCAGAAAATGTAAAAGTGTATGTAAGCTCTGGTAAACGGGTATTTTGCTGCTTGCCAATGCTTCTGAGGTTCTAAATGAAGTAAGACTCAGCCACCTAAAGTTCTTGGGTTGCCATCCTTTGCAAGGCAGTCATGGCATACCTGTCTGTGGCGCGATGGTTTGTAAAAAGCAGCTTTATTTTCTCTAGCAAATGGCAGGCAGTTTGTGGTGAGAGCCTCCTGTAGTGCCTTGTTTCTCTAAGTGCAAATGCTTTTTCCTGCTCCTCCCCTCTCTCCCTTTCCTTAAAGACCTTTTCCTGGATTAAATACCAGAGAGAAGAGTATCAATAATATTAAAGCAAGTCCTGAAAGCTATTTGAACATATAGCTGTCATTTTGTTATTAACTTGGATCTTTGTGAGGCAGTTTCTTTGACTACAGTTTTATTTCAAGGTTATACTGAAACATTCAAGGGTAAAATGTTGTTTAAGATACTCAACTATCAGGAAGCAGGGCAGTAAGAGACATCTAGTGATGGCAGTAAGAACTGTGGTTCAGTGGTTTGTTTTGCTTAAAGCAGTGCTGGTTTATTGGTGGAAGAACAATTTGCCTCGGGTGTAGCTCCATTTTCAGTCAGTCACAACAGAGATTAATTTGGTCAAGTGTGCTGCCAGTGCCCTCCTCTTTCGGAACTCTCAGTATCTGCAAGAGCTATTTCAGCTCAGGCAGTTGGGTATTCTGGGTGGGGTTTCGTAGTGCTGACCTCGCTTTCCTGGGCTGTTCCAATTACACTCTGTTTTCTCAGGAAAGGGCTGCAAGGCAGTGAAATAAAGTGTCTTGGTAGGTCTTATTCCATTACTGTTTACATGGGGGGGGGGTTTATTTTCTATCCCTTTTCAGAAGCAGTGTCTAGCCCTTTGGGTGCAATATTTCCATCCAGGAAATGGAGAGAGAGACAGAGAGAGCCTGTGACATTCACGTACTCTTGATGCTTAAAATGCGTAGAGGGGAAGACACTAATTGGAATAAAATCCATATTTTCTGATGAGCGAGTTTTTCAGCTGTTTTTCCCATTTGCTGCACTGAAGGGATGCAACCCCAAGGATCATCCTCCAGAATTCTGCAGAGTTCCTCTCCATCTCTCTTCACCACAGCTTGGCCTTGCCAGCGGCAGGGGTCAGCTCTCTTCATCAGCTTTGCCACTGGCTTTACCCAGGACTTGTATTCTGCTCCAGTGGGGATTGCAGAGCCATGGGACTACTGGATTCATTAATTAGATATAATTTTTACAAGGTGTTCAAGCTAAGTGAAGGACATAGTGGTCTGAATATTCTCTTTAGAGTTTATCAGCATTTCCTGCTTAGGCTCTGTTTCATAATCAGTGTTGACTCACGAGGGGATAGAACTGTTTTACTTCCAGGCCACTTGAAAACTTACTTCTGTGTAGGCATTCTCAAATTGCTGTGCTGTAAAGCTGTATGTAGTTAAATTTTATACATTTTCAAAGGGCTGTTTCTCATGTTTTTTTCCCAGCAGGTAGAGAACAGGATCTTTACCAGCTACCTGTTAATGTAGAGAGGGGAAATTAGGGATTTTACCCCTCCCTTGCTTACGTTCTTTTTGCTCTGTCTCACAGAAAAGCATTTATAATTAGTTAATGCAGACATTTCTAATTCTTTTTGTTCTCTTCTCCAGCCTAAGGCAGTATTAGAAATAGCTTGCTATGAATATATTCCTGGTGTGCATAATGTCTGCTCATATTTAAAATCTCCTGCAATATCCCCTCTTTTAATTCTTGAAAGGCAGAGGGAGGCACCGACAAGAGGCTTTGAAAGCTTTTGAGAAGTTAGGGGACTCTCTTCAACAGAGCGAGTTCAGCAGGCAGTTTTGTCTTGTTTCCCTCAGGGATAACACGGTTCAGAATTTCTTTAGGAAGAAGATCAATCATCAATCTGGAGTCACAATGCCTCTTAGAACATCATCTGGTCCTCTCCAAACTGGATACCTGTGTTATCAGTTCCTGTGAAAATGACACGGTTCCGTGGTGCCAGCCCCTCTCCTCAGAGGCCCAGGGCTGAATAGGACCTGTCGTGTTGAGCTTTCCTGGCGTCTCACGAGAGAACTTCTGCTCATAATGTGCAGCAGGGGAAATTTACCACAGCATCCGTGCAGCCTTCTCTTGCAATTAAGAGTAGGAGGCCTGCTCAGATTGAGCTGTCATTCCTGCATAGAGGACGATGGTCCAGTCAGGCTGGCAGGGGATGTTTTCAGACCTGTTTAGGTGCAGGGAGGTTAATTTTCCCTGCTCGTTTTTACCAGGAGCAGGTTCTGGGCAGCCGTGGGAGGTGGTGCAGTCTCCTGTTAAGTTTTCTGCAGAAATTGTGTGCCTCTGCCTATGGATTGAGAAGCCAGACAGCTTCTTTCTGAGACTTTTTAAATCAAATGTGTATTTTCTTGAGAAGTGTTCCTTTGGTGCTGTAAATGAAAGGCCTAAAGCCACCTAAAGGAGGTAGTTTTCATCATTCTCATAGAGGAGCACTGGCATTTTCTTGGTAGCAGATAGTTGCACAGTAGATTAAACTCTTTTTTCTTTAGTTACCATATGTAGGAATCACGGGTTCTCCTGTAAGGTGCTGGTCTTCTGTTGGCACTTCCTTGCTGTCTGAGCTGTTTATTTCATTTTGTGTCTTATTTCCCCAATATCTTAATGGTCTTTGGTTTTGTTGTCCCCCAAGCTGGTGCACATAACTTGCAGTATGTTGTCCTGTTGTGCAGTGCCATTAGTGCCAAAACACAGTGACAGAAAGTTTGGTGCTGGGTTCAAGTCGCAGCCGTCGTTAGGTGGTGTGTTTTGAGTAACCTGTTACTCAGAGAGGAGGCCAAAGCTATAGCACTGGGCTGAGAAGCTGAAGTCTGTGATTTCTGAAGTGTCAGCTCCCATCAGTAGGAAAGTTTACTGTGCTGTTCATCTTTGAGTGACTGAATGCATTGGCATATTTTGTTCCTGCACAAGGTATTGATGTGTTGCTCTTCCCTTGTAATTGCATGTAATTACTTTATATTTTATATATAAAATAAGGTACAATTGAATTAAATACTTTGGATTTAAAAAACCCTCCTGAAAATTATTTAACAAACATGACTTTCCATGAATAAAGAATTGCAGTTGAGGAGATCATCGTTATTGTGTAGTGCATTTGGCTTAAATTGCATAAATAGGCCTTTCATTCCAAACTAATCTACAAATGGAAAGGCATCCCACACTATTTTTACTTTGAAAATCATCCTCTGGTGTTAAATCTCCACAGCAGAGCATAATTGGATGTGTTTTGACAGTAGCTTTTTATTTACTTTATTCACACCACTTTTAGCTTGTTTACCATCCATATTTTCCGTGTTGTGGCTGACAAGTCTAAGACCCACCCAAAGACAGCAGGGAAAAATAACGCTTCAAAGCTGCACAGCATGTAGCATGTCTCTAGCATGAGATCCATCATATTTTGGGGATATTTTTGGCAGACCGTATCCCCATATAGTTCCCTGAGAGAATCTAAAAACAAATGAAGTGGTGGTCTGGATACGTAGAAAAGAAAATACTGACAGAGGTGTTCAATGAAAGCAGGAAAAGCCAGGAGTTCCTTATGTGCAGCGAGAAGTTGGTTGTGAAAATGAGTTCTTGCTCTTCCCATCATCATCCATTGGAAAATATCTTTTAAATGTTTTCCTGGGAGGACTTCTGTGCTCGCTTTGGTAGGGACAGTCTCTGTCAAAGTGGCCAGGGCATATGACACTGCGTGTCTTGGCAAGGTGCACAGAGCTCCTACCATGTATAATCACCTTCCACAGGAGTCAGCTATCACCTGTCACATCAACCCTGGGGAAGAGCACAAGCTGGGAAGTTGATCTCACATTTGAGACTCCGTAACGTCAGTTTCAGTGCATCCAGCAGACAGCCTCCACCGTGATATTTGTGATTCTCTCCAGTTACCCGTGGTGTGGGGGTGGTCAGTGACTATGTCCAGGTCCTGCTGCCGTGCAGTAGAACTACTGAGCCTCATGTGCCTAACGTGGACAGATCCACTGAAGGGAGGTTGATGGAAACACACCCCACAGAGAATCTTACCAGCTGTTTAGCACAGGCCTTGCAATTTGATTCAGGTTATTTTGCAGAAGATGTTTTACAAAATAGCCTTGGTAATTTTTTTAAAGAAACTTCTTCATATGCTGCATGTGCCTAGGTAATAGGCTAGATTACTTTTGGAACTGTTTGTTAGAAATACCTTGGGTTTTAAATTACTGCAAGTTAAAAATAAAAATTAATGGAAAATTACATGGGTTTTTTCCCATTTTATCAAATTCTTCTTCACCAAACATTTGTAGCTTCTCTCTCCTGGTTTTGGCTCTGTACTAGTAGCCAGTACAGAGCTGTGTGCTGGATTTAGTATGAGAATAACGTTGATAACATGCCAGTGGTTTGGTTGCTGAGCAGCACTTGTCCCAAGTCAAGGACTTTTCAGTTTCCCATGCTCCGCCTGTGAGCAGGTGCACAAGAAGCTGAGAGGGAGCAGGGGCAGGACAGGGGACCTGAACTGGCCAGAGGGATATTCCACACCATAGAGCATCATGCCCTGTACACAAACTGGGAGAGTTGGCAGGGAGGAGCCGCTCACTCCTGAGGGATGGGTTGAGTTGGGAGCAGTTGTGTTGTGCATCCCTTGTCTTTCTTTTGTTTTATTCCTCTTTTTGTTCTCTCTCTTTTCCTCATCTTTGTCCTTGTTGTTGTTACTGGTTTTGTTATTTACTTTGTTTCAAAGTGTTCTTATCTCAGTCCATGGTTATCTTTTTCCGATTCTCCTCCCAGTCCCGCCTGGAGAAAGGAAGAGCAAGCAGCTGCATGGTGCATAGTTGCTGGCTGGGATTAAGCACAGACGTTCTCAAGGAATTTCACAATTACCTGTGAATTGCAAACAAGCTTCCCAGAGAACTTCCCTCAGTAAAAAAAAAATTTCTATTCAAGTTTCCAAGATAAAATTTTTCTTCTTCATAAGGAAAGCAAGTGCACCTGCCCTGGCAGAGCTGCAGCTCTTCCTTGATTTTGAGGAATTAAAAAAAATCAACAAAAAAACCCCAGAAAAACAACAAAACACCTCAAAACACCCCAACACTAACAAACCTTACCTATTTCATCATGAGTAGATTTTAAAATACTTGTTCTTCTGCTGTTAATGCCACAGTTCCTTATGCAGCTCCTGATCACTGGGGCATGACAAGAATGAGTTTTGTGCTTAACTTTATTTGAAGATGGAAAATGGTTATTTAGGATTACTTTCACTTTAAAATTATAGGGCAATTACTAGATTATTCCTTGGGCATAGCTTTTATTATTGTGACTTTATTTCTCATGCTGGCTTTATTTTTGCTTCTATTTTCCTCCCTTGAAGCAGCCATTCAAGCAGTGATTAAATAAACCAAACATAAGAAGCATGTGCAGAGTAGATACCAAAGCACAAGTACAGTTATTATCATTCACTTACGTTATCTGCGAACGATTATTTTTGCTTAGATAAAGGAATTGGTAGGTATTTCCTGTCATAAATTCTCAATTGTATCTTTGTAGTGCCTATCACTGGTGCGCTCAGCTTAACCAACCCCACACCATCCTCGTTGCGTCGCGTTCCCCTCCCCACCTGTAACAGGCAGGATGAGTTATCCTTGGGAGCCGAAGGAATCCTTTAATAACCAAAGGACAATAGCACTGACTGACTTGATTGTTCCTTCTTTGCAAAGTGCACAGGGCTCTGTTTGTCTGAACATTAGATCTGCTGTTGATGCTGCTGGCAGTTCATGGATGGTGTTTACTGTGGTCCTCTGCATACAATCTTTCTCTGAAGTATCTTTGTAAGAGCTTCTGTCACTATTGTGAGCAACTCATTGTTGACTCTTAACTCAGTAACCCCTGACAGAATCTCATTGTACAGCAAGTGAGACCACTTACTTTTCATGTGCTTGCTCATCCTTCTGTCCACTGGTCTGTAGTGGTTTTGAGAAGCAGTTAACTAGCTGTAGCCAAAAGTTCTGACTGTCCTGAATTTCCCTTTGAAAGAAAAAAAGTGATTTTTTTTTTAGCGAACCCGGAACGTGTCAAAATCTACAAACCCAGCTTACCTGTACTGCTTTCTTTGTATCTTCTAACGGTGTGTTTCCAGTTACATACAAAAACTGTCATCTGTGGGTACACAGTATCTGTCATCCAGAAGGATCAGAGGTAGATTAAGGTGATATTTAAACTCCACATAGGTTTTTTTTGTTCATCAAAGGAATATACCTGTCTCAAGTGTGGAATACAGTAAGTATTTTTCAGCAAAACCTTTGCCATTTTGCAAACAGAATGTGATTACCTGTCTTTCTTTCAAGCTAGCAGAGAAATTTAAGGAAGAAATGCCTGTACTTGGTAAAATGACAGACTTGCTTCTGTCTCATCCTGAGGAAGACCCCTTTGAAAGGCAGAGGCACTGACACTGTGCAAAGGACATTATTTCCTCTAACTTGAGACCCAGCAGCTGTGGGTCCCATCTGCCTTCTGATGACATCGGTAGCAGAATTCGTGTCCATTAACAGTGGGAATGAAGTCAGACTCTCACAAGTCCAAACTTACATTTGCACTGCTTGGGGATTGTGTCATTGTGCTACAACCAAATGGAGATATTCTAAAAAGAATCTATGCACGTTGCTTTAGGCTCAGATCCCTCAAGCAAACAAGACAGTCCATGTCAGTAGGCTGAAAAGCTCTGGAGGCTGTCCCATGGACTTTCCTGAAAGAGCAAGCCACTGCTTTAAAACATGAAAATATGTCAGTTTCTGGAAATTTTGAAGTAAAGTTCTGAACAAAAAAGGGGGAAAATGAGGTATCACTCAAAATAAATTTCCCCTCCTTGTTACAGTAAGCACAGAATTCTTAAATACCGTTTCTTCCCCTCCATAATTTAAAAATAGTCAACCTCAGAGTAAGTGCTTTTCAATCTATTATTGTTTCAGTAACAAAGTGAGAGTTACAACCAGAACCGTGAGCAAAAATAGATTGAGCTAGCCAAAATCTGTCTCCTGAAACCCAGGGGAGTTCTGTCCACCGATGGTCTAGATCGTACTAAGTAGATCACAGATTCATTTTGTAATGAATATTTGATGGTGTAAGAGCAATGTAGAGCTTGAGAATGTCTCAGCAGCATGTGTGGAATATGAATTGTTTAGATATTAGTTCATTCAACTCTTACTAATCTGCTAATATCAGTTATAAGTAATTCATCTAATGTTTGAGCTATTGCATATTAAGATACAGATCAGATTAATTTACTTTCAGGGTACATGACTTTTGTGTTGTGAATATCCTAAAGCACTCTGTCTGTATAACTTTTTACTTTACTGCAAATATCCTTTGCTAATTCTCTCCTTGACCTCCTTTCTCTTCCTTTTGTATTTCCTCAAGCAGAACTGGTTGGAAATCTTTCAAAATGTAAGTGAAACCCAAAGATTTTTCTGAGATGCAAATGCTATCCATTTCCTGACCAGTTCCACCATAGAAGCCTTTCTTCTGAAGTGTATTGGTATTTCCTTTTCTCCCCTTTTTTTTTTTTAAGCAATTCCTTTTTTGCACCTCTTTGTGAACTTCTGTTTTCCTTTACCAGCATCTGTGTTTGCAGACACTCACTGTGGGATGCTCACCCACCTTCCCCTGGGACGCTCCTCTCTACTCCCCGGACATTTCATTCTGTTTTTATGCTGATTTGGAGGAATTGGGGTCTGGAGTAAGTCCCATGGGCAAAGCTTTGGAATCCAAATTATAGTCCCTCTATGTAAAGGCAACACTAGAGACTCGGGAGCAGGGCAAACCAGGGATATTTCTTTGGCACGTGGATGTGTTGCTCCATGGAGCCGTGGCTTTCCTTTTATTGCCAGTCTCTCGGTACAAACTAACAAGAATAGCTCTAAATAGCATAAAAATGGGCATCTTGGTTTAAATCCCATCCGTTAGAAGCCTTGTTCACTGACAGTCAGTAGGAATCTCATTTGAGTTCCCACCTATTCTGTCCTGTATTTGTTTCCTTGGAGCAATAATTGATTGTTACTTTTTAATGGAAAATTAGTAATGTGTGATTTTTTAGTGAGCCATATTGCTCTGACTTTTAGCTGCCTAGTAAAATCAAGTAACTTTAATTTTATGCTAATTTATGATAATTTTTAACATCTTTAAATGTAAATTTACCCTAAAAATGAAGAATCTGTCACTTAAAATGCATCACATGCTTCCTTGTAATGGCTGATCTTAAGGAGTTGGTTATAAATTCACCTTATAACTAGCTTAGTATGGATGATTTCTTTTTCTAAGCATTTGGCATCCTCTAATGACAACCCCTGCAGTTGCAAGCCATCACAGAGTAAATGCAGCTGGCTTGCTGCACAATCATGAATGACACTGCACTTAGTTATTAATAATTGAAGGAGCTTTGTGTATTCCTTCTGGGTTCTATATGGAATTTATGGATCATACATCTACTCAGAAATGTAGGCGAAAGTAATTTTGTTGAGCAAAAGAGGTTGGCAAGAGGCTTTCTTTGCTAATAAGTGAACCTTCTACTCGATACATCTCTTTGGAAACACTGTAAATAACATTTGGAGTGACCCATGAATTTGCTGCCTTCTAGCATTGTCCTGTCACTGGTTCATAAATGCAGGGGGGGTTCTTATCCCAGCGAGCTCTTGCACACAAGGGCATTCAGATGAACAGCAGCTGTGGAATTACATACCACTCTCATTTTTCCCACCTTTCAACCTTACCTTTCAGAAATGGGTACCACTCTGTTGTTTCTTGTGTAAGGAAACCATACATGAGGTCCATTGCCTGAAACCTATCAGTACTTTCCCATTTTTTAAAGTAGAAGAGCAGCAATGCTCTGGACTTGCCACTGTGCAAGTATTCCTCTTAAGAAATATCTGTGTTCAGTGTGTGCGTTTAGGAAAGGGGTTTAATCCAACACTGCCACGAGTGTGCAAAAGCACTCCAGTGGTAGCACAAAGAAGGCAAGAGTAGGCTTTAAATCAGTTTATCGTGTGGTGGTTTAAACAGCCCTGCTTTTTTGTTGGATTTTTTTTAACTGACAGAGAGGTCCAAGGCTGGTAAACTGGCAGGTGGCAGCGACGGTGGCTTTACTCAGTGACGAGCATCCCGCTCTCCTTCTCTTCAGAAGGAGCTAAGCATTGCACAGAATCAGTGCCTTCTTTTAATAGTATTGTAAGCATCATACTCTGTTTTTTAAAGTCAGTGGTGATGCTCTCATACTTTTCAGTCCAGAAGAAAAACCTGCTAGTTTTGAAATATATCATGCTGCAGTAGTTCCCACAGCACAGGGTGCCATAAAACCAAAGGAGGAAATGACAGCTTCTAGGAAAAACCCAGATTTATTTTTTCTGCTGCTTGTTTTTGAACACGTTCTAATATTTTCTTGGCAGCTAGTGGCTTAAGATTGTATTGCTTTTAAGGTTATTTATTAACTGATCAGAATCAGAACTGTGACTGGACCTGGTTGCTCCTTTTCTTGGAAAGAGTCCTAAATAAAAGTTGTGCCACTTCCAGGAGAAATACCTCCTGCACTTGGAATGCTAGAGTTGGAAAGTGTCTTTCAGAGGAGGCAAGGAATTACCCCAGCAAGCTGTTGTCTCCTCCCCACGTTTTTGGTAGTGTCACTTTATATGAAAAAGAGGAGGGGCTGTTTATGCATTGGAGTTTATTTACCCAGCAGATAAAATAATGTTGGGGGATTTTCTTTTTAATTTTTGGAAATGTAAACTATTAATTGAAATTTAAATCAGTGCTGTTTACACATCATTTATTTGTAACCATCCCCTACTTGTTCCAGCTCCTTTGTGCTATTTTGCATCTTTTAGCTTGTTTTGTGTGTAAAGTCCAATCTACGGGCAAATAGGCTTTGAAACCAGCCTGCATGGACATTACTTTGATAGTCATACTTTCAGATTGTAATTTCAATTTATCTGTCAGTTGGCTTTATCATCTTTTGCTTTGAAGCAAGATCCCATCTCTGTGGCTTCTAAGACTCCTTGGATTTGTTTTTGCAGGAACGGAATAACAAACTGCCGGATGCGGACGGAAAGCGAGCAGTCCTGCGGCTCTCCAGTTGTTAGTGGTGACCCGAAGGAGGATCACAACTACAGCAGTGCCAAATCTTCCAACCACAGGAGCACATCACCTGCTAGTGACTCCGTTTCCTCTTCCTCTGCTGACGACCAGTATGAATTTGCAACTAAAGGTAGCCAAGACAGCAGTGAAGGGAGTGAAGTCAGCTTCCAGAGCCACGAGAGCCATAGCGAAACAGAAGAGGAGGACAAAAAGCAAAGTCGGAAGGAGACCAAGGATTCTTTAGCTGACAGTGGATATGCATCCCAGCACAAGAAAAGGCAACATTTAATGAAGGCAAAAAAAGTACCAAGTGACACACTGCCTCTTAAAAAGAGACGTACAGAAAAGCCCCCTGAGAGTGACGATGAGGAGATGAAAGAAGCAGCAGGATCGCTCCTGCATTTAGCAGGAATTCGGTCCTGTTTGAACAACATCACCAATCGGACGGCAAAGGGGCAGAAAGAGCAAAAGGAAACCACAAAAAATTAGAACAAATCAATGATTTGTTTGAACTTACAAAGTTTTGTTTCAGCACGTCAGGTGAATTCTAATGATTTGTGGCAATATCAGCAATTTTTTCCTTTTTTGTTTTTCTTCTGTTTCTTTTTGTTTTGTTTCTTTGGGTTTTTTTTTTCTTTTTTTTTTTGACCCTTAAGATTTTTATTTTTAAAGGAGATTGAAGCCATAGAACTCATACTGACACTCAGCTAATTTACGAAAGCTTTTCATTACCTGAAGACAAAAAGTTAACAAAAAAAGAAAGCCAAAATCGCCATTGCTTTCTCCAGCTTGTCAAAAGTGCATGGTTGAATGCGCAGTGATATCAACATTAATGTGATGGGAGTCAAATTGGGCACTTGGAAATCCCTCTTATAGCAGAAGAGCTGTGCATAATTTAGTATTCATTCAGGCCTGGCCCTTAAGAATTTTTTTTATGGCCTTACAATTGGGTTAGAAGTGAATGTGAATAAAGAGATTTGTGGGAAAGAGGAGGCGCCTGCTTCTCAACCAAGAACCATCTGGTGGCACTGGGATATGTTGTGCCATGCAAGTCTTTGGACAGCCACTGGTGGCAACTGTGCAAGCAGTAATGCACTCCTGGTGTCACGTACTCTGTGGCTCGTAATGTGAACACTGATAACTCTGAAGTGTGAGGAAATTTAAACCATGTATGCAATGGGTTTCAGTGAAATAATGAAACGGGAGGGGGGTCGCTGTTAGTAGCATCGTTAACCATTGAATTCTGTCTTCTCTATTAAATTGAAAGAATGTTCAAAAAGCCATAAGCCTGAAGATTGGCACTGCGTGCAAAAAATAATAGTGATAGGGAAAAACAAACTATGTCTTCTAAACTGCCTGAGTGAAAAGCAATCAAGTCTAAGAAATTACAGTAGATACAATGTGCATCAGAATCTTTCTCTGTGGATCACATCCTTGATCTAACTGGGAAACAAAGCTACAAAACCTGCCATTAGTAGTATTCTGTATTTAAAAATAGAAGGAAAGCATATTGGTGAACAGTAAAATTCCGAAGTTCAACAAAAGAGCTCCTACACTGCCCTCAGAAATGAGTGTGCAGTGACCATCAGTCAGGATTCATCTGTGCAAAAATGACAACAAATTTCCAGATTCAACCAGCATAGCCAGCAAAAGAAATTTGATCCACATTGCATGGATTCTTTAGGGAAGGGGGGAAAACAAAAAGCAAATGAGTTTTTTTATTCAAAGATGACAAAGTTCTTGTAAGGTAAATAATGTATTTAGCATGAAGCATGAATTATTTTCATATAAATATAGAAAATAGAGAAAAAGGCTATGCCTCTAATTTTTAAGCCCTTAGGCTTAGAGTTTGTTTTTTGGGGGTTTTATTTTTTTTGTTTTGGTTTTTTGTTTTTGTTTTTGTTTTGGTTCTTTTTTGTTGTTGTTGGGGTTTTTTTGAAGCAGGTGTTTAAGGTTTAACCTTCTTCAGGGACAAACACTGACTGTTGGGGAACTTACTCTGCAATATTAAAAAAATAAAATCTTCATGCTCTGGTAGGGCTTGGATGGTTGAATTATACTGCCTTGTCTGCACATTCAGCCCCCCTCTCCCTACTTCTGTTTAAAAAAAGAAAAAAAAAAAAAAAGAAAAAAGTAAAAGTGTGTCCTTTCTTCGTCTGTACATGTGTAACATGACGCAATAATCTGAGGGCAAATTTAATAGTGAGTGTGTATGACAGAATCAAGAGAATAATGGGAGGTTAATTGAGGAAAACTCTCTGATTTGATTCAGGAATAAGTAGACAAGAAAATAGCTTTGCTAATTTGCCATGAAAAAATGAAGTTAGTTAAGAGCCTTATGGAGGTGTCCGGATAAAAACCAGTGTTACAGAGAGTGTGATTCAGGTACAGTGCTACTCTCCTGGTAAGGATGACTGTGAGACTGAAAATCACTACAGCAGAGAGAAGCTGTCAGATAAACGAAACAGTCTCTCTCACCTGGATTCTTGCATTTGGCATGAAAAATTCTGCACTTAGAATATCCTAGAGGCAAAAAGAAAATCCCAGGAACCAACCACTTAAGAGAACAAAATGGTTGGTTTCTTAAAGAGTATGGGTTTAGATTTATCACTAACAGCTGTTTCAGGCAGCGGTTTCACCAAGATGGAACTAGTTTATGAAGAGTGAGTTAGAGAAGGGTTTGGCTTCCTACTCAGTGCAGTGAGCTGAAAGTTGTATTTGGAGATGCCTGTGGTGTGTGCTCAGTTAGGAGGTGGAAGGACTGCAGGGAGGCTGGTCTGGACCTGGTCCTGTGCTCCACAAGCATTTTGTAAAGAACAGGGCAGCACAGCAAGAGAGTGCCTCTCCTCCCATCTCAGCCAGCCTGTCCTGGAATCCAGGAGCTACCTGACAGCTGTCAGAGCTCAGCACAACTGCCAGCTTTGGAGATAAGGAAGGAGAGAGCCATGGATAGTGCGAGAAACAGCCTTGTTCCTTTCAGTTTGCAGGGGCCAGTGCATGCAGGGCTGATTCCCAGCATTAGTTAAGTCAGGAGTACATAGATACTAACTTCTGTTGGCTGCCTGCAGCCCTTGAGATAATGTTGGGCAAAACAGGAAGGACCAGTCCCTTGGCCAGGTAGCACAGAGATGAATGAGCCATAGCATTTCCCTTGTCTGATCAGACTGGGATAATCAGCTTCTTCCCAGGTCCGTGCTCTCTACAGCCAAAGTCTACAGGCAGTGAACCACACAACCCTGTACAAGAGAACTTGGTCTTCATCTTCTACAGACTTTTGGGAGAGTCATTTGAAATGGGAAATACTACAGTATCACTTTGCCACCACCTTAGCTCATTAATGCATAGTTGTGTCAGCTCGGGAGCGGCTTAATGTTATCAAAAACCAGCACTGAGAAACCTCGTGGCAGAAAATACAAACCATGGCTCAGCCATCTCTGTCCTCCAGGGAAAGCAACGTGTTCGTGTGCCAGTGGCCAGATTCTGTCCACAACACTAATTCCAGAGCAACTTCTCTGATTGCAGTGTGTCAGTGCAAATGAGATCAGTATCTGCTGAACAACAAGTACCGTTCATTAATGTGGACTCTTGGTGGCTAAATATATAATTACCACTAGTATTACTCATCTTAGAAAACAGTCATTTTGCATAAATATCTAATCAGGCAAGTTATCTCTATACAGATATATATATATAGATATATATATAAAACACCTATCTAAGACTTCAACAACTCCTCTATATACTTGCTGGTAAACCTAAAATGTTGGCAAGCATCTATTTTCATGTAAAATTTGTTTCTCCTAGTCTGATCTGCTAGGAAGGTATTCTTTGGTAGGATTTTACAAAGTTATGCTCAGATACCAGCAGTTTGGGCTGCCATCAATGGATTATTTCTGGTGTTTAAAAACAACTTGTCCTTATTGATGCTTACTCTGACTGTTGATGAGAACTACATAATTTGGATTGTATAAAATATTTAGGAGTCACCTTTTAAACCATATTTGTGCCTGGCTGACCATGGCAACTTTGTCAGAACTGGTTCTACTCCATCAGAGAAGTTCTCTTTTTTTTTTTTTAAGAACTGAAATTGATTTGTTTTCCAAGAAATACAACGTCAGCTTTTAATCGAGTTGTCTTTACTTTAACGGAATGATGTCAAAACGGAGTGGTAATTGCACTGTATTACAAACTCTCTCACTTGCCAGATATGAGGTGGTGTGGTTTTGCTTGTTGGCTTTCCTTCTAAGCCATTTTGAGGTGAGAAGTTGTCAAATCTCTAACTTTCCATTCTTCTCACTCTATCAATATTGCCAAATTAGCGTTTCTCCAAGACAGGTGGGGGCTAGGTCAGCAAGTGTTCAGTGGCAAGTTTCACAAAGGCATGAATTGTAAGGGTTGCTGGACTTCATGGCGGGTTCCTTTGGAATATGCCTTTTGCAGCAAGAAGCTCTTGCAGGCCAGAGCTGATGCCATGAGCAGATTTCACCGGCGCTTCCAGGGAGGTGAAATCTGCTGATCGTGCTTGCATTCTGCAAGCAGTCGGGTGTCCTACTGCATTTTGGTGCAGATTCTGCTTGCATTTAAAAATGCGAGCACAGGTCCTGAACAGCTTCAATGTATCACCCCATAGCTGTTTCTGAAAGCAGTCTGCTTCTGATCTTCTCCTGGCAAAACTGGCAGTAGTTCTCTGAAGATCACAGGGCTTTGCAGCTGGAAAGCTGAATGTGGGAGCAAGGTGTGCCCTGTAGGACGAGAGAACTGTCCTGAGACTGTTCTCTTCAGCAATTGAGTGGAAGTTCATATTCCGGTTCCTCTCATACCCTAACGGGAGAAGGGAATCCCAGAGGAGATACATTGGCTCCCAGTGTTCAGCTGAATTACTGTCTACCTGTGGAAAAGATACAGAAAAAAGCTGGAGGCTGCATTCTTCACTGGAGTGAGGTAGAGATGCATCGACATACTTTAGCAGAGAATGAAATCCTAAATTGTACACCCAGTGGCACCACGGATAAATTACCAAAACAGCACTTTGTCCTGGTTTCTTGGTAGTGGTCACTTATTTTCACTGAGATTTTGGCTCCCATCCCAATCCATCTAAGGAGGTAGATCGTAGAATCATAAAATACGCCGAGTTGGAAGGGATCCATCCGACTCCTGGCCCTGCACAGGACACCCCAGGAGTCACACCATGTGCCTGAGCGTGCACAGTCTGAGGTTTTCTGGAACCTGAAGGTGTCTGGTCTCCTTTGCAGTCAGGGGAGCTATAGACACCCAAGTGCTCCTGGAAGCCTTTACCATCTCACTACTACTGTTGTTATTATTGTTATTACAATTTGTGCTGTAATCTGGCCCTAGGCATTTGTGAAAACATTACTCTCCCGTGCTCCAGGATCAAAGTACAACTTCCCAGAGAATGCATTTCCAATGCAATTTACTTCACTTCATGGAGAATGCAAACCCAGCTCCTTTGGGCACATCACTACTGCCTGAATAGCTCATTGGCATATTTTATAGGAAATATTTTGAAACATTTTCTTGACTTTGCCACCAAAAGAGCATTTGAACCATCCATCCTCCTGATTGTAACAGAGTATCAGTGTTGACCGTCTGACCAGTTAAGTTTTAGTAGTGTTCTTCACAGCCCTCCAGTAATATATCAAACACTGTTATGCACATAATGCAGCACTGTGATCTAATTTAAATAATACTTTTTTATTATTTATACTACTCTATGTAATATACATCAACACTTTGCTATATAACCTAAGTGATAACCCTCTTCTTAGTTACCTGCCAAACTCTGAATTTCCGTTTGGTTTATATTGCAATTAGCACAGTTACCAAGTTGTAATGATGTCTCTTTTCCTTTGAAATGGGATGTGTAAGTCAAACTATACATTTTGTGTGTTTCTGTTTTGAGATGAAGTTTATAAGGATTTACACACAACATTCGGTGTTCTGTATAAATCTGCATACATTTGTAAATTCATCTGTTAATCCCCTTTTATTTAGAAAGTATTAATTGATGGTGGTTTATTAGGGGTTTTTATTTTTGCATTTTTATTTTTAGTACTGGTTATTCTTGAATTAAGCAGAGACTTGTCAGCTGGGTTGCTTTATCTTTGATCATGTACATGACCTTATAATTCTTCCACAGTTCAGCAAACAAGTACTAGCTTCACTGACCAAAAACAAAAGTCTCAACCTAATGTGTCTATGGTGCTGTATTTTGCTGGTATACATTTAAAACCAGAAATGATTTAAAGGTCACTTTTGAGTTGTTCTAATAAGTAGCCTTTCCTGGTTTGGGGAGTTTGGGTTTTGTTTTAGCATTGAAAACAAGGTATATTTATCTGAAGCTATGTAATGGTTTTTCTACTGTATCACATTTCCTTTTGCAAAGAGGGGAATATCGACCTGATGTAACAGCCTTTCACAGTCAGTGGAAGGGGGTTTTGTTTCACTTTTTTTTATTTTCAGTGGATTTCGTTAGGCTTTGGATCAGGCCAGCAGTTACAGGAGCTCATCATCCGAGGGTTTAAGGGATAAATGACAACTTGTGCTGGCCTTCAGTGCTAGAAGGGATTTTACCGAATACTGAAACTACGTGCTGGACTCTGGAATGGCTGACAATCTAGAAATGGGAATCTTTTTCATTTGTTTACTCTGGCCTGAAATCCCAAGACCTTCTTTTTTTTTGTTTGGATGACATTGAACTTGAGTACATTTTTAAGTTACTAGAGCATTGTACATTTCCTGAGTATGTGTGTGGGACAGCAATTGAAAGTCATACCTGTATCTGATAACCAGTTCCATGCCTGCATCATTCACACTCACTACTTAAAACTGCCATGATGTAAAATGTTGGGGGGAATGATTTGTGTGTGTATGAAAAGCATTATGAACTTGTACATTTTTTTATACTCTGATCTGTAATTTCTGAAGTATTTTATTTTACAGAAAAAGTGATAAAGCAATCAAAAGACCAAGAGATTTAGTATCAATGCTTAAGGGTCACAGGACCTTAACTGGCCAATAAGTTAATTTAGTACAGTGATAAGCCAATTTTTTTTCCTGTACTTGGCGTCTGAAACTGCCAATTTCATCAATATTAAAATACGAACTGTGACGGGGAATGAACAGTGATGTTAAGTTGTATTTGTGTTTACCTAAATGAGCAGTCCGAAGGCAAGTGCAATCAGCTGATCTTTAGGAAATATGAAATTGTTGATTTAGAGGCATACTTGCATTTTACATTTTCTTGATGTGTAATCATATTGCCAAAGACAAACTATTTCATCAATTATTATTGTAAATAACACTTTCCCAAAACCTACCATAAAGTTTCTGTGATGTATTGTCTTCCAGTTGCAATAAAAATTACTGAGTTGCATCAATTGAACAAGTGTATTTGTGTGAATATTGGTTTCAGAATATGCCCACGCGTTAAGATGGAACAGCGGGGGTTGGGTTGGGTTGGGTTGGGTTTTTTTAACAAATTAATTCCTTCTTTATTAAGTGGTTCTGGCCCTTGTGGGATGTTGTCTGGATCTTCACTGCTGCGGATACCAGCTCATGTTCATTTCCTGTCATGTGCAAAGGGCCAGACAAACTAAACTGATGTTCACTTGGGGTCTGATCTTTCTTTCTCATCAGTTTTGCAGACCAGAAACAAAGCTGATTTCATTGGCAATTGTATTTTTTTTCTTTTTTTTTTCTTTCCAGTTAGCAACAATCAGAAGAGATCCAGTAATAAAATGTCTAATGGCATATCTATAACATCCTGAAAAACACAGTTCTGTAATCTGTGCATCAACCCTCCCACCTAAGTCTAGAGCTGAAGAAAACAGTGCAAAAGGATTCTCTTCAGAGAATGAGTAGTAGGGGGTATAAGAAACTGTAATGGTCTCATAGCTTTCTCCAGTTAAACTGAACAGTAAAATCTTATAAATCACACCATTCCTCAGACCCTGTCTTTTGAAAGTGTTCTGTTAACAGCCCTAAATATCTGTAGGTTAACTTTGAAAATGATTGAGAAGGAAGTTCGTTCCCCAGTTCTTCCCTCAGACTTTGTCACAGCTGGATTGGAACGCTGCTGAAGCAGAGGCGTGTGGTTTCTCAGCCATGTAATGAGGATGTGACTGCTGAAGCTGGCACTCAGCTGACCCAAGAGTGTCCCCCTCTCTTGTCTTGGTGCCATCCAGAGTGGTTGGTATGAGAGACTACTGCACTAGGCTTCTGAGGGACAAGATCTAGGTAAACAGGTCCCGGGAGAAAGTGGGGCCCAAGAAGCAACTGAGATACACAAAGGAGCATAAAGTGCCCAGGCTCGGTATCTGTCCAGGCAATTGCTACTTCCATGTGTTGCCTGGAAAAGTTTGTTTGTAACCTGTCCTCGGTGCCCACGGCTGCTGCAATTGAACAAGGAGAGAAAAAACTTGGCCGAGGAGATGAGATGAGATGAGAGTAGACTGATGAGAAGGCAAAACCACTTAACTGCTCTGAACCATTTCCTCTAATGGATCCCCCTCCCACCCGCGGCCGCTGGGAGAGGATCGCAGCAGTCAGGGATGGATCCGTAGCGATGCGTGCGGAGGAGCAGGGACACAGAACACGGACAAGCCAGCGAGCTTGCCAAGAGGCGGCCGTGGGCTTGTTTCAGCCCAGGGCATTGCAGAAGGGTCTTGAGCCATTTAGCTCAGGCGTTCTGTCAGAGATGCTCTGAATGCCAGCTGTGCTGCCGACTTCTGCAACTGCAATTTACCTGCTATGGGCAAAACAGTTCAAGTGGTGGGTTTTACTTTATTGCCAATTAATGCATACTTCTGACCATTCCTTTAGGAATTCAGAAAGGTCATAAACAACCAAACACTACATAAACACCTGTCCTACCTCCTCTCCAGGCTCAACACCCTGATTTGCACCATGGATTGTGCTTGATTTGTCCAAATGCCTCTGGCAAGCCCCTGTGCAGCGTGGGCAGGCGACGTGATTTATGTACCAGGTCTTCCTGCTGCTCTTTCCTCAGGGGTGTCCCTGCTCCAGCATGCGCTGCCTGCAGCCACTCCAGGAACTCCTGCCCCGGCGTGGGTTCCTCAGGGACGCACGGATCCCTCCTCATCTCAGGTGGGTCTCCTGCAGACCTCCGTGTGCCAGGTCCTTTGTAAAACACATCTGAGGAGGAGCACTCCCCGCCCCTCTGCCTGCAGCAGCTCACCCAGTAGCTTGGTCCCTCCTTTTTGTTGACCTCAGCCCTCAGTGGGCTGAAACCAGCTGTGACCCACTCCTGGCCAGCTGCCACGCGGGTGATGCCGCCACCCGTGCTGAAAGCTCATCTCCCCTCAGCACCTCAGCCATGGCGGTGTTTGGCCGGCTCAGGGCCTGCCCTGGCCCTGGGGAACATGCAGGGGCAAGTGCCGTGGCTGCGCTCTGGGAGAGCCCCGGGGGCTGCATGAGCACAAGAAGAGCACCGGGCCACCCCTGTGGCTGAGACGCCCACCCTCACGGACACCCACCCTCACGGGCGCCCACCCTCACGGGCACCCGGCTGCCTCTGTCCTCCCCCCTCACGCCTTCCCTTTGGCAGTCCCGAGGCAGAGTGGGGTGCAGGGCTCCTGCCCCTTCTCACCACACACAAACAGAAGGGGTTGTGTCAGTGTGTAACACATGTGGGACATGTGAGGCCTCTGAGCTTCACGCTGCAAATTTTGGCTACAGAAGTCCAAAGAGCCCGGGCAGCACAGGCTGGCTGCTTTCTACCGAGCCCGCGGATCGAATGCACGGCCCTCTCCACACACCCCTGCACGCTCACTGGAGCTCCGCAGCTGCGTGGCCGGCGGTGCGAGCCCCAGGGACGTGAACAAACGAGGAGGGCCGAGCTCAGGGCACTCGAGGGGAAACCTGGGCCCCCAGGCTCACCTGCCTTGCATTTCATGGGTGTCTTGCACAAAGTGGTTACACACAAAATGCCCACGTTCATGGCCTCCCTGTTAAATTCCTGTCTTCACACAAGAGCATCTGGTGCTACGGACTCCCTTGTAAGAGGTGGCATTAGCCCCTTCGGTGGGCATGATGCACGCTGGCTGGGGATGTTGCCGAGAAAGAAAGAAGAGAATGTAAATAACGACAAAAGGCTTTGTTCTGTGTGCTCCAGATCCTGGGTTATGCCAGGAAATGAAGTAAGAATTGATTCTGTGATGTCTGCTTCTTAAAGAAATATTATAAAGGGATAAATCTTCAACTTTAACACAGTGCAATGCTTCCAGTGGACACATTCAATCCATGTAAGATAATTAAAAGGTTTTTAAACTTCATCATAAAGTAGAGATGATTAACAATGGTGAGAAACTTCATGGAAAACACTCTACAGCAAACATCTGTCAGACTTAATAACAAGCATACACTCTGCTTTTCATCTTATACTGTTTGACATAATTTTTATTGGCTATAAATCTGCAGGGTTTGTTTATATTTCTATTTGCATTAGGATTGGTTGCCACTTTATATTTGATCAGCAGAGCTGCTATCACCGTGGTGTAAGGAATCAAATAATGATTGTGTATATATAGCAATCTGAGCATTGCAGTGCAGGAGACTGTAAACAAAATTTTAAAATCTCTGCTTATCATCATAAGCAATGTTCTCTCCAGGTCTTTAATGACAATCAGTTTCAAGAGGCTTTTCCCAAATAACTGTCATTGAAAACAACAGCATATTTTTTGGTAGCTTGGTCCTGAAATGCAGCATTTTCCTGCTGCTGAGATACCACTTCTCCCTATCTGTCTGTTTTCAATCAGTTAGACAATACACAGAGGTAGCCCACATTTTGCTTTTCCTGCTTTTTTTAACGCGTGGTAGTACATCAACAAATAGGAGGAAAACACTCCTGGTAGGTGCACCACGGGAGGCAAAAGCTGTGCATCAGGGACGCCCTGTAACATGGCTACGTGTGGTGGGATGATGCAGCAGATCCCTCCTGAGCCGGCATTTCCGTATGTACAAACCCAGTCTGAAAAAATAAATGGCTTATTGGCAAAATATGATAGAAAAAGTAGGATGAGTTAGAATGACAATGAAAACATTGATGGCATGGCTGCTTTGCCCTTAATTAGGGCAGGCAGAGAACCTTTTAAAATAGCACAGTCTCCTCTCATTCCTCTGCAGCTTTGTTTTTTCATCTCTGAAACGCGGATCAGTCTGTGATGCAGGGACCTGCTTTTAATCATCGTCTTACATAATCTCTGCAATCATAGTAAAGAGCAGTGCTGTTCAGTGATTTTAAAAATAGCTTTATTCAGCTATCAGCATACTAATTAATACACTTGCTTATTCCAACCTAGTTCATTCACCATCTCGGTTACAGGAGCCACACTACCTGGGGTGTAATCAAATACCACTGGCTTTGCCTGTGCCACCCCTGTGAGAAGCAGATCATCCATAGGAGAGCCACAACTCCTGCTCCTCGTGGCCAGTGCCTGCTGTCTGCTCCGGGCACGGCAGTGAGGAGCCATGCTGCAGTGATCCAGGGGGTGATCCACCAGGCCAGAACTAATGGATCTGGGGAATGTTGCCTACAAGGCTGCAAACAGCATTCAGCCATTTTGGGCTTTGCAAGCAAGGTAGGGGGAAAGGGAAAAAAGGCAAAGGAAAGAAAAGCTCCTCTCTGCTGAGAAGGAAGAGATGACAGCATGGGAGGTTCCTGGTGCTGCCTGAGGCATAAAGGAGTTGTACGTAGGAAAGGGCTGGGGAGAATCCCTGTGAGAAGCAAGTGCTCAGCATCCGATAGAGGAAGTCCATGTGGCTTTGTCTCTGTTAGTACATTTTCCTTTATGAGGGACTTCTCCCTCAGCACCTTTTAAAGTGTTTTGCCTACTGCAGAGCATTGTGGCTGCCTGTTCTGTGTCTGCTCCTCACCATGTGCCCAGCCACCCTGTGTGACCTCTGCACCCGGGTGCCCAGCTTAAATGACACTAAAAACCTGCCTGGAGGGCTTTGCTGAGCCTCAGGTTAAAGGCCATTACCTCTGTGGGCTGGATAGAGGACTTGAATGGCTTGGGAGAGCATTATCAACCTGTTCCCAGGTACCATATTACAATATACCTCTCCTGCTGAGAAGTCACATTTCCATCCTCCTTTCTTCTTCCTCACTATCCTGCTTGGCTTCCTTTGGGCAATCCTAGGTGCTGGCAGACTGGCTGCCCTAAACACAAAGTCTGGGTACTAAGGACCTTTCACCACTTTTACTCTCTCTCTTTCAAAAACAGCTATTTGCAAACAGATTCCATTGACTTAACCCAGCAGCATCTGACCTCTGACACAGCTCTCACCTCACACAGGCACTGCGTTTGCTGTAGTAAACGAGAGAGTAAACAAACGTGAGATCAGGGGGCTGCTGAGATCCAGTGAAGAAGCCGAATTGTTTGGGCACCGAGTACTCCCACGCTGACAGGAGCTGTTTGCTTGCCCTGCTGCTTTACCACTCCCTTCCAATGAGGCTGCAGTAAAATTAACAGCCTGTGACAATGTATCTCACTGGAAGCAAATCAGTCACCTCCACTGCTCTGGGAATGTCATCCCCACGGACAGCAGTGTCCGCAGCGGCCGCAGGGACCCCGTGGGGACCCCGGTCTGAGGGACGAGGCACGGCCGGGGAGCCAGGAGCAGCCAGGTGCTGTAGCCTGCTTCGAGGGGCCTGTGTGAGGGCTCGGTACCAGGGACCACAAAAAAAGGATTCATTATTTCCAAAAGCTGGGAGATTTTTTATAATTTATTTTTTTTTTAAAAAAACAATTCATCTTGAAACAGCCAAGTAGTAACTTGTGCCTAGTTGTGTGTGCGAGGTAGAATTATAATAATTTCTTGTTCAGGGTTCAGGGACAGAAGAAAAGATTATTTGGCAGACAAAGGCAGACATAGCTTGTATCCCTTCAAGTGCCTCCAGTTGTTTATTCATGCAGACTGTAAATGCCACTAAAATACACGAGAGCTCACTGTGAGGACAACTGTCTGACGTGCATAAAAATAAAAAGACAAACATATTTCATTTTAGACAGAAGACATGTTACTGTAACATACAGATTTTGAGACAAAATGAGAAGCTTGAAAGGGCTGCCAAAGGAAAGGGTGGGCAGCCAGAAGGAGTAGCCCCTCAGAAGTTTTGCTTACTCGGGCATGGCAAAGGTTTGCCAGAGAAGACTCAGCCCATTCCTGATGATGAGGTTGGGGTTAGGAGGGAGAAAAAGCCCCGAGCCCCAGCTCAGACTGCCAAAGGGAAAGGGTTTGTTGCCAAGACAGAAATTTTTCTTGCGAGCAAGCGCCAGAATTCCGGGGCAAAGGCTCTGTCCACACCTGCACAGGGAGGTGAACAGAGCTGGGGCTGCAGCACGAGCAGGGATGCAAAGGGGCTGCCAGGGGACAGGATAAGAAGCTGAGAGGGTCTTGCACTGACAACTTTTTATCTGGGCCAGCGGGTTTTGTTTGCATCTCCTTACAGTGAATCTTACCAGGTTGCTGGGTTTCATCTCCTCGGTCTGCTGCTGAGGTATGAACTCGTGAAAAAGACCCCATTCCCAATCCCTAAATTATCCAAGACATCTCACTGCCTATCTTTCAATCTGAAATTCAAACTGCAAATTTTTGTCTTGCTCTCTGGCTGTCACAAAAGCAAATACTGCGTGAATTGATTGTAAAAAATCATTCATTTAAAAAGTACACAACTCATCTGACTGAATTTTAGTCATCTCTGGCAATAGAGGTTTTTGTTTTCTCCTGTACTGGAACTCTGTAACCCAGAGTCTGGGTGTGGAAGTTAGTTACACGTTAGAGAAGTGTGGGGAGATGGTGCAACTGGTGAGGAAAACCTTCAGCCTCTCAGAGATAATGCCACTCAAGCTGTGGGGAGGACAAAAGACTGCTTGGTGGGACCCCTGGCTGTGGGTACCCAAGGTGGATGGTGCCAAACGAACTACCCAGGGGGCATGTCAGCACATCCCAGCTGTGCAGGGGTGGATACTTCAGGGCAAAACCCTTTTCAAACATAAAAGCCTCCTGGCATACTCATTTCATTCTCTTTGTAGCTTTTCCAGCACGGGAAGTGTTTATTTCCACGACACGAGCAAACACCAGCTCCAAGCTGAGGTTGTTGCTGAAATAAAAATGCAAATGTTTGTCCTGCACAATCAGATTAATGTCAGGGCACCTTAATGGGCCCAGCCAGCCTCATCTGGGGTCTTCACCTGCACACCTGCCTGTGGACTCAGGAGCCCCAGCTCAGCTGAGCCCTGGGCTGTCAGTCTGTGTCTGAGGGATGCTACAGGAGCACCAGTCTCTAGCCCAGGCAGAGCTGTACCTGTGCCTGCCCGGTTGATCCAGACCCTGTTGATCCAGACTCTGACCAGCAGACTGACTTCCCAGCTTGAGCACAGACCTGCCTTGTCACTGGGGACCCGCCCAGCAATCACTGTGCTCTATCCAGCCCTGGTTGCCTCACTGAACTCGACTCTGATCTACTGATTGGCTTCCCAGCAAGACTTTGGAGCTGCCTTATAAGCACACTGTTGCCTGATAAGATCTGAATTCTTGGTAGAATCTGGCGACTGTCTGCAGGTTTGCCTTGCTCACCTTGCTCAGGTACTGTGGGGCCGGGCCCTGGCTGGAGAGGTCCCTGACTCCTGGGGAGCAGCTTGGTTTCATGGCACCGAGCTGGGGCCAGGCTGCCTTGGGGAGCTCCAGGACCCGGGCATTGCAGATGGGGCATGCTGTGCTCTGAAGGTAGCACACGGTTTGCTTGTCTGATCTGTTCGGGAGGCTGGAAAATAGAACTAATTCATTTAAATTGCTGCTGCAAAAATGTTGCCTAAATGTCTAATCAAGTCCAATTAGCAATCGAAATGGCTTCTGTTTTCCATCGGGACCCAGGCAGCCTGCTCCTGCTCCCCGGTGCCGGTGTGGAAGCCGTGGTTTGGCACCCCTAGCCCTGGAGGTGTGTAACTAACGTGGGAGGTAAAGCAAGAGGAGCAGAACTGAATCTGTGCTCCCCCCACTACCTGTTTCACCTGTTGCATATTCATATTCTCAGGGGAGAAAAAAAAGCACGAGCTGATTGTATTTTTGGCATTTCTCAGCTATGACCTACTGGTCAGGCTTAAGTTTTCTTAATTTTAGTACAAATAACTGTCATTTTGTCCCTATTGGCTCACAGGTATAGTGCTGGTAACCTTGCCAGAGATGCTGCTGTCCAGGTAACCAGACCATCAGTCCTGGTCCCACTGGGCATTGCAGCACAAATTAAAGTGGCCAAAGAGCAGGGCTGTCCCTTTAATAATGCATGGCTGCAGGTGTGTCTATTTACATTTGGTCATTTTTTACAATTTTAAACTAATAGAAGATTCAGTTACTTCTTTTCCATGCCTGTAATTTTCTTGTCAATTCCCTGCTTCCCTTTTCTTTATGCAGGCCATTCTCTACCCTGGCTGCAAATAATCTTCGCAGGCACTCACAAACACACGGCAGTGATTTTGCCCCTCTCCCCCATGCACGTTTTCTCGTTTTGCTCTAATGAAGCATCTTCTGGGTGGGGTTCTGCAGATCCCATTAAACATGCTTCTGTATCAACACTGCTCCTAAGCAAAAGATATTGATTGGTGAAGCTTTGGACCTACTTTAATCAAGTAATCTAAACAGGGCTTAAGCTTCAAAACCCTGGTGATGCTCCTAGCTTCAAAGCTTTTACTTACACTGAATTAATTTATCCTGGATGTTCTAATGCTCTCAGCAACCCTATAGATTATAATGTTAGAGGTTGCAATCATGGCTCTGATAATATTCCCTAAGCTTGAACTGCATTGATCGTAAGGTAAAGTCAGAAGCAGGAGTGGGGAGCACAAGGAGAAGACCAAAGGATTTGATTTGAAGCAGGGTGAGGGTGTTCACCCCTCTGAGCAGGCTGCTGGGAAGGAGGTGTTAACAACCACAGAAGGTGTTAATGCTTTGGGGTTTTTTGACTGAAGATACATTCTGGTATGGACTGAGCATCAAGTGCTCATTTCCAGACTCTTCCTTGCATAATACTGTGGGTGTATTATGTCATAAATATAATTTGTACTCAAAGGGAAGGTTCGTTTGGATGTCACATGGTGAGCATCAGCTCAAGTTACAGGGTTAGCCTCAGCTATACCATGGGGAAAAGGAATAACGCTTTTCCCAATCCGAGCAAGAGCTAGAAACCATGATGTGCAGCTACCTGGTGCTCAGTTATGGGCACCAATGACACGATGGATGCGTGCTGAAGGCCTGACAGTGCCAGGGGGTAACAGGTGCCTCAGTGATCCTAACGGTCTTTTCCAACCTAAACGATCCAGTGATGCTAAGAACCTTCTCATCCTTATGAACCAACATGTTCATATTTGTGAGAACCAGCAGGGCTCTTCCATGCATCCCAGTGATGCACTGAGCCCCACAGGGAAGTGTCTAACCTGGTGTGTGCTGCAGTCTACAGATGCCATTAAATCAGCCTGGGTTTGAGCGGCGTTAGTGACAAGTGAAACGTGTTTCCACAAACGCAGCTGCACCTGCTGCAGTGCTGATGCAGGGTCCCCCTGGGGGGCAGGTATCTAAGCCAGTGGCATCCAGCAGTTTTACTGAAAACACACAGGGCTGGCATCCTGTGTTCCTGCTGCCCGTGGCAGAGGCCTGGCATGGTCGGTGGGCAGCTCCACCCTGGCAGAGCACTGCCTGGTGAGGTCTGCAGGGAGGCTCGGCCACGGGCAGAGTTATTGCCCATCGGTGGAGGGTGGCAGAAAGCCCTCTCCAGATAACTCCAACATTTCTTCAGAGGCCAGGCCCTGGGCCCTGCCTGTTCTCCAGAGATTATCGTGAAAACAGCATATCAGTGAATGAATTAAAATATTATTCAGAGCAACGATAACTTTTATGTTTTCATTAGGTAGTCAGGTAAAGGCTCATACTATTTTGAATAAAGACTATCTCCTGCTTTATGAATCTCAAAGACTATGAAGCGATTTCACACAGAGAGCTCTGATTACTACAGTAATAATTTCTTCTACCACCCTTTCAAACACTTATTAATGGAAAAAATATCAGTTCAAACTGTCTTCACATCACACAGAAAATACCAGTGTTCACAGTGTGAACTTTAAAATCGTATCTGATTAGTTAATGTCAACAATTATTAGTGCACTGTCAGTTTAAATTTCTACTGTCCTCCACTGATCTCAGTCTCCACATACCGTGCAGTGCACATCACTTAAAAAGTAACTTTGCTGACTGGCTAGGGATGACTTTCTGTCCTGCTGTCAACTGATAGTAAGTAAAAGAGGAAAATTTGGCACATTTTCCTGTGCATATTTCCTTGTGACAGGCTCCTGTCTTGCTGCTCAGCACCGGTGGGACAGCATCTTTAAGGATACAGAAAGTCATTCAAGAGGGGAGCTGGAAGTGATAGCAAGGAGAGCCACTTGGTTTCGTTTCTTATTCTCTCAGTTCATAAACCTTTAGGCACACACAGATGGCACCTTTCTATTTTTATCATGACAGCAATGACTGGTGCCTCCCGTGAGAAAAGACACCAAAAAAAGAAAAGGCAGCTAAAAGGTCAGTTGTAGTCTAGGTAGGATGGTGCTGCACCGATTGTGCTGCACCTGGTGTTTAGAAGGCATCAGAGCTTCTAAACTATTTCTTTCTTTTAGTCTGCTAGTGTCAGGAATCCTATTCCTCCAAGGGGAAAGGTAAGGCAGCCTCTGGCATTTTGGCATTCCTTCTCTCAGCCCCAATTAAGCCTGAATGCTATTTACAATACTATTTAAATTCTGATTGACTGTACTGTGACCAACCTAAGCTTGCTCGGTTTTGCACCTAGGCTCCAGAATGGGTTGAATTACTTCCTGGCCACTGTTTTCTGAGCAGGGTTAATATGGAATGTAGCTGCCAAAGCCACGAACGAGGGGATCACAACAGTCCCTGTTCCCTTACAGTCCTCCCACCCTATATTCTCACATCTCTTAAGAGGGACCAAGACATTTAGACAGCTGCATCCCAGTGGAAGGGAGGGACTGACTTTGAGCTCTGCAAAAGCCGCCTCTCAGGTTCACAGGCGCTGGAGAAGACCGAGGGGACTCAGTCCAGCTCATTAGTTTTGCTTAAGGTCACGTAACACATCCTCAGGCTTGAGTAAATGCGGATTCCTCGCACCTGTATCTGAATTTATGGAATGGCTTATTTCTATTTCATTTCCCAAACCCTCAGAAACTCTATCTATAGAGTAGACATCTGGACTCCTAATTTCTCTCCCCCTGTGCGTGCCTGCCTCCCCCCTCAGCAGTAATCCCTTTCTTTGCTGCACGCAGTAGAAAATGAGTGTGCCTGTACCTCCTGTGCACTGCCAGGCCACTTTACGTAAGCATCCTCCTCTGCTCCCCGCGGCAGGACAGCACGTCCTGTTGGAGCCGGTTGTTGTCTTTAATCTCTGCACATAAACACACGGATTACACTCCATTCTGTCGCCAGTGTGCACTGGGTAACGGGCACGCTGTCATAGCTGTGCTGCCCTCCTGGGCTGCCTGCGCTGGTCACTCTCCTACTGGCACCAGATCCCTCGCCATCAGGGATGTACAGGCTGGGATAAGTCTTCCTTGCACCCTCTGCCCAAGGCTTTGACACATCAGGCTGCTCCATTCAGCCCTCTAGGGGAAGCTTTAGCATCATCCTCCTACTCATTCAGGGACATGAGGACACCACAATGGACGACCTGGGCTCTCTGTGGCTTTGGTCTCTCCTCTGCCCGTAGAGTTTCCCAGTGTTTGACCTTCATGGTAGCTCCCCCAGAGTTACCAAAGGGTGGAGAAGAGGTTTAGAATGAAACCCAGCTGTCACTGAAGTACTGCCTGGCCTGACTGCTCCAAACAGCTCAATGACAAAGAAACCAGAATGCCAGAAATGTCTCTCTTGGGCAATTCCTCCCCCCACCCTTGTTCTTCCACTAGCAGAGCTGTTTCTGAGACAAGAGATGGAACTATGTAGCTTGAGATTAGTCAACAGCTGGACTTTACGCAGTGTTTTCACTGCTGAGGTAGGTGTGGGAAGGGTAGGTGTGTATCCACACGGATACAGGGGGTGGAACACAAGCTACAGCCTGCTAAGTAGCTCAGTGTTCCGCTTGCCTGTGTCTCTCATGCTGTGGCTGCAAACTCAAAGATGGAGTTGCAGCAAGATCTCACTACAGGGCAGGTCAGGGGCGTGTGGTTGCAGCAGAGGGGGTGGATTATCATGGTGATCAAACTGGATTTGCATGTGACTCCTCTTTGATGGAGAAATGCAGGCAATGTGATTTTTTTAAGTGCAGGGAGCTCCCTTCCACGCGATGCCTGAAGCTCCCAGCTCTCACCACGTTCGGCTGAGAAAGACTCACACCTTGCACAGCCACTGAAACCCTTGCTGCAGGTTTCTGGGCTGGGGGATTGGCAGCTGCCTGCACAGGCCCTTTTCACCTGACGGTCACGGTGTCATCCAGTGTCCTAATACTGAGGAGGGAATGAGAATTTACTGAGAAGTTGCAAAGTTTTCCAAATAAAGTCTCTCATTCTGTATTTGTGTGCCACTTGCAAGCAGAGGGTAGCAAGAGTGGGGAGAAACACCATGGTTCATTAAGTCATTAAATGAATAAATATAGGGAAAGGGTAGACAAAATTGGCTGATTCCCTCACTTAATGTCTCATCATTTGACCTTTATCCATGCCAGGAGGCAAAGAGTGGTAATCCTGTACTTCAGCCATGCTGGCCACTCTGAACAAACCAAATTTAGAGGGCTCTAATTTGGACATTTAGGCATCTTCTCAAGCTCAAGCTGAAGCACGGGCAACCAAAATATTGCTGCAAGGAACAAGCCCACCAATGGAACTTGATGGCCAGCTCTCCCTCACATCATCGTTGCACAAGACTGGAAAATTGGGTGGCTTTCTGCACGATGGGATCCAACAGTCTGCTTTACTTAGCACCAAAACAAATGTCTAACACAGATTTACTGCTGTGAACGCGCTCACCGAAGTTGAGGAGGTGGAAATAATGGGAAGCTTACAACCAATTAGCTGCATTTATTGCATGGGATCTATTTTACTGTATTGCTAATTTATGTTGGTCACACCAGATAAAATTTCCTCATAACCAAAGCCCGAGCAACAGAACAGGCTGCATCCCAAGCTGGGTACTAAACTGCTCTTTGCTTTCTTCCCAAGTCTTTGTCTTTCTCTCATTTTCTCTCTCTCCCATTCCTTTTTTCCTTTCTTCGTGCAGAGAAGAGAAATGATTGCTAATGAATTGCAAGCATGGGGTATGGAAAGATCAGTTGATATGGCCCAAGTATTCAGTAAAACAAATACATTCAAGTGATCAAGCAATAAATGAAAATAGACCCCAAGAGCAGGTTCCACTGAGAAAACATGTGAGAATGTAAATTAATGTGACTTGATGAAACTTGAAATGTCATAACACAGCAGGGCACATAACACATCAGAGGAAATGTGAAAATTATACTTTTTCCTGAAATCACAGTTTTCAAAAATAAGTGGCTTTTAAATTCTTCTAAAAATATAATAAAGGAATTAGTGTCAAGAAAAAGGTTATTGTTGTTTATCAGACTGCAGGCTCATGGTGGCTTTTCACAAATATCCTCTTTTATTTCTCTGACTATACAGTGGGAAAAGAAAAATCCAAAAGTCTTTCTCCTTGTCTGGTTCCCTCTTCTTAACTTTGCACAAGGGATTTTTTAAAGTTGTTCGGAGTGAGTGAATAAATGGCACGACTCGCCCATGTGTTTCCATCATCAGAGATTTTACATTTTTCTGCTGGCCTTGATGCTGGAATGTGGTCCTCACTGGGATCTGAAAAATTAATTAGGAGGGAAAGGATTCCTCCCCCGTACAACACCCCAGAGCCAGGAGGTTGTACAAGAACAGGTCCCTTTTCTTCTGGCCCAGAGTGGATTTCTGTAGGAAGAACACCGAGTGCAGGTCTGCAGAGAGAAAAAAGTTGCCACAGGGCACAGAATTGTTCATTTCCTCCTCCAGCTGCAGAGACCTTGTGTGGAAAAGGCAGCCTTGGCCTCTTTCTCTAGCGCTGGGTGCTCCATGGGGAGACTGTGCACTGGCTTCTGGCTGGGCATCCCCTCTGGCACGTGTCCGAACTGCCCCTGGGCCAACCACCATCCCTCTGCACTGCTCCAGCTCGGATGCTTTCCCCAGACTATTTCTTGATTTTTAAATGTCCCAGTTTCCCTGATCCTCTTGAAGTAACCCTCAATAAAATGAGTTTTATTCCACAGAAGAGTGTGTCCATAAGCAGGACAGTCTGGGTTGCTGGGGGATAAAACCCAAGCCCATCTCTTTTCATGCAGAACTGCAGGAAGGTGGGATGGTGCTGTCCAAAGAGACAGCTGGCAGACTCCTGTGTAACAAAACCTGTTCAGAGCAGTTAAATGTGGGGAGGCCTTGTCCCTGGGCATGCACAAACTGCAGTGGAGAGCAAGGGAAACTCCTTTCCAAAAGAGATGTCCTTTGAAGAAGAGGATTTCTAATTCCATAAGAATCGGTAGCAGAATATGAAGCAAAACCATAGAAGTAGAGCCCCACCCACTTGCCTGGCTAGTTAAGCTAAAGAAAACGGTTTGCTTTTACAGTTCTTAACATGTGTGATCTCTCCAGGATCCCTTTTATTTACTTATTTATGTATATAATTGCTGAAGAAGATGATTCAACTTCCCTGTTACTGAGGAAGATGATTAAACTTCTCTGTTATGACCCACATTTGACTCCACAGATTAGAGTATTACTTTCTACATCCTTCACTACAGGTGTTTAGACAGGACTTCTGGAATATTTTGCCCCTGTTTCCCAAAGGAGGAAAACCTGTTCTGTCTCAGGAAGCCAGGGGAATGCACACCGTGTTTACTCCTGCCTTGTTCTAACCAAGCCTTGCAAATGATCTTCCCCTGCTGGGAGGCTTCCCCTGCTGGAAGTCACTTCCAAAGCAGTTTTATGCCCTGTCAGCTGGTCTGCAATTACACTGCAGCTCATCTGCCTGCCTGCATTCAAGCCCTGAGAGTGCTTTGCTGCCCACCTTAGTTTTTTCCTGGTGGGAGAGAGGTGTAACTGTCATTAGGACACTTCCAGAAGGATTCATTCTGGCCAGTTTCTCAGAGCTGTGCCCTTCCACTTCCCTGCTACTCTTTACTCTTGTTTTGGGTGGCAGCTTTTGCTCATTGCTTAGAACCAGCAATGCCAGAAGAAGAGACATTACCATCCCGCAATGAAAGACAGTTTTTAAGAAATAAACTCATTTTATTACACGCAACTGAGAACAGCAAGTAGTAACGGAGCATCTTGGTGAGCCAGACCTCAGAAGAACTCAAGAGGATGATCCATTGGGAAAAATCTGGAGTACAAGTGCTACCCTGTATCATCCCAGGGGGCAGAGTATCAACAGGGATACCCATCCTACTGGGATCACTGGTAGAGAGCAGCTCTTGGAAAGCTTCTTCCCAGCTTAAAAATTCAGTCACAGCAATTGGCTGTACATTGCTGAAGTCCTGGGATTGGTTTCGAAAAAGTTTGGAAAAAAAATATGTGCAAAACAAACAAACAGAAAGGGGTTAAAATATTTTACAATTGCTTAATAGAAAATGGGTCATTAGAAAAGCTTTTCCATTGCAGAACAATTGTGTGTGGCCTTTGGAACACTCACTTGTGGCACACTCTTGAAACAGCTATTAACATAAATACTTTTTGCTATGAGACCAATCCAGTTGCATGATTCATGCAGTCATATTAAAAATTATCTATCCAGGTGACACAATATTTAGAGAGTGAAGAGCTGACCCCTTAAGCCCCTGAGACTATTGGTTTCACTAGGATCAGGATTTCACTCTCATTTCTTCATCTCTGACATACTGTGGTAAAGTTGTTCATTATTGTATCTGATCACCCTGATCAAACTGGCTCACAATTTCTCACTCACAGACAGCAGCACAAGAGATTCAATTTTAAAAATTTAAAAAAAAAAAAATTAAAAAAAAACAAAGTCAAAAGATTTTTAAGGCATTTTGGATATTGCAGTAGCCTTGAAAGACCTTAGTGATGACACAGCTGAAATTCTGGTATAAGTCTGAGGTAATGTTTCGTGGTGTTTGATTCTTGCTGTCATTGGCACGTTTGGTTGCCTTCCTTCTCAGCGAGTCTTTCAGCCATTTGTACAAAACACTGAGGTCTTGTAGTGTGGCACTGGAGCACCTCTGTCTAAATCCACACATAAATCCCAATCCTTGAACCCAACAGAATTAAAGGAGGACATCTTGGTTTAAAAACTATTTCAAAAGTGTCATCCACCTTCATTTTGCTGCCTGGAAAGTAATGAAGAGAATGCATACAAGGAATAGGAATTGCAGGAGCAAACACGAGGGGAAGGTCAGCCTGGAGTTTTTTCCTCAGGTGCTTGGGCTGGTGTCCATCAGGCCACATTGTTGAGTACTGGCTCATATCAGGAGAAAACACCATGCTCCCACTGCAATCTGTACAGAATGGGATGGACTTAAACCTCTTCTTTCTCATTCTCCAGCCATATCTCATTCCCTGCCGCTGCTTCATTTCCTTACACTGTGCCCCTCACCACCCTTGCTTTGGTAACCTCTGCTATCAGCAGCAACAGTACAAGCAGCTCCCTGTCAGTGCCAGGCTGGGTTCCTCTCTGGAGCAGATTTTGTAGTGGCAGTATTATACAAACCAGCAAGGGAACATCTGCCTCATGCTATTCCTTCCTCCCTCAAGCCAGCTCTCTTATTTCCTGCTACTCCCAATCTTCATTTTTTCAACTTAAATATTCCTTCTCCATATCATTTCCAGCACTCGTGTTTGCATGCTTCTGCTGAGCTGCTGCTTCTGAGCACTCAGGAACATTCTTCTTTCTTCTGCGTGAAAGGTCAGCAGTGGGGTTTGGGTTCCCAGTAGCAGCTATTGAGTGCTGTTGTAGTTAAATGAGCTGAGACCTTTCCTTCCTTCCTTTGCATCCTTTCCAGAAGGTTATAGATCACCTGAGTCGTATCGATCACCATCTTGTGAAATCCTAAAGGATTCTAAAGTAGCACCAGACGTGTTTAAATACCTAAATGGCTTCCCAGTTGTGGTCAGCCAGCTCCTTTCTCCAGAACTCTGCATTGTCATTTGTTACCGGATCTCATAACTCGGCCGTACCCGGCACTGTTGACAAAGGAGCAGTGGAGAGTGTCTTAGCAGCGGAAAATCTCGCTGCTCACACAAAGTTACAGACGCTCCCTGTAAGCTGCCAAAGCCAAAGGAACCGTGGCATTCATTTTGCTGGCTCCTCACACGGCCTGCTGTTGTAGTCTGTGCATCTCCGTATGCCTACGGATTTCTTGTGCATGTCTGAAGAGCAAGAGCTTGGAGTAAGAATGGTTTTCTCAGCACAGAGCTGCACTTCAAGTTGTGAGTAGCAGAAAACGTGAAACATAACCCCCAAAGGACTGTCCAGTTACACAACTCAATTTTCAGCTCACCTATTTGTCTCTGTCACTGGCGTAACCATTCCATAACATTCTGTTTGCAGGTTGCACTGCCCATGTTTAACTGAATGACAGTGCTCACATTGCTGTCAATGGCAGGTGGCCTGGATTTTCCCTGGATGCATGAATTAAACAAAACAATTTAGACAGTCTTCCAAATTCTTCCATTCTTTTTCGAGTTGGTTATGATGGACCTTGTCAGGAGGAAAGTACCAAATTGCATCAGATTTGCCCCACCTTTCCAAATAAAGTGTTGAAATTAGGATCAAATATTACATCCTGATGTTTGCCAGTCAATGCAGATGTTTTGCAGATATCTATTTTCGTAACTGTTGTTGTCATAACCTGGTAACAATTTATTTTAAAAGAATGAGTTCTACTCAAACACCTGCTCATACACTGTGTATCCAATCCTGTATGTCTTTACACATATCACATATTTATCAGCAGGAACTTGGGGATTAAAATATTGATAAAGTGGTAAAAAGAGGCAAGAGGCAAATAAGTTATCCTGAGTGAAGGCCAGCAAAGCCATACTTCTGTGCCACTGAAGTCTGTTTTCCACATATACCGTAGGAAAACTGCTTTTGGATATTTCCAGATTCTTCCAGTGGTCTTCACTGCATCCTTTCTGTGTCTCATGAAGGCAAAGTTCTTTATTCATCTTCTACCTATGGCGTTATCGAAATTGTCCTCCTCCTGCTCCCCCAGCCTGCCTGTGGCTACGAGTGTCATGGAAACAAAATGTGCTGCTCACCTGTTTGAAGAAAGGGGACCTCTCTGATCAGCAGGAATCTCTTGTCTCTAGCTCATGAGGCCTTTGCAGAACGGCCTCTCACTCAGCAGATGTGAGCAGCGTTTAGCACAAGGGCTGCCCCACCGGGGGCCTGCAGGTGGGACTGCAGTACGAATGGGAGCAGTGCAGGTCTGTGGTGAAATGATGAACTGCACAGCCATGTGGCATCATTTATCACACAGCCCTCACGACAACAAACAAAGCATGGAATAGAATAATTCCTAAAGATGTATATCACTTTTTCTTCCTCCCTTTTTGTCTTCTTTCGAGGGGAAATTTATGCACCACTATGCTAAGCTGCAACTAAGAGTGGAAACCATTTGAAAACAGGGCTGCAGAAAGAGATTTGTTTCAAAACAATAAAATGCTTAAGAAAGCTTCACTAGAGAAGGCTGAAAATTACTTGATGATAATCTGCTCTCAGTCTAGGAAGAGTCAGATGATGCTGATAAAGAAACATTTGAAACTTGAGCATTTGTCGGTGGCGTTAGGTTTTTTTAATTAATCAGCTTTCCAAGTGCACTACAATTTTTATCTGCATTTGGCATTTAGTCATTGCAGATAGTAAACTGTACTTAGTAATCTTGCCTGTTCCTCATGAATCTTCTTGACAGACAGACGGGAGCTGTGCATGTGCCTGAAGCCAAAGAGGTCTTCTCGCACACGAGGAAAGCTATCGTCAAAGCCTGACCAGCACAAATGATCCCCCAAAGTCGGCAGCCCCATGACAACAACGCACAGGAGAGCTGGGAAGGGCGGGAGAGGGTGCAGGAGAGCTTGATGGGAAAGAGAATGCAGGGAGGACCAAAACCCGCCCAGGGATGGGGAAGGCAGGTCTGAGACCGCTGGAAAGGCACGGGGATAAACGAGGCAGCTTCCCACAGACCCGAACGTGTGAATGGCCTTTGTCTCTCACTTCATCTGTCTCCCACAGGGAATAGTCTGGCATCTCATCTCCTGGGTTACTGGGAAGGAGGAGGGCTTGCCAGCGCGCGTGTGACTGGGAGCTCCCAGCTCCTCCTCACACCTACCACTTGCTCTGCTGCTAAATGCAATGTGCTTTGCCATTACCTAGCTGTAATTTGTTAAATCTTTATAAAGAACTTTATCACTATAAAGGAAAGCTTCGGCTGCAGAGCTGAAAGGCTCGTTTCAAATGTGAATATTCCACATGAAAGAGTTTCTCTTGTTTCAAACCATTTGCATTTTCCTTGCATGTTATTGATCTGATTGAACAGTTCCCAGATCAAAGGCACGCTGGTAAATGAGCAGCCAAGGTGGCAATATGCGAAGTGGACAGCTGTTAAGAGAGCAGCTTAAATAATTGCCCAAGGATTTATTGGGTAACATGATTAATGATTATGGAAATATGATGACATGATACCGAAGAGTAGTGTGCAGTGATTGATGGGGAAGTTGGATAAGGCCAAGCTTAGATATCAGAGTATGGGAAACAGTATTACAGCTCGTAATCATGGCATATGTGGTGCTCAGGTGTTAAGAAATTTTGATATTTAGTTTTGCCTTCTGATAAGAACTGAAACTCCAAAGTTGTGTGTAATATTTCTCTTTGCAATGAGGTAAAAAAACCCCACCCTCCTGCTAACAGTCCATGGTAACAGCAGAAGAGATGCGAAGAGACAACCTCATCTTTTCAAAAAATCCCCATAAAACTCACTGGAAGCTCATGCTGCTGTTTTAATTAACACCTGAGCAAACTATACATGACACATTAAAGGAGAAAAAGATCTGTTAGTGGAATGTCAGTAGTTTGCATATAGACAGCTTTTTCTCCTGTTTTGGTTGGGGTTTTTTTTAACCTCAAATTCCAGCAGCCAATGGTAGCATAATGCAGGAGATGGGAAAGCCGAGGACCAAATCTCAGGCTACAGCTACACCATGGCAAAAATATTGCAAACCCTCACAGCTCCTTCTCTGTTGAAAGTTATATGAGATTTCTGTTCATTCTGTGCTGGTGAGTGACGAAACCCTCCTCCTCCTTCAGAAATTTTTGTTTAAGGCTAATGAAACAGAAGGTAATATTAAAAAAAAATTAATAAAATCTATTATAAAATGTGAAACACTAGCAGACAATTTTAGCGGTGACAGTAGGCAGGAAAATCCTCAGGGTGAAACCCCAGCCCAGGAAAATGGAGTGCAAAATTGACTTCAGCTTGGGTAGGATTCCATGCTGGGGTTTTTGGTTTGGTTTGAAATTCTATTCCCTATACTGAATATATGTGAATAGGATTCTTCACTGGATCTGAGACACACAATTTCCGTGTGCCAGAAGCTTTGCTGCTGTAAGTGAGGAGACCTCACTGAAATTTGCAGTTGGGTGGCAGCAGATGACAGCTATTAGGCCCAGAACTGCAGCTCCTGCCATTAGATGGTTGTGGTATGACAACAATTGTCATGGCTTTAAAAAAGGAGTGATGTGGGTAGAACTATTTCAATGAAAACAGCATTGCTCGTGCTAGACAAAGCAGGCAGTTCTGGAAAGAAATATCCATATTTGAAACCTTGGAAATGCTGTTAATCTCTTCAGGCATGTGAGACAAGAGAGATGGTGCAGGATTTGAGAGAGAGCAGGAAGCCTGGCGGTTTAAAGCCATAATCTAGTTTGCAAGCCTCAGGAGTGAGTATTAGTGAGATTACAGCTCTGGTGAAGATTTTTCACCACAGAAGGCGAGAAGTGGAGTTGAAGCATCTGTTGGCATTTAGGGACAGACTCATTTGTAGCCTTAGGTGGGAGACCTGGCACTATTCACAAGCAAGTTTATGTGATGGGTCCAAGCCCCAGTGTTGAGTTATGGTCACGCTCAAACACCCTGAACTATTGTCTCTTTACTGAATCCATCACAAACACCCTCTGCCCCACCACTCTTCACCACTGGGAAGCCCACACCTCCTGTTATGGCACACCCAGGCTTCCCCATGGGAGAAAACTGAGATCCCTGCAGCCCTTTCACAGCAGCCAGGCTCTGCCTGGCCCTTCTGAGAGCTGTTCTGAGGCTCTCACAAACGATGGCTTGCTGTAAGGTTCACATACCAGCTCAGTCATTGCAGTATTCCCGAGGTGTAGCCTGTAACTACAGTGTGGCAAGGACTGTGGCTGCCCAAGTGTCTCTGTGTGCTGCAGCCGTGATGGTAGAACCAGAGACCTGTAACTTACAGCCTTGTGCACACCTGAGCCCAAAGATGTGATGTCTTTTTATCTTGTTCCAGAGATTTGTTCTTAGAGAGTTTCTCATGAATATCAGACTGCTGGCCCTGGCTTTTTAAAAAATTTTAAAATTATATTTATAACCAGGATCAAACCTGGGCTAGCTCCACCTGGCTTCTGCAATGCACCATGGCAAATTCTGTGGTACATTGAGATTCCTGCAGTGGCATTATTTTAAAACAAAAAAACCCACCAAAAACCCACCAAAACAAACTAACCATTAGAAAGACTTATTACTGATTTAAATATGATTGGGACAATCTTGTTTACCTACAATGCCATAGCATTTTTTAAAAGATACTTTGGTGACTGTTCTCCTGATCATTTCAGCTCTCAGCACTTTTCCAGCTGCAGGTTGTGCAAGCCTACACCACAGGAGTTTGAAAAGCGTGTTAATACTTTTAAACTGTGCAGGGGTCGGCCGAGGTTTTGTGCATGAAGCTGGGGTGGAAATGTTCATGAAGCCCTTGTTTCAAAAAGGTCTGACTGGCAGGTGCTCTCTCCTTTTTTGCCCTCTGCCAAGTCCACAGCTCATTTCTGGCCAGCTCAGCTGTTCACATCACCTGGCAACCTCGCTGGTATTCCGGGTCCCACATACCCCTAACAGGCAGCCCTGCTTTCAGGTCCCCTTCAACACCAGGAGAAGTGGGAAGATGCCTCCGCCCTGGGACTGCTCCCTCTGGTACCTGGCTCCCTGGTGACTTGGCACACCGAGCCATTTTTCAGCCTGCCCATCTTCCTGGCTGAGGTTCTCCCATGAGGAGTCCTTTACACCTTTAATAGGAAATTTTGCAGTTCCACTCCATTTTATATTTCTACTGGAGAATTTAATTTTTTCATTTAGTTATCCAAAAGTAGTTATTTAGCTGCAGGACAGGAATTCAGGTAAGAATGAGTGATCAAACCTTTCATCTCTGACTCCAGCTTTAGGCTCAGGTTAAACTGCTCTTGCTGTGTCTGGTTATAGCAATCAAAATATTAGCAAAAATATTAACTGGGCTAATTTGAATCAGTGTAAATGGCTGATTAATACTGTAGGCTTTATAAGAACCGAGTAGATCAAGCAAGGAATGAATATGGGTTTTTTTTCCATGACGTACACTGGAAATTTACATGGATTATTAATAAAATAGAGAGCATTTGGCACCTTCCAGAAGGCAGTGAGGTTGGTAACAAAACTCCTTTCACAGAACTTGAGATTTATTTGCATTGCAGAAATCCCTAAATCATTCTCAGATTGTGAATGCTTGTTGGCATAATGAACCTGATAGCTTCACACCTGCTTCTGATGGAAAGGTGTGCAAAAGCTGCACTTTGCACGCTTGTTGGAAGCTGTACCAAGGGACTGAGGACTGCAAAAGTAAATGAGTGTGAAGGCTCAGATGTGGAGAGGAACTGGAGCTGCCTGCACGATGCGTTCAGAATTGTGTCCATCCTGGGCTCCCCGTACGTGACAGACACGGACTCACCCTGAGTCCAGCCAGGGGCCATGAAGATGATTCAGGGACTGGAGCACCTTCCATATGAAGGGAGGCTGGGACAGCCAGAACTGTCAAGAGAGAGAGAAGGCTCAGGAGGAATCCATTTGGAAACAATCCTGTGCAGTGTGCTCTGGGATGACCCTGCTTGAGCAGGGAGGTTGGACCGGGTGACCCACTGAGGTCCCTTCCAACCTGACCCCTTCTGTGATTCTGTGGTCTTACCAGTGCATATCAACACCTGATGGAAAGGAATGAACACAAGGGAGCCAGGCTCTTCTCAGTAGTGCTCAGTGACAGAACAGGAGACCACGGACACAAGTTAAGCCACATCAAATTCAAACTGAACACAGGAATTTTTTCTTTTTTTTATTGTGAGGGTGGTCACACAGTGGCAAAGGTTGCTCAGAGAGGTTATGAGGCTCCATTTATGGAGATCTTTGAGACTCATCTGGACACAGTTCTGGGCAACTAGTTCCAGGCGACCTTGCTTGAGCAGAGGGCTTGGACTAGATGATCTCAAGAGGCCGCTCCCAACTTCAACCATTCTGTGATTCAAAACCCATATTCAGCTGCTCCTTAAACTCAGCTGGTACGTGCCCTGTCCTCCTGTGCACATTTGCATCCAACAATCTGAGAGTCCCTTTGCCTTTGGTCTCCTCTCAGTGCTGCCAGGGGTGTGCCAGGAGCCCAAGGCATGCTGCTCCACCCCGCACACAGCACCTCAAAGATTCCTAATTCCCACCTCTGCTGCTGCACACAAGTGCTTCAGTACTGAAACACTTCAGAAGCTGGGCACAGAAGATCACAAACACAGGGTTTACACTGTGTTACACTCAGGTGTCAGAAACAGGGATTCCTTTGTTAGCCTGTCCTGGTTAAACCTGGAAAGTGACCTGAGAACCACTGCAGGGACCAGCTGTGCGGGTCCAACAGCAGCTGCTGCTGTTTTCTATGAAATGTAGCTGGAGAAAGAGTAAGCAGTGGTCTATCATCTCTGCAGTAGCTTAGTGGTTGTCTCTGTCAGGGAATCCAAAAGTTAAATTATTTCCTCAGACAGAGATACTCAAACCCAAACCTTTTGCTGTCCCAAAGCACCAGCTACAAAACTGGTCTATTGCAAACTAGAAGCATTCTTCAATTTTTCTGGTGAAATTTCTCAAGGCACTTAGAATAATTCATACTTCATTGCATCAGACTTGGAGGATGACAAGCTGGCCTAAAATCGGAAATTCCTGCTTGGGTGTGCAGGAGTAAGCTCAGTTTGTCTTGCAAAGCATCTACCTCAAAGTAGAGCACAGCCACGTTATCGGGGTATTCCTGCAGGAGGCAGGAGCTGTGAGTGTAAATCCTAGCTAGAAAGACATAACTCAGACCTTGCAGCAGCAGAACTGAACCGCTCTGCTCTGCTAAGCCTTCCCTATCGCGGTGACCACGAACCCTGCACGTGAGGTGTGAGCGTTGCTGCAGATGCTGAATTCTGCAGCTGTGGGGACTCCACTGTGCAAGGTGCACACTTAAAACACAGGAGTTGCAACAGTAAATGACAAGTGCCTGAAGTGTCCTTCTGGATCTTGGCTTTGGCAGCTTTACCTCCAGTTTGCTTCCCCCGATCTGAGCTGAGGTACTTCATCAGAGATGCCCACGGAGGAAGGAGGGAGGAAATGATATTGCAGTGTGGTATTGCTGTATTTGCTTTTTCAGTAGGCTCTGGTCATTAGTGTTGTCACAACCCTGGAAATTCATTCAAAGAAGATACTTGAAGGGAAACCTCTTCCTTCCTGCACACACAAACACACACAAGCAAAGTTTTTTTTGATGATGCTTTCAGATAAACAGCCACAGCAAAGCCTCAGTTTCATTTTATCTCCATTTTAGCTCCAGGAAAAAAATTGCTGCTTCTGCCGGCAGCCTAAACAATTCACTTTGCTGCCAAGTGCCATCTCAAAAAGAGGAACAGTATAAACTAATTTCATACCTATTCAGTTCAATAATAGGTATTGTTCTAACTATACCCCTAGTGATAAGAGACAGAACAGCTTATTTGCCATTGCTAAGCAACTGTTAAAACAGTATGTAGAATTCAGCCAGCTCTAATGGGCTGATAGAAATCAGTGTCTGAAGTTCTTGTTTGCATTAGGAAGTCAACAATAATTGTCCTTCTCTATTAACATGCATTTAATCTGGCTGCACCAGATTCAGTCAAGATTCTGTCTTAATGGTGTTTGGAATGGTCTGCTCTCCCTTAGAAAAAAATACTCAACCATAATGCATTGACCTGCTTTAATCCCCTTGTTTTGTTTCGATGCAGTGATGAAGGTAACACAGGGAAAATAAGGTAACATGAAACACTCTGCAGAAATAAAAGCTGCTGGTGAATGGTATCGAGTGGCAAGGCAGAGTTTGAGGTATTTCAACAGAGTCCCACCGATCACAAGATGGCACTTGGGCCTGAGATGCAAAGACATCTGCAAACCCCCTAAACATTTGGAAAAACAGAATCTAGGCAAAACAGACACGCATAAAACCGTGGGATTTTTTTCCAAGCTTAATTTATGAGTTCGGATTTTCGTAATTTCTGCACATCATTTAGGAGAGGGGACTTTGGGGGCTCTGATCATGCCTTACTGAGATAAGGAATGGGCAAATGAATAAATGCAAAGGAAGAAATGTTGCACAAGAGGATCCTGCATTCATAAGCATTGCTTTGTAGCTGCAGAATTATTTCTGTGACCTAAAAGGAGAATGCATTATTATGAGAGGATGATACCTCTTCAGATGCTCTGTTCCCTATGTGAAAGCGAAGATGCATGAGTAAGTAAGGATGCATAGCAGAGGGACTGAAGACTGACTGATGCTGGAGCTGGAAACCCGTACTGGTACTCACCATTGCTCCATTGCTTTTACTGGTGCATAAGCATATGATTAACAGTTATGCATGCCAGCAATCCCATCGCATTCATCAGAACCACCACTGTTCCCTGTTAAGGAAAAGCTTAAATGCTCTGTTGGCACAAGCTGAGAAAATCAGCACTTTGTTCCACGCAGGTGAAACGCTGCCTTGCTCAGCCTGCTGTGCCTCGTGCCATGACTTGCAAGAGACAGACCTTGGTGTAACAACAGAAGAATAAGTGCTTTGAAAGACAGACTTCAGCCAGCGCCTGAGTCAGAAAACCAGCTTGGCACATAATGATATGAAAATGTGGGGTAAAAAGTTGAGACGGTCCCTCTGCGAAGCTTGCGGCAGTGTCTGAGTCACCACAGGACATGAGAAAGCTGCCGGCAATGGCATGCAAAGCAGGCTGGATCTGAATTCTCCTCTTATGTAACTCCTGCGTTAGCATCTTCTCTGTTCCATATATAAACCCAGAAAACATTAAAAAGCTGTTGCTGAAAGCAGTGCTTTTATTTATTCATTTGTATGAGCCAAATGTGACTTAAAACATCAGATATTTTCCACACAAGCTTTAGTACAGGACCAGGCACTTCCTTTGCTGGTATTGATGAGACCATTTATTTCTGGACTCGTTAAAAGGATGTTTGCACCCCCTAGTGTATAAGAATTTGCAAGAAATCAGGTTCTTCTAATCGTGTTAGCTAAATGAGGCTGTTTAATATTAAACCATAATAAAATCCCCCTGTTACAATCTTAAGCAACTCCAAGGGAAAGAATCATAAACTCAAAGATCATCTCAGGTGTAATCCCTCGTGTCCACGACCTCAACAATTGTAGGACCTGAAAATGAGTTCTACTGAGTTGGATTTTTATCTCACTGGAAGAGATCAGGGATTTACAGCTCAAAAATGAGACTGTACCGAAACCAGAGAATTGAAATCCAGACCTTCCTGAGACTCGGGGATGTTGCACCCAGCATCGGCCCATTAGTGAGATAATGTCTGTAGCTGTGTCTCACTGAAGGACAGATTTCTTTGGATCCGGACTTTACTCCAGTTAACAGAAACTGTGAAAATGAGAGGCAGGCACTTCACTGTTCTTCAGGAACTACTGCCCAAATTGTCACAGGTATGGGGACTTCTAAATTCTGACAGGGGCCCACATCTCACTGTTTGGAGTTAGGTCTTAAAACTCTTTTGAAAAAGCTTCTTACAGCTGTGGATTCCTTCCTCATTCTTCAGAGGTGACTTCACTCATGCTCAGGGTGGTAAACAAGGCAGAACCAGTCCCTGAGATGAACCAACTGAACCTCCCTTGCTGGGACCCCACGTGGCAGTTCAGCTCCCTGTGCCCAGTGTGAGCCTGGAACCTGAGCAAAGCTCAGGTGCTCCTGGAACCAAAGCAAACCCGAGTGCTGGCTCCTGGCTGTGAGCACGGAAAGGGAATGGTTCGTGGGAGCACTTTCTGGTGGGACTTGCACTGACTTTTGGAGATTCACTGTGCGACCCAGAGCCCTGCAGCATGGCCTGGGATGTGCTGCTTGCTGACTGTCACCCGAGTGGGCAGGCTCTGGTCTGACCAAACTACATACACGTGTTTTCAAGAATTCCCCTGCTCACCCCTTCCCTGAAAACAGGATTTAACCATTTCCCCTGAGGTGTCCGAAACCCAATCACTGCAGCCTCGGCAAGTGTCTGACAATCAGAAATACGATACTGCCGAGGAAAAAAAGCGGTCCATTTTCATTATCCAGACAGAATTAAATGCAAAAAGCAAACAAACTGCACAAATGATGAAAATTAAATTAGATTTTTAGATTTACTTTCATTATCTAAGTAGTTTCTTATAATAAATATATTCTAAAATATGACTTTCAGCCAGTGGTATTTACTACATTAAAACCAGACTGATTTTATTTACTGTACTATGCTTGTTAGCTCCTCCAAGCCACTTTATTCTGTAATTTTAAATTAATTCTTTGGGCTTTCTTTCAAAGAAAAGAACTTGGCTTTTTGACAGAATAGTCCTTAATAAGTCACAACCAAGATACTGCCAGGAGCTGTGATGATGACTTTTGTCAGGTATTCTTTTCTTCCAGAGAATGGAGCCATTGTGATATTAATGAAGAGTTCTTTGCGTCATTTGTGTAAATAAATAATAATAATGTAATATATAAAAAGAGCCAGCACATCACTGCTAAGGGTCCCCAAAGAATTACATTTCAAGGCTCAGTAGTACCAGCGCAATATAAACCAGGCAAATGCGACAATGAGAACGTGTTTTAAAATGTGCCTTAACAAAAAGAAAATTCTACTGGCACGTGCAGGTGTCAATTTTAAAAGCAACTCTCCACCCATATTCTGAAAACTAAATCAATCTACTTTAGAAGCTGGACTAGTTACTTGCCAATGCCTTTCCTTTTTTTTTAATTAAAAGCCCAGATCTTTACATATCAATGAATTCTGGTTGGAGCCTTTCTTTTTCACTGTCATTACTAGATACCCACTACTGTGACTCTTGTTGGACACAATTCCAGCTAGAAAACTACAGAAGTTCACAAACTCTTCGTTGTAATTAAGAAAATGCTGGTACCGTGTGTCTCATTTCTAAGAACAGAAAGAAAAAGTATTTCCTTCTGCAGATTTCACTGAGGCTGGGCTGTGATTTTACTGCTTGCAGTGGCTCATGATATAGGACTGGGGCTCCTGGTCACAGGATGCAGAAATGTTGAGCGTCAGGCTGAGGTTCAGATGACTTGGAGACGATGAAGTCGTCACTCTCAGAGCTTGTCTGAAGCGAGCTGGTGCAGGAGATGCTGCAGTTTTAATACTGCTGGTGGTGCAGCAGATGCTGCTGTTGACAGGAAGCAAGCAGGAGCAGGAGACTGCTTGAAGTGTCAACAATTGGCCCAAGTGAACACTTGAATTCTTTTCCCACTTAAAACTGAGATGTTTTAGCAGGAGAATAGGGTGGTGTTGGTACAGAGTCTGTTACTGGGATATAGAGCTCCTAGGTTTCAACTAGAATAGCCCTGGGGCTCTAAATTAGCAATATAAAAGCAGTGCAGATAGGAATCAAGAAGAACTTTTATTACATACAAAAAGGAGTCTTGTGCAAGCCAGCAAAATCTGCCCATCACACCTGTCATTTCTCACAGGAGGATGTCAACATCAATTGTAGGTAGAGAAGTGTGATGCACAGCTTTCCAGGGATTCAGCTGAAATCAAACGAAGGAATGGAAGATGTGGTAATTCCCCTGCTCCAAACAGTGAAAATAACTGAGGAATTTGTAGCCATGACACGGCTTGCCATGAAATATACTGGCTCCACTGAAATTCCAAATAAACTGAAATGAGCCCTTGTTCTCGGGGCTCTCAAAGCAATTGTCATCCTTTCCTGGTCTTCCAGTAATGCCCAATGTTGTTTACATAGGAAAGGCAGAGTGAGTTGTTTCTACTCCTTACAACACTGAGTAAAATTAAAGTTATAGAAGAGACAGATCCCTGCAGGATTGTCTGAGATCATACTCAAGATTTTGACGGTTTTTTCATTTTTAGGAAAAAACAGTCCTACTCTGTTGTTGGTAAGATGCTAAATTTCATTTAATGACCTCTTCTTGTCCCTTTTGAGTATCTAATATGATACTTTCTATGAATATTAAGGTGTGTATGAATATTGTTCATATTTCCTGCTTCAAGGAGGCTGAAGGATTCGAGCCTTTGCAAAGATGCAAATACTTGGTCAGATTTCCCAAAAGCCTCATGCAGCTGTTATTCCAAGAGGCATCACCTCAAAGTGCTGGAGAGCAAGCACTGTGGTTAATGCAGTTTGGCAAGTCCGTGTAATACTCACTGCATTACCTTGACGTGGTTTAATGGAATGAGAAGCATGCACTCTGTGTCAGGGAAAATTACCTGGTGACCCTTGCTGGAGCTCGATGCCTGTTCTGAACTGGATAGCTATGAAATGGTGTGGAAAATCTTATATGAACTCCACTCCTCCTGGCTCTGTCCCACGTGAAACTCATTTCCTATCAGCTTGCCTATTAAAAAAAAAGAAAAAAAAAAAGCTTGCTTTGGTATTTTCATTTGCTACAGTATGACTTCATACACACAACGGAGCTCTCTGGTGAGCCTTCCTCCTGGCCTACCCCCCTCATGGAAAGATAAACCAATAATGGAAGTGAATACAGAAAAAATTACATATAGGGAAATGCAAAGGACCCTTTTTTAAATTTCGATGAGAAGCAAAGAGACTGTTGCAGTCCCTTTTTGCAGGAAGCAGTCTTGGTCTGCTCTCGGGAAATTCCTTCTTTCCTCAGAAAACAGATTTGCAGAGTGAACTTTTTAGCTGTGTAATGTAAAAGAACTAAATTTTGCTCCCCTGCATGAATAAATAGATTAATTGTGAGTGGCAGCTGGAAAATGAATTTCATGTTCTCGAAAGACGCTGGATGATGTCAAAATCCTCTGTAGATTCACTTCAGAGGAGGCATGGCCTCTTCCAAGGACCTCAGCCCTGACCAAGGGATCGAATTGGCAAGCAATGTGCAGGGCAGATCAATTTATCCTTTGGCTCATCTGTTCCGACTGCCAGGAAGATTCCCAGTCAGTGCCAGCCCCAGCAAGCGCACACAGAGATGGGACCACCCAACTTTCCACTCAAACGTTGGTTCTTCCCTTGCTTTGGTGGGGAGCGTAGGAACTGGTTGGGGCAGATCTCTGGAGCCTCACACGCTGATCCTGCAAGTCCATCCCTTTGGATTTGTGCCAGGACACTTACTGGTCAGACACCTGCAGACAGCTCCAGCAGGAACCTTCTGCTTCGGTACCTCCCTCCCGTGGGCAAGAGGCAGCTGGGTGCCAGGTACCGGGGGAACGCACCGCCAGGCACTGCCACCTCCACCCACAGCCTCGTGCTGTGGCTCCCAGCCCGAGGCACGCTGAGCTCAGGAGCAGGAGCAGCCCGTGCTCCACGGCACAGGCGTGTTTGCCATGTGGTGAGACATAACCAGACTCGGGCTCAAAGCTTCCGAGGGCTGGCGAGCTGCATGCCGGCTCCTCTGACACAATCAGGGCTAGCACGCCGCTCGTGCACAGGGATGCTATTTTTGCAGCACTGGGACTCATTAGGCAGGAGTGTCAGTGCCTGAAAAAGGTGGGAAACAGCAAAGAGACAGGTCCTCGGTACCTCCCTTTGATGTCTCCGATGACATGAAAGGCAGCCTATGCCACTGTGCTGGTACAGTGACACTAAAAAAATCAAAAAAGAAATGGAAATCATCAGCCATGGAGGAGATCCCTGCAATTTGGCGGTGCTCCTGATCCACAAAGCTACTTTTCTGATTTCTCCCATTAGCCCAGCTGCAGTATGTGCAGAGGCAGATTATGTATCAGGCCAAAATATTAACGTTCACAGCATTAATGCTTTGGAGCCTTTAAAATGAAGAGCACTAACAGAAAAATCTTTTCAATCCTTTCATATAAAATCCCATCGTTCTGAACTGACAAAAATAAATGCAGTGAACTTTCAGTGATATTGCACCATATAAAAAGGTTATTAAAAATGTATTTGAAGGACTAGCTTTGTCAATACTAATGCACTGAAGAAAGGGAGGGCTTCCCAGTTCAGGCACTGATGTACAGACTTAGTGAGGGAGTGATTACTGCAATAACAGATTCTGGTAGCTCTAAGTTAGACAGCACTTTTAGACTTCATATGCAAAGAATCGCCTTCAGTTATAAAAAGATGAGCTACTTAGTAATATTGAGGTGAAATAAGAATATGCGTTTAAAGAAATTCTGCCAAGCAGATATTGGCTTGGCTCTGAAAATGTGTTTGAAAAATGGGGGGGAGACATAAAACACAGCAGTGTAGAGGAATAGAAGAGTACTGGTAGGAATGTAAATGATTTATTGGTTTATTTGTTGATTCTTATTTCCAAAGTAATTAGAAGGAGTTTCAGAGATGATCTGTACATTCCCTAAAGTGATATGAACACAGCAACAAAGTGCCAGTGCATGAAAACTTTAAAGGACAATTGCCTCCAGTGTGAGAGCTGGGTCCGCTCTCTTTTCTTGAACTCAGACACCTCTGACCTTGCCCCTCATTTTGGACTCAATAACTACTTGATCAAGCTTCAGTATTACTACTACGGGGTTTTGGTGCATTTTGGTGCAAGACCAAATGAGAACCAGTCAATCTTGTTTCATTGCTGTAAATGAGCCTAGAATAAAATGATAACAGAGAGGAAAAAACAGTATTTCAAAGCTTTACATTCAGTCATTTAAGGTAATTATAAGAGGAGTAAGAATTTAGTTTTAATTATCATTGTGGGGCTTTTGGATAATGCTCCTTCTGAAGAATACAGAAAACACTCTACTCCTCCCGTTGGTATGTGCTGCCACTTTCAGTTTTGCTCTCCTCAAGCATCTCAGCTGGTGCATTTCTCTTGGTGCTCGAGGGAAGGTGAACATCTTTGACTCCAGGAGTCAGTCCCTGATGAAGTGAGAAGGTAAGTGCCAACTGCCTCAGCTGTGCTGACAGCTCTCACACAAGTTTTGTACAATCCTGTCTTTCTGAGCCTCAGCTCCCAAAGGAGCTGCGCTCTGTATCGGTTTTTTTCAGTGCACAGCAGTCTGCTTTTCCCAGGTTAATTGAATAATGGAATGCCCATTAGTTCTTGAGACCCGTGTGCCTTAAGGGTGCAAGGGTTTTAAATAATAAACCCAGAATGACTGTTCTTGTTCAAAGAGGGTCCCTTTGTACTATAGCTGGAATGTCGGGCAGCTCTTGCCCTAGTGGTGAAAGGTCCATCCCCATAAGGACTTAAAAAACCTTTCCGAAATCTCTTCTGCCTTAGCAGTGACGTGAGGTAGCAGAAGAACGCAACAGATGTTTAAGATGTTTAAGATGTAAACAGATGTTTAAGAGAACAGTATGGTTCTTCATAAGTTTTCATAAAGGATATTTTTTGTTTGGTTTTGGGCTTTTTGAGTGTTTGGGGCTTTTTAAAAATCATGTTTAAATATGTTCTGGACTTCTTGTGCATTGATGCACTAGCATGATAATCTCCAGCAGAGATTTCACAGACTTCTCCAAGTTCATAGATGGGCATGTGGTAACTCAGGCTGAGCATGAGAAGTGGCACGGGGGACAAAACTGCATGGTCTTTTGCAAGGTAAAGGCATTTTTCTGGTTTCCAGGGTGTGACAACTAATCATGACAATATTATCTTAATAGCAAATATTCTGTAGACCTTTAGTTTTCTACAATGTAGTGCTCTTAAACCGCATTACACATGTGCAGACAGGACACACACATACCCTCTGGAAAAGCATTAAAGCTGCCACTGGCAGCCATCACAGTTTTGAAGACTGAAAAGTCTGCAACCGGGCCTAGTATCGAGCATGTCTCAGAGGAGACATGTCCCTAGATTAACACAGCAAATAATGCATGATCAATACATACATCTGTCATTTTAACACTAATATCTTTGTCACGATGACTAGAAACACAACTTAGACTTTCTTGTTATTTCCAGAGTTAGAAGAGAATTGAGATGAAGTGCTTAGTGGATTTAAACACTTAATCTTCACTGAATATTGTCACAGTAATTCAAATATACACGCATGTAATGAGTATCATTCAATGGAGAAAAGGGACCTGCTCCCTGTTGTTTTCTTGACTGTATCTACTATCCAGCTGCCGCATGGAGCTCTGTTTTATGAGTCAGCAATAATTTTTCAGAGTTTATTTCAAATTTCACTGATGTCATTTATTAAAAACTATCAGGGGGTTAATGTAAGAAGATACTTTGAAGGAAAAATCTTTGGGCAGAAATCACCCATTTACACATCTAGTGCCCAGGATAATGCAGACCCTGATGCTGCTCTGGACTGTGAGGTTTGTTTCCATAGCGTAACATTCTTTTAAAAGATTTCACTAAGCCAAGCCAGGTTTACGAGCTCTCCCATTGTATCCCTTTCCCATCCACTGATCCAAGTCTGAATTCTAGAGATAATAGTACGGAATCAAGATGGGGCCCTGGATACAGCTTTCTGAAAGGCATACGACTGCAATAATTTTATCTGCCATGAAGTTTTAAAAAAATGTCCAGGCCATACGTAAGTGATCACAGACCTCTGGCTAACGTGTGCTGTTAGCAGCGATGACACCCAGCACCGGCACTGGGCACCAGCAGCACACTTAGACCGGTCTGACAGCATGGCTGCCTTCCACCTTTTCGCTGTTCGCCGAACCTTCTGAGCTCCATAACCTCTGTTAAAGGTGTTCTGCAGGCACCAAGTGCGAGAACGACCTGGAAATCCTCTCTAGGGCCCATGCTCAGCGCTGCAGGGGTCACCGCGCAAGTGATGCTCAGAGGCCCGAGGCAGCACCTCTGCCCCGCAGCAGCCCCACTCAAACTTCCCGAGACACCCAGCCTCCGCAGAAAAAAACACCCTTTGTTACGACAGGGTTTTTTTACTCCTAGCCGGTACAAATCCGGCTGCATGTCAGACATTCGCCCACCCCGTATTTCTCCTCCGGTGCCTTTGCCGGCTCGGCCGGACGTGCTCATTGCAGCAGCTTTATTTCCTGCTACCGCAGAGGGCCCAGGGACCCTCCTGCGGCCCGGGATCTGCCAGGCAACCGCGGCGGCGGCGGCCTGGGAGCGCCGGGAGCGGCAGCCCGGTGCTGCCGGGCGAGGAGCGGGGCAGGGCGGCGG
>VZTA01003498.1:732143-839336 GCA_013398855.1 Mohoua ochrocephala
TGGGCGGCCGGCCGCCGTCAGTCCCGAGGTTTTTGCGGGTGCGATCGAATTTTCATTTCCAAATATGTTCCTTCACAATTAAACAGGCCCTGTTTCAAAGTAGCGGACGTAAGGGTCCTGGCAGTAGCTGTGCTGCCGAGCGGGTGCCGTGCTCTGGCCCGCAGCCCCGTGCGGCGGGGGCAGGACGGGGCCCGGCAGGCGCGGCCCCGGGGCGGAGGGCAGCGCTCCCCTCCAGCCTTCCCTGGGACCCGCCAGTGCTGCCCATGGCAATCGGAGCCACCTCTCCTGCCTCCAGTGCAGCCACGCTTGGTCACGAGTGGAGGGCAGGAGATACACGCAGGCCTTCCTCCGAGCTGGTCTTCCCTGCCTTCTCCATCCTCCACGGGACACCTATATACCATTCCCTGATCCCAGCCGAGGAGTGACCCCAAAATTTCCTTCATCCTCTACGTGTGTGTCATCTGCACTTCATTTCTAGCTACAAAGGAAGCTTTATTAGTAGCTCTTGTTGCCGAAGGTGAGAAATGTGTCAAAACTTTGCTCAAAAACAATGAGGTGACCTTCACTAGGTCCGGTGATGCAGTCATTAGTGATGTCATTAGAAAATGTCTGTACGGTTTGTTTCTCCAGGCTGTGGTGAGGAGCCTGGATAGTACTAATTGTGTTTCCATTTTGGACTGCTAGCTGAGCCCCTGAGAATTACCACAGCGTCTGGAAAGACAGATACCTTGCCATTGCTGCAAGGCTTTCTGAACTCAACGGAGATATTTCTCTTTGTTATGTTTTTCCCAGGAAATTTATATCCATCTGCTCAGTTCAACAGCAGGAGGCCTTAGACAAGAAGAGACTGTTTTCTTCACGAGTCTACTATTTTTCTTTCCAGATACGTAAAAAGAATTGATATATCTCAGTATCTCTTGCTGCAGCGTGATATCGTTTTTGACAATGAGAGTGGGGAATCAAAGTCAGTGGCTGTGAAACTGGTTTTGTCAAAATGACATTTAATGAAATAGAAACACTTTCAATATTCCACATGCTTTAATATTGTGCAGATGCTGCCAAAACAACATGAATTTCTAAAAACCCAAAACAACCTTGCTCATACCCAACTTCAAGCACTTTCTAATCCTAAGATTAGTAAAGAATGTTTCCATTTGTTTTGTCAGAGAAGAACTAAAGAAATTCCCACTGATGTTTCTGGATTTGGATTTGTGCCAGTGAGGTAAAGCCAAAAATGAAAATTCAGGTTGTTTATTTTTTCTGACCTAATGCAAATACAACCATGAGGAAAGTCTTCAGTGAACAGTAAAAATGTTTACTTCTAAGAACCTAAGGTGTGAACAGCAACACCAAAAGGAAAAATGGGTTTGTCTTCTAAACATACTACGTTTAGTTAGACATTGCTCTGTTACTTGTGTTCTTCTAGTTGCTGAAACAATACAAGCTATCCTGCTCCTGCTCAGGCTCATCCATGATGTTCCACAATTTGATGCCTGACCTCCCATCTTTACAAATGTAACAGCCCTGTTACTTTGTGTGGAGTTCCTTTCTCAGGGTGGCATTGACAAATTTGCAGGAGTTGTTTGAAGGTCAGCAGAAAGAAGTCTGCACACCACAATCACCAAGTGTAATATTGATCCAGTATGGTATAGCCTGGCTTCCAGACTGAGCTGTTTCCTTGAGCCTTTCCCTCCTCCTCTGCCAAGGAATTTCTCCCTTTTAAAAGAAAGTGTCTAAAATAATGCTGTTCAAGACAAGACTCAGGCCAAATGCATCCCCAGATGAAGCAGGAGCTAAATGCAGTAGGACTTTGAGTGATGATGCAAGGCCATCTTCACAGGGGAGTAGCATGAGATAAATCTGTGCTTGCTGGTGTTCTTGGCCAGAGACTGCATTTGTGAGCCAGGTAGCTGTGGATGGAGAGAGAGCTGATGGACCCGCTTGGCTTCGGGTACAGACGTTGTTCACTGCAGTGTTAGCGAAGGAAGAAGGATGCTAAAAATAATGGGGGCCTCTCTGGGAATGCAGAAATGCAGATGAATTAAACCAGTCACTGTTTGCCAGGGCAGTGACTGTGGTGTTTTAAAGAAAAATAGTGTTTTCTATATTTTCGGGAAATCTTTCCTAACACTTGAAGAATAGAAGAAAAGCAAACAGAAATGTCTTGTTGCAACTCCCCAAGATATTTAACTAACTGCACAATATGTGATACTAACCTTGCTTAATATTGATATTTGCCTTTAGATTTTGATGGTGCACTTCAGCAGAGAGATGTTGTCTTAAGATAAAACATGGCCTTTTCCCATGCAGTTTATATTCTATTTCCAGTACAGAATGCAGGCACGATGCAATGGGTTTGAATATAAAGAAATGCCTACAGCAGTAGAGGGGATGGTCCTTTAAAAAATCTTGCGTGCGTGTGTGCAATTTATTATGACTTGAGAATGTCTGAAAAAGAGCAAGAGAGCTTGAGTTTAGAAAGGATGAAGATTTAGAATCTGTGTATGTTATGTATAGACAAAAAAGTCCCTCCTGACCTCACTAAACTCAATGGACTCTTCAGATTATTACAGTATTTCTGTCTTTCAGGTGACCAAAAATTAGCATGCAAGTGGAATTCTTCTTAGGGACAAGTTGAAGTTTAAATAAAATTCAGAACTGCAACACTATAAAGTTTTAGGAAAAAAGAACAGATAATTCAGCTTTCTTGCCTGCTTCTCTTGGGCTGGTTCTCTAAATTTATCCAGTTCCGGCTTACCTTAATGTGAACATAAATGAATTCAGAGATTGTAAATGAAGAACTTCTACTGTAAAATAAGGCTGGTGTCAACTGTGTCAACTTCTGTTCAAAGCAGAGAGGCTGCTGTGCTGACACCAGAGCTGTCAGAACGCTGCCTAATGCTCCATGTGTCTGTCTGCCATCCTGCATATGTCTGACTACCTCTCAGACAGACCCAGCACACAGGCTTCTCAAAAGTAAAGCATATCTGTTCCTTCTGAAGATAAACACAGGAGTTGTTCCTTCTGGTCCCCAGGTTACAGACTGTTTTTGGACAAGGATGCTGTTGCTTGCAATCCCCTGCTGTATTTGTGAGACTCGCTGATGACCACGGTGCCTGCGCGTGTAAACAGGCGCGGATCACAGTGTGTTTGTTCCCTCCTGACAAGAGGGGATAAACACATCTGCTCATTCCTGCCACAGGGAACCTTAATCCATACCAAAACCCCTTTTTAATAGAAATTAGTAGAGCAAAACCACAAGGATGAGTTTTTCTCACTGCACGTAGCAGCTGAATAGAGACATGTCTGCGCCAATGTGCTGATATTTTGTTTGATTGAAAAAGCACAGCATTGAAAGCTGATAGAGTTGAACTGTGCAATAATACAGCTATAAATACAACCACATTCTTCTGGAGAGTCCTCAAAGCAAGAAGGTAAAGTTTCTATGCTTAATTTATATTGAAAGCACTGTGTCTTTCTTAAAACCAAGTAAATAACATGAGAAAGCTTAAATGTAAGACCCTGAAGTACAATCCATGAGAAATCTCCCTTGTAGATTAGATATTCCTCAGCTATTTATTACTTTTTAAGCATTGAGTAATGCAAGTATCACATTTTGTTCGGGCTTGTCATTTTAGAATTATCTGTGTAAGAACTTGGGATGGGCATGGTTAATTTGCAGCAAGACATTTGCAGTTACTGCTTGTAACCTGTTTTATTCTAGAAGCTGGATGAAAACAGTCCCCAAGAACTAACTGTGCTAAGAGAAACTACTGTACTCACACAAGTGGGCTTCCAGGAAGACTGCTGATAGTTGGAGGAGTAAAGCCAGATGATCATCGGTATGTAAGTTTGGTTTGGTTTGTTTTGGGGTTTTTTTAGAGTATTGGATTTGCAAATAAACAAAAGTATTTGCATCCAGCTTCATTCTGGGTGTTATTTGTAGTACAGCTTCTTCACTGCTTTTTGATCATTAGTCAGTTCAACTGGAAATGTTTTTAGTTTTGCCTTCTGGTGCAGAGAACCTTTGGTAACAAACCCTTCAGCCAGCAGGCTGCTAAGAAGAGTTTGAGAAAGCTCTCCCTGCTTCTTTTATGTTTTGAACATATGGGAGTTTTCCTATTGTTTTTATATTTTCCTTTAAATTTAATGAGTTTCCTGGGCTCTGCAGATGCAGTGTCCCGTGAGGCGGATAGAAATGCTGGTATATTCATTTCTTTCAATGAATAGTAGCCGTTATTCAGTGTTAAACTTTACAATTTAACAATCACAGTGCACACGCAGCAGATCTCCAGGGCAGTCGGACGTGTGTGTGCCAGCAGACTGTTCACTTCACCTTGCAAAAAAGGGCTCTTTGAGTCTACGAGATTTTTTTTTAAAAACTAACTAGTCTGGATTTATTGGGGGAAAAAAAGCTTGTTCAGATGTTATAATTAGCTGCTTAATAACTGCAGGCTCCTTACCAGCAGGACGGCAGGAACAGAACTGGAAAATGCTGTCATGACTGTTCTGAAATCATCTGGTTGCCCCTTGAAGACATTTCTGCTGAGTGCTGGCCTGAGCAGTGTGTCTTTGCTGCCTTCTCTGGGTACTTAGAGGGTAAACATGCTTGCTTTTTTTAAAAAAATCAGACTTTTGTGTTGCTATCCATGTGATTCTCAGAAATGGTGAAACACCTGAGTGAGCTTTAACTTGTTCATGTCGGGTACCAGTATCTGGGAAATGCAGCAGTCTGGAGTTCAGGAGCTTGGCATCTGAGTCAGTGTCCAGCACCGTGGACTGCTTTTTTTCAGCTAAGCTGACCCTCTCATACTTTGCTCCCACTGTAACTTGTGGCTATTTTATGGAAGCTTGAGCTCACTGAATCCAGTGTGCAGCCTCTGAGCCCGAGCTGGTCCTTCTGGACTCGTGCTTCCCACTTGCTGAAGTGGTTTGCTTGTTCCAGATTTGAGCCATGGAGAAACCCAAAATGTGGACCTTGTGGATGATAAAGGAGTTCATGTTTGATAGAGAGCTTGAGTCCTGAGCAATCACAGCAGCAGAGATGTAACTGGAGACAGTTTCCTGTCTGGGACATGCTGCAACACCACTGTTGCTTGTTTAGCTTAAAAATGTCACTCAGCTAATTGGTTCAGTGAACCACAGAGTCAGAGAGTGGCTTGGGTTGGAGGGGGCCTTAAAGATCATCTAATTCCAACCCCCCTCTCATGGGGGGTTTCACTAGACCAGGTTGCTCAGAGCCCCATCAAACCTCGCCTTGAACACTCCCAGGTATGGGGCATCCACAGCTTCTCTGGGCAGTCTTTGTCAGCGTCTTACCATTCTCACAGGAAAGAATTTCTTCCTAATATCTAATCTAAACAAAACCTTCTTTTAGCTTAAAGCCGTTATGCCTTGTCCTGTAAAAAGTCCCTCTCCAGCCTTCTTGTAGGACCATTTGTGTACTGGAAGGTACAATAAGGTGTCCCCACAGCATTCTTTTCTCCAGGCTGAACAGCCCCAACTCTCTCAGGCTGTGAAGCTTTTCAAAATGTTGCCTGCGAGATTGTTATCATTACAGTGCTAACACAAATAGCCCATATTCCAGGTTCTGAGCAGCAGAGAAGAAATCTCAACATGGGGCCAAGCCTGGACCTGATAGAAACTGTGGAGATAAACCCTTGGCATTCGAATCAGGGATTTTTAATGCCTAGTTTTCAGTGTGATTTTCATCTCCCTGGCCCGTTCTGCATAGCTTGCTTAGCATAGCTGCCTGTCTGCTCAATTCCCCTCCAGGCAGTTGGTGAAGAAGCAGGAGGCTGAACATTACAGGTGTTCCTCTTGAACTGGGGCTGTTACAGGGCAGAGCCTCATCAAGCACGGACAGGCTGCATTCCAGCTGTGCTTCAGGGATGAGGGGAACTTGCTGTGCAGCTGTGCAGAGGAATTAGTGACTGCATTCAAGCACAGCAGCATCAATCATGAAGAATCAATTCTTGCTCCTCCCCTCAGAGCTGCAAAGTGCCAGGGGCCAGCTGCCCTCGGAGAGAGTTGATAAACACATCTGAGGAAATGTCAGACTGGTTCAGGCAAACCTAATACTCCTAAACCGCTACTGACAGAAGCCTGTATCTCATCCAGCCCTCAGTGCTGCTGCTGTAACAGCTGAAAGCCTCTGATCCAGCGTGTCTTTTATCTATTCTTCCCTCCTGCCCTGGGCTTTCCACACATCCTTGCTCTCTTGGCTTCATGCTGCTTTGACCCTTCATTTGCATTTATCTCTTACTGTTCTAATCTGCTTTTTAAAAGCCAGTCTTTAATTTGTATCTCTTTGTTGCTTTATCCTACCACAAAAGCCCTTAAATAGGCTTTTTCAACACACTCTCACACACAAGTACGATTTTTTTTTAAATGCCCCCCCAAAGTGGATAGATTTTCCTGTGATGATTTTTCCATTTCCTTTTTTCTTCAAGACATTTACATTCCACTATTCCAGAATTTCCAATGCCATTTAATATTCGGCTTGGCTTTTGTGCTTCCTCAGGGTTTCAATTTCCTTTTGGCTAAGAAAGAGAAACTAGGTGAAGATGTAATGCAGCTGGACAATTAGCCACTAAAAATAGCTTGCCGAAGGTCTGGGCAATACAGAGACCACTATAAATATCAGATTTGCAGATGATGTGGATTCAGGCTGAGTAGTGTGCTTAATCCTCAGTGCTCTGCTGAACAATCCACTGAGGCTGCGTTCTAATAAACGTTCCTAAACCAGATCTATTCTCCTGCTGTCCACAATCCCCAAACTTTCGGTTGCCCACCACGGCCTACAGAATTTAAATTAGAAATAAAATCCTAAAATAAGTTTATGGTGACATCTCTATTGTTTTGTCTCATGAAAATTCTGTCATGTTTTCTTAAGTCAAAACGACGTCAGCATCAGTTATGTAATGGTAGTTGAATTAGAGTGTAGTAAAATTAAAGTCCAGTGGAACTTGGTAACCAGGATTTGAGATCTGTTTTGTTCAGCTGTGCCCTCTTGGTTGATTTCATTCCAATGAAGGCAATGGCAATTCACTTGCACCTCGTGCTCTGTGGCAGCACGCTCAGCCAGCATTTTACTCATTCCTACCTCAGAACTTCCACTGACATCATGCTGGGGAAAGGCTGCCTGGATGCTGAGTAAGGACTTCAGCTTTAGCTCTCAGTGGTGACGAGTGCATTAGTGCACGTGTAAGTATTGCATGGGTGGGACTGTGCTGACACCAAATGTCAGGGAAGTGCAAGACTAAGAGCAGGAATTACCCTGTAATTCCACCATAGTTCTACACAAGCTTGATCTTTCAGGGTAAGCGAAAAGTTACTGCTTTTTAGCTTGTGACAAAGCTGAAGTGGAAAGTGACAAATTTCTGTTGTGCACAGAGTGCTCATCTTTAGCTATCACGTGCACTGAATTTCTGAGATGTGGTTTTGTCAAAGCTGCAGATGATTTCTGAAATTGTTTGGATTCCTAAAGATCTCAAATAAAAATTATTTAATTAGTGAAACTGCTGGTTGGGTTTTTTTTTGAAGCAAGGTTATTTTATGATTCTTAATTAATTCATGACCTTTTCATGCCCCATCATTCCTGCTTCACTTAATATTGCCTCTCAACTTCCTGTAATGTTTGGGCATGTCCAGAAAAACCCATCCCAAAATCCCTGAGAACAGTTATTTTCCTCCATTTTCTGATCCTACAGTGTGAAATTGTGTTTTCTAATGCTAGCCAGAAGTTTTTGTCCTGAAAGAAGCATGAAGTTTCTGATACATGAGAGAGCATCAAAGAGTTTTGTGATAGGGAAGAGTGATAGTAAGAAAAAAGGGAAAACAAAACCTTGCAGTGTGTTTGCCCAAACCAGTTTTTTTTTCCCCGAGGCTTCCAAAGCCCAATAACAATGCAAGGTGCCACCTAATGCAAAGATCAGACCTATTATCTTGATAAGGCTTACCTATTGAAAAGTTACTGAAGGATCTAATTACAGTGATTATTAGCTGCATTCCAGATTATCTGACAATAAAATATTATCAGTTAAGCTTGAAAAAGCCAGTCAGCTAATTAGTTCAGGAGAACTATTCAAAACACTGTCCTTGAGGTTATTAGAATTAAATTCCTAACATACATAACTTGCATTTCGAACTTAAATTCTGGTGTAGGTTACTCCACACAAACTGACAGATGCCAGGGCCTTGCAGTGTTGTAAAGAGTACCCCAGTGTCCTCTTGCCCTGAAGTTGATGGAAGAGTTCATTGTAATTTTAGCCAGTCACGAGAGGCAACTGAGGTTGGGTGGACAAAGAGAAAGTGCTAGAGAGGAATGAGTGATGAGTCTGTTGAATCCAGACGTCAGACACACATTCACGCTGGTACATTTCTGAGCTGCACGTCTTCCCTAATGAGGTCTCAGCAGTGGTGTCATCAGCAGTGAGCTCTGCGGTGCCTCAGGGGCTGCATCTCTCTGTTGCCTGACATTCAGTCAGCACACAGCACAGTGGAGAAAGGCTCCCTGTCACCTTTATCAGCCTAGCCTGTGGTACAGGCACTCACAGACTGTTTTTACATTAGCACCTCTGTCGTTGCTATCAACAAATGAGGGAGAAGACACCACAGAAGATTTCTTCAGAATGCTGGAAGTGGACAAAACCAGAAGCTTATTTTTCCATTTCCCCTTGACCTTTTGACTGCTTTCTCATATCTTTCTGCTGAGCTGCTGCCTCTTCTGGTGCAGTTCCTTTCTGTCTAAGAACCACTTTGGCTGGACAATAGCCTGGCATAGAAATTTTAGATTCCTGTCATTATTATTCTTCCTCTCTGAGCCCCACAGAACAAATTCTATTTTATGTAGAGTTGTGTTGGTAATGTAGGTGGTACTGCTTTGATGGGGGATGCAGAAGTAAGTTTGGTACCACATCTCTCTGTTGACTCAAATGTAGTGAATACTGGCTTTAGTTTGGAGCCATGATGAAGATTGTTCCTTTCCCTGCTTTTCACCCTCATCAAGCTGAGAGCAGGAATCTGAGAAGCCAAAGATGTCAGAGCCCTTGCTCTTTGACATGGGAATTTGGAATCATAGAATCACAGAATATGCTGAGTTGGAAGAGACCCATCAGGACCATCGAGTCCAACTCCTGGCCCTGCACAGGACACCCCAAGAGCCACACCCTGTGCCTGAGAGCAGTGTCCAAACTCTTCTTGAACTCTGTCAGGCTTGGTGCTGTGACCACTTCCCTGGGGAGCCTGTTCCAGTGCCCAGCCACCCTCTGGGTAAAGAACCTTTTCCTGATATCCAACCTAAAACTCCCCCAGCTCAGTTTCATGCTGTTCCCTTGAGTCCTTCACTGGTCACCACCACAGAGAACAGATCCGTGTCTGCCCCTCCTTTTCCCCTCGTGAGGCAGTTCTAGACTGCAATGGGGTCTCCCCTCAGTCTCCTCTTCTCCAGGCTGAACAGACCAAGTGCCCTCAGCTGCTCCTCACACGGCTTCCCTTCAAGTCCTTCATCATCCTCATGGCCCTCCTTTGGATGCTCTCTAATAACTTAATGTCTTACTTATGTTGTGGTGCCCAGAACTGCCCACAGGACTTGAGGAAAGTATTTGCCATTACAGTTTTATCTTATTGTTAATCACAGGCATTCTGCCTTTGTGTTGTTTGCTTTTGGATGAGATCTTGCCCCGTGTTTGGAGTGTCCCCTGGAGACGAGCCCTTAGGTGGCTCTTGCTAATAACCTGATTTCTGTGCCTCTACAAAGGCCCCAAGCAGAACCTGTAGATCAGTTTCTACTTGAAGTTAGATCCGATAAGGTAAGTTATAATTTAAAACCCTCCTGAGGGAGAGGTGACTCTTGCATAGTCTAGTAGCTGTCCCTGACTTTGCTTATTGAGAGAAAATGACCCATAAGAAAGCTGATAGAAAAAGAAGCATTTTAGTCACAGAATATTTATTATTAAAGATGTAGCTTTACTTCATGGAGAGAATAGAACCTACAATTTGATGTCTTGTTTTTAAAGAGGAGAAAAGAAACAGTCTTGACTGCTTTTATTATTAGAAGACTATGATTGTATATTAATAAAGAAGCTTAGAAAAGTCTAAGAAAGACACATAAAAATATAGTGAACTATATCCAGATGTAATACAGGGCTTAGGCACATGTGATCCAATCCAATGTGATCCAATTAACTATGGCAGCCTGTCAGCTGAAGTTACTATAGGGGACTGCATGGATGCCTCAGCTGCTCAGATAATTGCTCAGTTCGGGTATGTCAGTTCATAAAGATCACTAACCTAGGAACAGAATAAGTAACTTGCTGATATTCTGTGTAAACAAAGGTACATATCTTTTTAAACAAATATACATGTGCAGAATAATGCATGTTGGGTAGTCAAAAAATCCCTTCATTCTTCCCAAGTTACCTGTTTTATGGTAATTTCATAGATATCAAAATTTTGGACTTGTAGTTAATGACCTGAAAGTATCAGCTCAAGTCACTGTGGATTTGTATAAATATATTATTGTACAGTCTGTGAATTGGTGAATATTTTGATAAAATTGCAGCTACTTCAAATTCTAAGCTGTAAAGACCAGCTGGGTGAACTTACATGGGCATGTGCCTCTGCCATCTGGGACTAAGTGTGACCAGACATTCATCACAGGGCTGGTACAACCAGACTGAGTTTGTTTGCTGTACCTCAAGGACATGAGACAGGTATTTGTGTCCTTCCTTTCCACTGACGTGTTCAAAAAGATGCTCTTTGAGGTGCCCTCTGAAAGAGGCATTTTTTTTCCACCTGCCCGTCATAGGATCTTCAGGCCAAAGGGTGCCAGGGCAGAAAACTCAAGCATAGCCAGGTGCTACAGTGATGTGGCACAATAGCAGTCACTATTTCCTCGGAGTAGTTTGGTTTGGGGGATAAAGCTGCCAATTGCACTGACAGTCACTGACAGTCAGGGCCACTGCAACACAGCCGTGGCTGCTTCGCTCTGCCTTGCCAGCAGCAGTCCCCCGCACAGGCGGAGAGCTGGCTGAGTGGCTGCTCTCTGCAGAGGTGGCTTATTGCTTCCAGACGAGCCCTCTGCCTCAGGCTTCGCTGGTTTGTTGGGTGAGAAGTGCAGATAAAGGTCCGGCGCACTTTCTCTGCACAGGGCTGCTCTTGCAGCTGGCAGGAAATCACCCCTTCCCATTACAGGTGTGCTGAGAACAAGAAGGGTTTCAGTATTTCAAACTGGAATTGAGAATAATATTGACTATTTTTGAAACCGGTCTTTTCCACAGGTGGCAAGTTTATTTTCTGGTGATACAATAAAAGCCATATTCCCTGAGTTTGTTTGTGGAGAAGGTTGTCTGAGGCTGCCACAACTTCAATAAACTGAACATCCATTTTCTCTGTTTACCTTCTTCTACCCAAAAAGGCAGATTATTCTGAAAAGCCAAGTTACTCACTTGGAAAGAACTTAGCTTGGTTTAACACACTTTATTTTGATAAATACAAGCTGGCTGTTTCTTGCCATGTTTATATCTCTAGATGCTTATGCACAGATTGTTTCACATTTTGTTGTGTTACCGTTCCAGGTATTAAACTTGGACTGACCAGACTGCAATTTTCCATCTTTTCCTTTTCCCTTTCTCTGAGATAAGCACTACAGTCGTTCTTGCTGACAAGAATGACTGTAGTCTGTCGTTCTCTGTGTGTCATCAAAGTAGTTCAGATTGTTTAAATTATTTCTTAATCTTCCAGGGTGGATTTCAGCAGGCTCCAATCGTGCACACATGTCCCAACTAAATATCTGCTATCTGTTCTCTCCTAATTCTAGCTGGTGTTCCACACCGCTGAAATGTGTTAAGAATCTGATCACAGATACTCTTCTTATGAAGGCTCAGGAACTGAACACTTTGTCCTTTTACATTCCTTCATAAATTTTTCACCATTCCTGCTTAAGACCAGTGAAACGTTCTCGGTCTTTTATCCTGACTGTATTTATAAAAGCTTTTCTCACTTTCTTTTATGTCCTTTGCTGGTTACATCTCATTTTATGCCTCAGATTTTCTGATGTTATCTGCAAATCCCTTTATGTTCAGTGAGCATTTGTGTTTCCATTTTTAAGCAGTTAATTTTTCATTTTCAGGTCATTAGTAAGCTATTGATGTTCTTGATACAGAGCGTTTACAATGTCTCTTATCTCTCCTCCGCAGAGGAATAACCTGTGATTCTTTCAGTATAGAACACTGCTATATTCTGTTCCAAAAATGACAAAAGAGTATTTCAATACTGTCTGAATCTTTTTTCCAATTTTATTTTATAAAACAGAAATTGTAGCAAATCAGTCCCATTTCAGAAGAATGTGGATTTTGACAGACTGCATACAAGACTAAAATAAGATTTCATCAAACTTTTTGCAGTCAACTGCTATTTTAATCCCAGTGCTTCAAAAATGTACAACATCCGCAGGAACTGGGAAAAGAGGAAATAAAAAACAGTCTGAATGTATCTGACATGACCAGAACATCAGATAATGCTCCATTACAGCAATGCTATTGAAGACTTACTGACAATAGATATCTGGCAGAGAAAGCCCTTCTTGCCTTCTGCAGGATAAAATTGCGTGTGGGAGATCCATATCAAGGAACAATCGCTCTGCCCTGAGGCATTTCCGTGGGGAATGCAGATCATTGGGACTGTGGTACCAGATGGCAAAACTGTAAAACCTCTTCTGTATGCCCTAGTTATCCCTGATAATCTGCCAGGCCAGGTTTATACGGGAACTGTGTACCCTTCTCCTGGGCAACTCAGGTTTTCTGTTTCTAGCTAAGGGGCTGAATTTTCTCCTGTAAGAAAGTCCAACTAAGAACAAATCAGACAATGTGAACTGTCAAAATAGTGGAAGATGCTTCTTTTGGAAAGAGTAGAGCTTAGACCCAGTAGATGTACATCTGATTTTTGCATATTAATTATCTGCGGAATTCTTTCCTGATATTCTTTATTACTTAATGTGGGTAGACTGTAACTCTAACATGTTATAATCTGTGTAAGATTGCTGTTCTGGAGGTTCACTCTACTTCTGAATTTAACTGAAGTGGTGAAGCAGTCGCAGGCTCTGACTCACACTGGACCCTGTTCTTAATTTGGCATGGCAGAATGTTTGCTCATTTGCTTTCCTGTGGGTGTGTGGAGCCCCACAGTCCAGCTATCCTCAGCCCTGAGAGCTGTGCTGACTCCCCAGCTGGGTTAAGGTCACCGTCACACAGAACATCTCCACCCTCGCCTTCACAGATACTCTGATTAATAGTCGCATCTTTCAAAGATCAGAAGTTTCATTAGGTTTTGCACATCTTTATAAAAGCTCTTTTAGACTCAAACCATTTTGCCAGTAGGTGTAGTACATGAGATGTACAGCTCTAAAGACAGCCCATGGCCGAAACCTGCAAAATCACCTCTACGTTTTGCTGTCTCATTTAAGAGAACCTTTAACTCTAATAGGGGTCTTCAATGAATTAGAGCCTTCCTACTCCTTTAGCTAATTCCAGAAGTTTGTCTAAGACTGATTTCCCTGAGGATTTTCTTCTCGCCACTCTGCCACTTCCAATTCTCCGGATGGTTACAGCAGATAAGCATCATTAGCAAATCAGTAGAGTTTGGCAGGCTGTCTTCATTTTCCTGCTAGGGCAGCATTATGCTGTCACCAACAGTCCATCAGCTCTCTCAGATTTCACAGCAGACACTGAGGCACAGCTCTCATCTCTTCTAAATGAATTATGTGATCCAGCTGGTTCCAGTCTTCTTGGAAGAGCAGATCCTGTGGCTGGTTTTGGTGACTGCAGGGAGGTGAACACCACCGACTCTGCCGACGCTCCCTCAGTCCTGGCAGCGACAGAAGACAATGAAATATATGTGGGCACTTCTGCTGTGCAGCTTGGCAGGGCAGGGTGGTGTTGAGGGCCCAGGGCAGTGCACTCTGGAAAGCTCTGGCGATGGAGAGCAGCACACTCTGAGCAGGCTCCGGTGGGTTAGTTCTCCTTTCAGGCTGTACACAGTACGTGAGCCAACTGCTGAGCTCTTCTGATGTAATCAAAGTGTAGAGTAACAAACCCAAGTAAGCTTATAGCCATATGGAGAGTTGATAAAGTCAGACCGAGTACATTGGCTTATACAGATAGCTCAGACTGTCAGGAGAACACTGTATGACTGACAGAAAGCAAATGATATTTTCTTACAGAGAATCGGTTGCTTGATAAAAAATAAATACTTCCAAACCACACAATACTCCCCACAGGGAATAGATTATGTGTCCAGCATTAGTTAAAATCAACCTGACTTAACAGCTGAAAACACTTGTGTGGCTAAGACGTGAGCAGTAAGTGTTAATGATGTTCAGTTCTGCTAATTCTCAGATTAGTTATATGCTGTGGCTTGTATCTCTAAACAACAGGAGAGATGTTCTCAGTCAGCTTGATGAGGTGATGGTACCCAGCTTCCTGCAGTTCTGACAGGCATTCCAGGACAGGATGTGTTTGACATGTGCTCTGCTAAGATGCTGGCTGAGCCAGAGGAACCTGCGACTCCCGCCTCTTCTCCCGTGGCAGTCCCACCTCCCACCAAGGTGGCTGCCCTTCATCCAGTGACAGCAGCAGGGACAGCTCCTGTGACAGTGACGGCTCCTCTGACAGCTCCGAGGAGGAACGAGCGCAGCAGTTCCTGGAGCTCCAGGAGCAAGTGCTGCGTCTGGCACAGTGGGTTAGGGATGGCCAGTGGGTCCTTCTGGAGCTTGGTGGCCTCGGGGTCATGGCTCAAAGCCATGGACTTTCCAGCTGTGTGAGAGTGACTGTCAGCTGCCGAGGGCTCCAAAATGTTGGGTTTCAAGAAAAACACAAAGGCATTGGTGCTTTTCAGGATGGTCCTTCCTGTTAGGACACAGGAGGTGGTTCCAATGGCAGACATTTACTGCCTGCACTTGGGTGATGTCTTCACAGTTGGGCTTGGGGACATGGTTTGGCTGTGCTGATGGTGGTGTTGGGTTGATGTCGGGCTCCATGATCTTGAAGGTCTCTTCCAACCCAGATGGTTCCGTGGTTCTGTGCCTCGTGTTACGATAGGTACGGTCGCTTCTGAGGGCATTTGGTTTTTATTCAGGCACTCACCTCTGCAGATGCACTTGGGGCAGGCTGACATGCCACACAGCTCATGATGTGATGTGTCTTAACTCTGACCTTTAAACCAGCTGTGTCAGCTCACTGCTCAAAGCAGCTGAAAATACCAGACTGCCTTATAGTTTAGTCCAGATGGGACTCAGATGAGTTTCTTAGAACAGTTGGCATCTCAACTGAAAAAAATCTTGCAGATAATGAGAAAAAGATTGGAAGATCAAATTAAAAAATAAATACAGGAAGAAATTTGAAGCCTTTTGCACTTCCCTGACTGTAGTGTATTTACTTTTCTGAGCTACCTCAGACTGGTTGGTCTTTTTTTATTATACTTCACCCCAAGTCTACTATGTGTTAAAATACTTAGCTATAAAAATATATATTTAGATATGAAATTTTTTGCACCATAAGTGCTTAAGACAAATACCAGGGCTGCATGCAGAAAGATTCTGTCTGATTGCCAGGGTTACACATTGTGGAAGCAAAGCTAAATTGGGGATTAACATGAGAGAAATGTGAGCATAGAGAGCAAGGTACTGAAGGTAATGAAAAGGATGATTACATGAACTTGGAGGATACTGCATTACTGGAAACATTCATTATGCCTGAGTTCTGTTCTAGGTCAGTGTTTAGAGCTTATGCTGAAGCTGGTCAGAGTCATCTGGTTCTGTGAGCAGTGCTCAGTCTTGATTTAAGTAATAGAGGGTTCCACTGCTCTTGATAAATTTCTGATTTTGTAGATTATTGACTTTGCTCTTAGTTGTGCTTGATTATTTCCTAGGAGAGTTTAGCTATGGCTGCTAACACCTCTTAGTGCAATGCTGTCAAATGTTTTGTGTGCCTCTGCCAAAACCTGCATTGTGCTGATGCTAAAATGCTCTTCCCTGGCTCCAAGCAGTCTCCACTGTCCGAGTGGGCACTCTGAACTAATTGTGATGGTACTCTGACATCGCTGGGCTGTCACTGGAGATCAGCAAAATAAAGGCAAAGGGTTTAGGCATGGTTAGATTAAATACAATGGGCAGGATATGCCATGTAATGGAATTTCTAATAAAACCATTGGAGTATGGGTCTCCACTGGCTACTGAAAATCAGCTGCAGGAAACATGAACAGTGTGCATTCTGGCCCTTCCTGGCTGGAGCCATCAGTTGTCCACAGATCTGTATTATTCATCTTGGATAGAGCTCCTCAAAATAAAGTCCCCCAGGCTGTGCATGTGGTACATAATGAAACCATGGCAGTTCTGTTGAGCCTGCAGATACTCAGTTGTGTGAGTGAGATGTGCTGCTTCCTTGTTCACAAATTTCTGCCTACTTGTACTTGAAAAGGTCCATACCATGAGTTTTAAATCTGATGCCCATTGCTGCTACTCAGCTTGATGCTGGGTTCATTGCTCTCATGTGCAAAGGGAAAGGAACAAGAAATAGTGACTGACCTCAAAAATATCCTTCATGATTTGCATATAAACCCTGTACCCCCTTAGTTATCACTAAATTTCACAGGGAAAGACATAAGAATACTTCAAATGGATTTTGTTACTTGAAAGAACCAAACCTCTTAGGATTATCTGACTTGGTTGGCTTTCCTTCACTTTAGAATCTCTAGAGCTGATTTTTTTTTCAGTTTGTAGCTGTTAGATGATTAGCCTTGATCACTTTAGAAAGCAGTGTGAGACTTTCCGCAACAAAGCCTGTCTCCAAGTTTTTCGTTCTTTTTTATGTATAATAAAAGCCAGCAAGAACTGCAGTTGAAAGGAAGGAAGAAAAATTATGAGGGTATAAATAAAATAAAAATTTATTCTTTAGATTTTCTTTGCAACACAAGTTTGAAACAATTTTGACAGAGCATTTAAAGAGACAGGAAATAAGAAAGTGAAAAATGTTGAAAATATTTTGTCCTCGAGTTATTTTTGACACAAATGCAAAAACAAGGAAGAAAACTTGTTTATAGGTAGGAATTCATTTTTTACTCTGCTACACATTTCCTGGTTTTTAATCAAAAATACTGAGGAAATTATGGTCAGCAAGTGAAAGGACTTGTTTTTGTTTTGTTTTAAAACACTGCGGTATTTTGCGTTGCCTGTTTTCAGCATATCAGAGTGGGTTGGGTTGGGTTGGGTTGGAAGGTGGGGTCCCACCTCCCTGGGGGTCATCCCAGAGCACACAGCACAGGATTACATCCAACATGCTCTGGGATATCTCCAGTGAGGGGGACTCCACAGCCCCTCTGGGCAGCCTGTTCCAGTGTTTGGTCACCTGCACAGCAAAGTTCTTCCTCGGGTTCAGGAACATCTCGTGCATCAGTTTCTGCTGCTGCCTTTCGTCCTGTTGGCACCACGAGAAGAGCTTGACTCTTCGTTTCTTAAACAGAAACATTTAGTTGGGGGAAAGGGGCTAATCATTGTTTTCACTGTTAAAGGCCTAACACTCCACCCTGCAAAGGAAATGCTAAAAAATCTCCCCCAGTAGGGACAGTCAGTACGTCTTGATATGCCCAAGGTGGTAATAGTGTCTGATACCTTCGTTTTATTTGCTGTGGGAAAATGTTACTCCCCAGTATTTTGTCTTTCCCACTTTAATATTTGAAAATGGAATAATTTTTTTTTCTCTTTTGTAAATCAGTATAAAAAGCCTACACTATCCACACTAAATTGTAACTGTTTACTTGGCTTTTCCTACCCTCTTCAGCATGAATTAGGTGGACTGAAACACGCCTGCTGGGTCTGGATTCTTGCGAGATATCACTAGATAAACAAGGTCAGGTATGCTTAGCATTTGATCAAGATGTAGTTAAAGAAAATGTAGGATAGTGCTAAAACTTTACCAATGTTGCAGCTTTTTTCTCTTTTCAGTGTAGTACCAATTCTCCAGAACACTGAAGAATATACTCCACAGGACACCAGAATACTGAGGTCAGTAATGACAGGCTCCAGAGGGGCACAAAGAGTACCTCTCCTTCCCTAAGAACCGAGCATTCGCTGGATGCATGGGCCCATTTCTGAGTTCTGTAGAGATGTCCTGCTTGTCTGCACTTCCCACTGCTTCCATGGATCACAGAGTTGTTCTCCCTCCCAGGTAAGGCCTTGTGGGGTGGCAGTGTGAGCTATTAAATGGGCTGTTGCTTTTCATCTCTGTGGGAGCAACATACTAGTTAGATGAAGTTACTTGTGAGCTTATAGAGTGCACTGGAATCATGTGGGAGTGTAGAGCTCTCAAGCATTATAAATGTTTTTGTAACTTGCTGGAGTCTGACATCTCTGATGCAGTTATGATTATTTACAAAAAATATCTACAAAACAATGATTATCTGAATTAGTCTTTGCTCTTAGTTCCAACTTATTAAAATAGTACTTTGTCACAAATTTTTTTTTCTAGAATCTCTAGGCTTTTCCTAGGGTGGTATCAGTTTGTACCTCTGCAGTCTCTAACACTGTTGTTGTTCCTTCTCTTGAATTCCCTTACTTCTCCAGCCTCTGCTAAAGCTGCATGCAGGAGATGTTCAAATTACTGACCAGACTTCTCGAGGCAAGGTGTCTGGGTCTAAGGTAATATCTTCCTTCCTTAGGTTTATCCCAAAATATGAATGGCTCTCATATTTCTCACTTTTCTTGAGGCTGATTATATCTTGGTGGGATGGAGTGGTGATGGGGAAAATGTGCTGTAAAGTGCAAGATACTAATTTTTTCTCTGCTGGTGTTTTAGATATGCCTAAACTGATGCAAGCAAACAATATTCTTCCCTTCCAACCCCTTCCATCCCCTATCCCTTCCTCACTAGCACTAGGCTTCTTCCTCAGCAGCGTGTGAGCTGAGCTTGCCCAGGGGCTGAGAGCAGCTCCAGGCACTCAGACAGTGAAAGCACTCTGTAACCTCCCAGACAGCCTGCACATATCCTGGCCAATCCAGCTGTGGCAGAGCTGTGATTTTCAATATTGTCAGCAAATGCTGGGAAGTGCTTATTGACCGAGAGTTAAATTGTTCCAAAGCTCTACAAGCTGTTCAAAACCAACTTCTGACCCGCTACAGCTCTGAGTGTGGGAGTCTTACCAGTGTGAGTGAAGGCTGAAGTCCATGAGCCTGTGAAACAGTACTAAGGGAACCTGTGTGTTTCTGAAGTGAACAGAAGTGGCCTAGAACACTTTCTGAAGAGCTGTCTGTAACCCAGTGTCTCATCTGTATTAACGAGCATCAGGAGCTGAAGCCTTTTTCCTGTGCACTTTGTGCAGCGTGCTAAGGAAGCTTAGCCAGTGCAAGCAGCTAGGCTGGAATGAACTACTGGCCATCAAAAAGATTTAGGTTGCTTTAAATAGACTTGTGGGACTCTGAAATACTTTAATCGCCTAGCTTGCAGCAAAGCTTTTGCAGTGTCTGGATTTATTTATATTCTCCTCACATCCTCTGGAGCAAAAGATAATGATAACATTTCCTTCTACCCCACTAACTTTACATAATTATTGTACAAAGGTTTTTGCACATGTCCCCAGACTTAAAGCATGGTGACAGGACTGCCTGTGCAGAGCAGAGGATCTGTTCACTAGAGTAAATAGGAAGTGAAGAGTCAGGATGAGATACATATTTTATGAATAAGCAGTATGTGGGAAACAATTACTGTTGTGAAAGAGTAGGTGGTTCATTAAATTTTAAAGTCAAAGTGTTTGAAACTATCCATTAGCTACAGCGTGGCAGGTTTGTCCTGGCCCTGGACAAGGGTAATGGCGAGGTGGAAATCTCCTTGCCCTGAGGAAGGCACCAATGAATGTGACAGACTTACGTAATAACTGCCTCTGTAGTATCCACCACAAACCTTGTTTTGGATGTTTCAGTGACCTTGTTGAGATCCCAGCCCAGTTGCTTTTGCCGTTACCATGGTTTGAACTCTAACTGCCCGTTTGCTGATACAGGAAGGGTGGGATGGAGCTCTGCTCCACCCAGATTCAGGGTCCCAGTGCCTGAACTCCCAGTAAAGCATGCACTGCCCTGCATGTCCTGCTCCCAAACATGGGCTGCTGAATTTAACAACAGGCAAACATGGATGAGGAGCTCTTTGGCAGGGCATTAACGGCCTTACAGGCCCCAGCCTACCCAATTTGTGGTCTCACTCATCCCACCAAGAGCCCCTGTCAGCCCCCTGGGGCTATCAGCCCCGGTCCCAGTGATGCCACAGCCCTGCTCTGCTCAGCCGTGAGTCCTGCTGAGCCAGGGCTGCTCCTGGTGTCCCCGGTGTCCTGCCTCTGTCTGGGGCAGTGGGATCAGCCCAGGCTGCCAGGCTCTGCCCTGCTGCCCCGGGCACCCCACGCTACAGGGAGATGTCAGCTATGGCTGCACCCCCCCATGTCCTGTCAGTCCCACCTCCAGCTCACACTGGGTTTTCTTAAAAAAAGTGCAAAATGCAACTGGGTGTTTCTTTTTAGCAGAAGGGTCAGCATAAAGCACATTTGGGAATACTCTTTCATGTGTTGCATGCAGACAGATCTCCCTGTAGGATGAAAAAACTGTTTGTCCTGCAGGGCTGGTCCCAGTCTTAACTGGCATATCTGCATAAAAAATGTCTTATTTCAAAACTCCCGACACAGCTGATTCCTCCATGTATTTTTTACTTTAATGATCTTTGATTTAAGTTTTTCCTTCATTTATGACGTCCACAAAAGTCTGAACTTTGAATCTCCAAGGGGCATCCTGGAGTGAGATGTGTCAGGCTCCTGCTGACAGGGAGGGAAGAGCTGGAGTTACTGATTGTCCTGATCAGGCCACCCAGGCCTGTTAGGAGCTTCCAGATTGAGAGAAGAGAGCAGACTTTCTTGCATGGGAAACTTCTGAGATTTTGCTGCTTCTCTGAGGTGAGAAAGCAGAGAATAAACAGCTTAAACAAAGGATCATACTATTGAGGCTCTTTGTGAATCAAATACAGCTTTTCTTCTTTCTGCAAGGAACAACAGGTTCAACCAGGAGCTTCAGCAATGTCAAGAATTACTCAGCAGGAATTTTTTTTTTTCATAAGGGCCAATGGAAAAAAGATTAGATTGGACTGGCATGTACTTAAAGTTGTATATCGTACTTCTGGTAAAAGCAGAAGTGGAGATGGAACTGCTGTGTGGATTTCTGACTTCCTTTCCCTCTTTCCAAGATGGCCTGGACGATTCAAGCAGCTAAGCTGGTGCTGCACATGACTGCTTTGCTTTGCTTTGCTTTGCACACAGCATGCCATGCCCTGCTCTGCCTCAACTCATGCTAAACTTGGTTGATATAAATGTAATGGTCCAGGATCTCTCTTCTTGGGAACTTCCTGTAACACACTGAATGGTAATCTGGTATAAAAGAGATCAGTAAAATTCAAGTGAGGAAAAAAAAAAAAAAGGAATACAGATTTGCACCTTTGGACTGAAAATCATGTATTTCCAGATATTTCTGTTATGGCTTCAAATTTCATTATTTGATTTTGGAACACCCCTTCTCCCAAAACTGACATTTTTTGCAGCTTTTCTGGTGACATTTTATCCCATGTTATCAGTAACTGAGACCCATCTATTTCCTATCATTTTTCTCAATGTCTCAGAGTTGTGTTAGGTTTACAGAATTTTAAAAATACAGCAGTGAACTGCTTTTCATACAGCTATAAAACCAAATGTAGTGTTAGAAAGGATGAATGGAACCCACATTCAGCTGCTATTTGCATATTAATTGGCCATAAAGAAATAAAATTTTATATGCACTTGCAACAACAGGCAAGGTGAAAAAAAGGTTTCTTAGATTTCCTATGTTTATTACCCTTTAGCCAAGAGTTTTAGAATATGCAGTGCCTATGTGCAAGATGCAGCAGGTGGGCTTTGTGCTGATCATGAATCCTTTTGAAAGCTGGACATTTGGAGTGTCCATGATTAGAAGTCTCAGCGTTGTCTTGTCTGTTGTGTTCTGTTTCTCAGAGTGGCAGAGGTTCACAGAGTTAGGATAAAGAAAGGGATCACACATCTGTTGGTCTGACAGAACTGGGACCAGTGAGTCCTTCCCACACAGAAGCAGCCATCCACATTCCTCACAGTTCTGCACAAAGTTCCAGTAGTTGGGTCTTTCAAGGACAAGTGAAGCTACGATCAGCAGCAGTCATCCACTTGCCTGACCCATCTGTCTTGTTCACCATGCAGTGGAAAAAGAATTAAAATGGCATTGGAAAGAGCTGGTTAAAGTATTTCTTGCTGTCAGATACCTGAAAGCATCCAGAGCAGGTGCAGCTTCTGGATTAGTGTGAGTTCCTCAAGCTGGTAGTTCTTCACCTGGCAGTTGGGTCTCACTCTGTGTCTGTGCCTGTGTGCACCTTGCTCTGCAGCGCTGGACGTGCAGTTCATTGAGCATTTGCCAACATTCCTCAATGCTGAGATTATTCATTTGGGACCACGAAGAATAAAGAGGTAAATCATGGCTTGAAAGCCACACAGCATGGTGTGCACTGCTTCAAATGGCCCTCTTACTGTTTGTTCATTTGGCAGAACACTGACAGAAATTCTCAGCTGTGGTCTGTGCCAGAGAGCAGTATTAGGCGTGTCACTATCAAAGGTAGGTTTCTTATGCTACATTTTTATTCAAATTTATTTAAAGGCCTGAAAATTTCAAATGCTTCTGCATATGTATTAACATTTAAGAGCCAGATCAGGATTCTGTCTGGCTCTTCTGACTTAGTGCATTGAATGACTAATGGGATGAAAATCAGGAAATCTGGGCTTTCATCCACATTTTGCTGTTTGTTTGTCTAATATTTTTTAATCTGTTTGTGCCTTAGTTTCTCCATCTCTAAAAAGAGGAACATCTCGCTTGTCCACATTTGTAAAGTATTTTAGTACATCAACTAAACTTGGTCCATCAGTGGAAAGTTTTATTTATCATCTCTTGTTCCAGTGCCTGCTGCTCGTGGACATTGGGGGAATGGATTAATCAGGTGCAGCTGCACTGGTGCATTTGTGAGATTATTTCTGTTCAAGAACTAATTAAAAAACCTCAAAATATTTCTGAAGATGTTGAAAGAAAATATAATGTAAAATTTAACAAAAGACCAAAGTCTCAAGAGTGCAATGAGCAAATCTTGAGGAATTTAACAAGTTAAATACACATGATGAAGTTGACCAGCTTTGTGCCTCAGTTTCTTTGTCTGCAGAATGGAATTAAGGAAATTAATGGCTTCCCAATAAAGCAGTGAGAATTCAATCATAGCTACCCTGTGTGTCAAAGATGTAAACAAATTGATAATCATCTCTTTGGATTTTTTTGAAGTCACAATAAGATGGCAGTAAGGAACTGAGACTTCCTTAAAAAAAAAAGTGGCTTCAAATGCATGCATATTTACAAAACAATTATTGGCTTCTCCAGGTGATTTGTTCCCCTTGATATGCAGGACAGAAATTAGGTAGACTTTTCTGGAAATAGGATCAGATTATTTTTCTGATGCATCTAAATCTAATGATGTTGTTTTGGAATTCACATGGGTAACAGTTGGCAGTACTCAGACAGATTTATGGGCCCTGACAACACCCAGATGTATACCAGGAGCTGCAGACAAGCAGCAAAGGCTGCAAGTGAATATGTAATGAAAGTCAGAGGATACAGTTCGTGGAAGCAATTGAAGACATTTGGATGACCTTCCTGCCATTGGTTCCTTTTGACAGCTGTCAGGCATCTGTCCTACCCCTCCTGCCACCTTGCTGCGTGTCTCACAAACACACTGAGCTGTAGAAATGGAAGTGTCAGGGAATTCCAGCCCAATCCATTTAGGAGTTAACTCATGGGGCATGTGCATTTCATTGCAGCCAGTTTCATGTAGTGATAATGAGCAGCCACGTGGCATTGCAACCTACTCCTTATTTAGAGCAGAAAACAGCTTTATTCCTGCAAGGACAGAGCCAAATGTTTTACAAGCAAACAGTCTGCACATTTCAAATGAGCTGTTTCTATAATTCTAGCACTTTATAGTAGGAACTGAGTAGCATAATTATAGGTAAGGAAGTGGTGGTGTTGGGAGGGGATGATGGAACTGTTTTTCAGTAAACAAGCAGAGCTGGGAGCTTGCATCCTCCTGCTGCTGGAGCTCCACAGTGTCCCCCGGAGCCACTGAAGGAAATCTTGGAAGCATAACACACCATGAACATATCCCAGACAGAAGCATGTAATGTAAAATGGGGTTCAAGTGTGCCTGGCCCGTAATTAGCTTAGGAGATGTGGACAGGAGTCCTCTGACTGGAGCTCAGGGCTGGCAGATGGCTGCAGCCATGTAAGTAGCTCTGCATAGATCACTTTGGAAAATGAAATTAAAATCTGTAAGAAGTAGGGAGCGACAGGGTTTTTTTGGTTTTTGCTGTAGCAGCTCTGGTTTAAATTGATAAGATAGCTCTACTGAGCTGTTCTCTTCAGACTAAGGAAGATCTGAGGAAGGCTGTTCTATGGGCCTGCACAGGTGCTGTGGGGTCTTGTCTTGCGTCCAGTGAGAAATATTTTAACAATCACTTGCTCCTGCACAATATTTAGAAGGGATTTTTGTTTATTTGGTACTACATATTTATATGGAGAGCATGAAACTAGAAACTGTTATTTGGACATGTCTCAACATATGCTATGTAGACAGACAATGTAATTTATTGCATGAAACAGTGCACCAGTTGCACTGCAACCCATGGTACTCCTCTCTGAAATTGTTTTTTTGTGTCACCATCTCCTGTCTCATTAGTAAGAAGTTAATATGAATATGTTTATAATGTGCAGAAGGGGCTTTTCGGTGGTGTGAAGCAATTATGTGTAATCCCCATCGCGCTGGGCGTTCAGCCAGCCGGGGTTGTAGGCAAGTGCCATATGTCATTTCTCAAGCACAGGATCCATCCTGCTCCAGACTCAGGCACAGTCCCTGCACACATTGCCCATCCGTGTCTTGTTTTTATCTGTGGCTCCTGCATGTTTCTCATTGCAAGCTCTCTGCCTTCTGTTCTCTTTGGGAATCACTTGGCTGATTGTGGATACTGTCAGCACAACCAAGAGTGGAAAAGATGCCATATCTTCATTTCATGTAAAATTGAAGGTTGTGTTTCTGAGATTGATCTGTTGTTGTGATGCCCAGAAGAATTCTGCAAACCCAAGGAACAATACAGCTCCTTCCTTAGCAGATTAGAAAGAATAACCTTCAAAGCAGTTGATGAAAAGCGTTATTTTTTTCCCTCGCTCTACATTTTCAGGTGTCTGTTATATTCTATAAGCTAAAGAGATAACGGTTCTGGTTTATCTGCCTATTTATTCCTCTTGCAATATTCCTCTTTAAGAAAACTTTGCAGTTCATTTGAAGGTTTATTACATTATGAATGACCGAGTGATTATTTACTTCTCAATCACCAAATAAATCCAGGAAAATGGACCAAACAAACAGCACTATGACATTTTGAAGTGGAATTGTTCCACATTGAAATCACAGTTGGATTTCTGCATGCTGTGTTCCACTGAATCTTCAATAAAATATACTTTGTGGGTATGTGGTGCTGAGTTACCATTGCAGTCTTGGGGACAGAAGCCTCTCAGCCAGGAAGTGTGTGGGGAGTATTTTCTCCCAAGATACTGGAAACTCAGACGCAGTTCTTCCCTTTTCAGCAGGATCAATCCCGTGTTTTCTGGTTTTCCTTGTCTCTGTACAGGTAAGCCTCTGACTGACATATTTCACTTTGCATAAATAATTAACCAGTTCCTGAATCGGGGGTTTGAGGTGCTTTCTTGAAGGTAGAATGTGGTTCTTACAGTCTGGCCCCATGGCTAGAAAATCCTGTGTCATCAGCAGCATCACCCTCTCAGCTGGGCTGTGGATGCAGCCATAGAAATCTGGCCAAAACTGTCTAGCAGGTTCCCTGGGCATGTGGGGACAATCTAGGGAATGGCTGAAACACTTTTACTTGTAATTACCTTAGCTTTATGAGTGTCTTGTAGAGCACAAACTGTTCATGACTAAGGCAACTGGAAGACTCCAAACTGTTAATATGGTTGCACACCTCCAGTGTGTCGTTTTCTCTTTATTTCTTTTTCTTTGTGGAAGAGTTGATCCTCTGATTTTGTGAGTAGTTGCTAGCACGTGTAGTGGAGGAGGAGCTCTGAATAATGAGGAGTTCGAGATGTCAGTTACCGTGAGACTGTAGCTGCTTCATGCTTGAATAGCAAAGGCAAAGAAGAGTCCAGTTTGGCTCTTCCCCCCTGTTCTGTAGGGCCCTGCCTCACCAAGGACTGGCAGTGACCCATGGAAGGGCAGAGTGTTTGTTACCCTGGCAGGACCCAGCGGCACTTCGGGTACCAGTTTGCAGATTACTTTGAGGGGACTGGTGAGAGCTCCCAAGCCATACAGCCCTGAAGGAGAGTGATTGTTACAGTTACTTCATGTGTTCTCTTTTGAGAAGACCACAAATGGAATCTCAAGAACAAACATTCCCTGGATATTGGTTTGGGTTTTTTAAAGCATTTGGGTATTTTAATTCATAAGGAACTGTCCTTATCAGGTACAGATTTGGTGAGTGCAGGGAGGTGCCTGTGTTTGAGATTGCTGCTGATGCTGCCAGTGATACCAGCTTGCAAGGTACAAGCTACTTGAATGGAAGAAAGAAATGTAAATGGAGTCTTACTTTGCAGTTTTGAATGGACTTTGTATTAGTCACAGTATTGACTTTATAATACTTTTCTACTAAAATGGTACACTTTTAAAATCAGGTTCAAGGAAAGTGCAGATATAATTGGAGAAACAGTATTATAATTAATACCATAGTTTCAAAGCAGTTAAAAGAGGCTAGATTTCTGAATCAGTTTTCCTTTGATCTGGAGGTTCCATATAATACAAATACAACTCGCTTTTAGTAGAAAGATAACTGATAGACCTCTGCTCTCCTTTTTGAGTCACTGTTACATGCTTTGCAATAGGAACTATATATTTGCTGAAACTTTAAAACTTCCCCCACTCTTGGTTTTGCCAGAGACGAAATATTTTCACTTTAGGACACACTTTAGAACAGCACTTTTCCTTGTCAGGGTGTCCTTAGCTGTAGTTTGAGAATGATAACATTCCTTTATTTCAGTATTACAAAAAAAAATTCCTTAACATTCGTTGCCCTTGGGCTGAAGGTGCTGTAGAAATGCAGCCCTTGCCACAGCCATGTAAGAGATGGATGGTATTTAGTTCTGCCCGTGATGGGGTTTGCGCGTTCTTAGGCAGGACGTGGTTCAAGACCTGTCCTCTCAGCTGGACTTGACTGTTCTTCCTCATCGTCCTTTCCCTTCAGGAGTGCTTGGTGGTGAATCCCAGTCCTCAGTCCCAGTCTGTGTCCCTGTTTGCAGCAGAGGAAACGTAGCACCCTGAACTCAATTCTTGCAGTTGTGTCTAAACTATTTCCCTGAGTGTGCCCTTACATCCCCTGCTATTTACTGGTTACCACCAGCTCCTTTTCTGGTGTGGTGCACCACTGCTCGGGGAGAGAGGTAGCAAATCTGAGACAATATCAGCCAAAGACTCCAAATTTTATTTTGCTACTTCACTGCACAGGAACACGACACAGTCTTGTTTCAGTCAGTAAAGGTATCTTGCAGATGGAAATGCAGTGCTGGTGATATGCTGTATTCTTATCCTTAGCTGAATTTTAAATACAGAAACCGGCATGTCAAAATGTAAGTATAAGCAAGATCTGAGGCTGCTATTATTAGGTTTTTAAGTCTATCTCCCAAGTTTGAGTTCAGTGCAGGACAAAAGATATCCAAATCTAAATATCTGAGTGTTTTACTTGTCATCGATGTAAACGTTAGACATGTTCAGAGTATGGGGCTGTGCATCAGTACGAGTCATTAGCTGTAAACTCCTTTCCTTTATGCAGTGTCATTTGCTGTGGGATTTGCATACATTTTCCTAATGACTCTACCTGTCAGCTGCCATGGTTTCTGCAGCATTTTCATATTTCGCTGTTCAGAGTTAAGAAGGCTTATGAGATCTTGGATCATTTATCAGTATTCAGAGTGGAATTTCATTATTCCAGGGTGGATTATGGAGGCACAAACTGTTATTCTAATGGCTTCATTGCAAGTGACTAACAATGTCTTATCAGGGACATTTTGTACAGTTTGTTTAAAAAAAATATGATGTGGGGTGTGCAGTGGACAAGATACCAACATTTGTTTTATTTGTATTCTAGGACACAGGGGTATTAGGGAGAAATGAAATGGCAGCTGCAGCTGTTGTAGGCATTCCCCAAAGGGATAGAGCTAATAGGATATATGTCTTCATCCACAGCTGAGTTAATTTTGAGAGCAGAGGATGAAAAATGAAACTAAACACATACAACAAAATCTTGGATACCGGGGGTGGGAGGAAGTGGCCGCCCTCGCTAATCTGTGACATCATTGTGATAAAAAAGGAAATCTTTCCACTAGAAATCCTAAAGGAGAAGATTTTGTGAGGCAGCTGAAGTATTAGTCTGTCTGAAAAAAAGAACATTTTGTGGAACTGTATGTCTAATGGACAGTGTTTAAAATCTGCAGATACTATACATATAGATTACTGGAAAAGCATTGCTCAGAAACTTTAAATCTTTTTTAGGCCTGGCATCAAAGGTTGTATTTTCTATGTTTATGCTGTAGATGAAATGTGGTGATAGCAGTACAAAGCCACAAAATCTACAAGAAAAATGTAGCCTTTAGTCAGGCCCTAACTTCATTCTAGATATATATTCTGCCTTTCTTCAAATGTAGTGTGATTTTTTTAATGGAGCGGAATGTAACTCTTCATTTTTGTCTTTGAGAAGATTTCAGCCTGTCTCCTAGATCCCAGTTTATTTCTCTCTGGAAATTTGCCAGGTGCAATACTGTGGAGAAAAATGCCTCTAACCTTTCTTTAATCTTATCTCTCCCACACAAAGAGATGATTCACAGCAAAATGTCCTCATGTGCCGTAATTTCTCCCCTGCACACCGATGGACTTTAATGTCTTGAAGCTGCATCTTTGCTGGAAATTCTGAAAAAAAATTATCTCCCAGAGGGGAAATTCACAAGCAGTGATGATGTCATGGGTGTTACGGAGGCAGGACTCTGATTTCCCACTTGGTACACTAATATTGCTCAGAACAGGTCTAGAAAAAAGCACGTCCATGTGCAGCCTGGCTCTGTGAGGCACGGCCAGCCTAATGCTCCATTCAGGTCCTCGAGTTCCTTTCTTAAACCCTCTAATACTTAAGGAGCATAGCAGCCTTGTGCTCTAAGGTTTCTTACTACAGGATTTCCTTTTTGTCTCCATGGTCTGTCTCTATAAAGCCATGAAAATGCCATGTTCTGCAGCATCCAAGTCTTTACAGGGAGCTGTCCAAGTAGTCTCGGGCAGAATCAAAGCAACAGATGTGTGTCCAGAATCAAATGGTAGGTGATGTTTTGAAGTTTCATACATTCCATTTATATGCTACGGTGAACAAGAAATATTTGCTCATGCTCATTTGATCAAACTATGGGGTTTTGGGTTTTAATTTCATTTTTCTGAAATATCAAAAATGAGTCTCATTGATTCAGTGGCCTTTTGGGTCAGTTTTCTTCTTCTGTTTGGTTCCTGCGGAAATGGTGTAGAAACTGGTGCTAAGTGCTTATGGAAAGAGAGGTCATGCTGGACCAGGCAGCTCGTGTTTTCCTTTGCTTCCCTTCCAGCCTTGGGAGCATGCCATGTTGGCTAACGGGAAAGTTTTCCATTGATATAAACATTTTCCGTTCATTTTTTTCCCCCATCATTGTCACTTTCCCCATCAGCATAATTCACTGTACTAATTACAATATAATTAATTATCCTAAGTTCCATATTAAATCCACATATATTTCCTTCTGTTCTGCAGGGGGAAAAAAAAAAAGAACAAGATGTGCACCTTAAAAGTAATCTCTGAAGATCTGAGGCAATATTCTGATGGATCAGCTGCAGAGCAGGACTTACCCAACAGGGAAAAGAGGGGGTGTTTGTGATCTCACTGAGGCATGCGCAGAGCTGCTCTGCACCATGGAAACTCTTATCTCAGTCCCTGCAGTGGAAGCGGTGAAGGATGAGGTTGTTTAAGTGACACAAATTATCTCTCCACTGGAGTGTGAGGTTGAGTTTTTCAAGCCCAGTGATCAGAGGTTGCAGTAGCTCGGTGTCAGCACCAGCTCCTGCAGCAGCACTTGACATTGCGTGGACAAAGCCTCCCAAAAGCACACACCATCCAAGGTAACCACTTGTCCTTCTGCAGCTGAATCAAAGCTCTTTGCAGGGCAAGAAGGCCAGGGAGAGAAACAACAAAGCAAAGAGAGAGAAAGCAATCAGTAATCCTGAAACGCTTTCCTTGCATTCTGGTAAATTGCCTCTTGAGTTGAACGGGGCCAAGTCTGGATTCTGGGTAGCAAGAGAATTGTGCCCAGATATCTGAATGTGAAATTCCGTGTACACATGATACCAAATTGAAAGCAACACTTCTCATCATGCAGCCATCCCTGTTCTTAAATGTTCCGGTTTAAAAGAAGGGTGTATCAAGAACAATTACTGATATAGCACCCTGCTTGGTTCAAGTTATTGTTTTATTAATTCACTGTAATGAGATAATGGGAGATCATAACAAACCTAGCCACTTTTGGCACCTCAGGTGCTTCTCCTGTCCATTAGACAGATAGGTAATTGATGGTGGCACAGCAGTGCCTTTAAACAGGGAGCTACTTGTTCAGGTTAGAAAGCGCTTTCAAGAGAAGAAGTCCTTTGATAAAACCTACTAAAATTAGGATTATTTTCCCCTTGGGAGAATGGAGGAACTCACCCACCTTGCTTCATTCCCAGTGCCACACTGGCTGTGCTGCGGAGGCCAGGAACTCTGTCACACAATGGATGCTGCAAGACTGGAGCCAGAGCAGCCATCTGGAGTGAAGGTGTAGTGCTGGCAGAGAGAAAGGTGAATCCTGCTAAATACTCGCACAATTCTGTAGGGAATGGGAAGGAAAGGAACAGGGCAGAGAGAGATTTGAGCCTGAGTGTGATCCGTTCTCTACTTTCTCCCACTATTTGCTGAATAATTTGAGCAAAGGTTTTAAAGCGTGAGGGGTTTGCGGGTTTTGTTGAGTTTTGGGGATTTTTTTCATTAGCTAGTGACATTTATGGTTAAAGCAATCAAGAACTCTTGTGGTCATAATTGCTCTGCTCTGCTTCTGGTTCAGCCATTGGCTTTGTGTGTGGTGGTGAGCAACACAGCCCATTGAATGCTTCAGGTTATTCATAATCATTATCATCCTGTGGATCAGGGCATAGTGCAGTACAGCTTCTTGGGAATCATTACAACCAGGCTTTACTCAAAATGAGAACTATTATTTACTCAAACAACATGCCTGGTGAGGTAATCTACATGAACTTTGTGTTATAAAATAGCCTTCACATTATGTTCTGTTTAATGTTTTGGCTCTTCCTTAAGGGAGAATATAAGGGAGGAGTGTTTTAAAACTGATTGACTCCCTCTAGTATATTTGGTGATAGCTGTGACTTTCATAGCTAGAAATGATCTTTGTGCTCATGGCAGGAGGAATCAGGTGTAGGTGAGTACATCGGCTGCCAGATTTATCCAGTACTTTTTCTGCAAAAGTTTTTTCAAATGACGGTAACCCAGCGTTTTAGGGAATGATTGCCTTTCCAAATAGGGCAGCACGATGAGAGTGGAAGTCTGGAACAAAACCACTGATCCTATGGATCAGTTGTCCTCACTAGACACCTTTCAGGGGATTTCACTCCAGTCTGTTTCCAGATCAGTCTTGAGAGCTGAGTTCCCGTTAGTGGTTCATCCATTGATCTTCCAGAATCCAGGCTGTGTGTGCCAAGACAAGTTTCTGGTGTGACCAAAACCACAGTCAAGTGAGCATTACTAAGAGTTCCCTTCCAAAGTGCCCTCCTGATGTGAACTTAAAGACTGGTGTAGATACACCCTTCAGTTGACACTGAGTTAGCAGTAAGTATTTGTGGAACACACCCATTAGAGGACTGCGCCTCCTCTGCTAAGTGCAGAGGAAGTATCTCCAAAAACAGCCTCTGCACTTTAAACCTCCCCTAAGGCCTCTGAAGCAGAGGAAATCTGCATTTATCTGTCATCTTGGTTAATTCAAACAGCAGTTATTTGGAACAAGTCATAATCACTCCTTCCCGTAATGAACGCAGATATTCAGATTGCCAGATGGATGTGAATGAGCGACAGCCTAATTATGGCTTACCAAAATAATAATAAAAAGCTTCCGTGGAAATATTTCTGCCCCTCATCTACAGTTAGAGTTTAAAAAGAACAACATAGGGAAATGTTCTGAGGAATGAGGCCTCAGGCCACTATGTAGCATTTGAGCCATGGATTCCACCACATGGAGCCTTAATATGGTGCAGCAGCAAAGTGTGATATTTGCATGGAAGGTGTGTGCTGCAGAATTATCCATCGTGTCCAGGTATGTTCAGTGTTTATACAATTTCCCCCAAAGACCTTTGACTTGGTAGCCTTAATTAAAGGGACTTGCTCATTGACTAATTGCTAGTATTTATATTCAAAACTCATGATTCTCATAGTGATAAATAACCAAGACCATTGAACCAAGAGTATTCAAGGAGTATGAAATATGACCCCTTCCTAATAAATGGAGCTACAACTGCAGTAAGCAAAATGTCTTGGGGTTAGCTGGAAATCTGCACAAAATCCAGAATTGCTAATGGCTTTGCACCTTCTGCTTTATTTGTCTGATTTGACAGAGGGTTTGTTTTCATTGCAGTGATGCAGTTTCTTAGCAGCTTCTGTTGCTGTGTCTGCTTTAGATGGAAAATATCTGGTGTCACTGGAAATTCTTTATCGTATGAGAGGTGGGGAAAAGCACTACAAACAATGGGCCATGGAGCCTCTCTGGGTTGTTGAACTGCACAGGAGCCAATAAGGACTTCAGAGAAATACAGCCTTTTTTTGTTGTTGTTTTCTGCTAGCTTGATAAAAATATTACTCTGAGAGCAAACTTCCAGACTGATCCAGGCAATGCATGGAATAATAGTCAATGAGACAGGCTGGATATTCCAAAGGGTTTGGGGTTTTTTGCAAATGAAGTATCTGTATCATGAATCAAAGGCAGTAAGTACATCCTCAAGGTGCTAATGCATAGGAAGGCTGTATGTAAATGCAGTACTGATGTCTGTGAGGTGTAACTGTGCATAAATAATTAAATAATTTCTCTGTCTTGTCAAGTGGTGCATGTATTGCCCTTGGCCATATTAACAATACAGAGGGTGTAGGCTCGAGGCTAGAGGAAACTGCTGTTCCTGGATAACCCTGCTGTACTTCTGACCAGGGAGAGCTTTCCTCAGTGGAGATGATATCACATGCTAATCTCAGCAGACTGCCTTTCCAGCCTCAGTGAGCCCTAAGGCTCCTCAACAAGAAGGAGCTGACAATAAAGCACTGGTTTCTTAGATGAGCTCTCTTTGTGCCTTTGCTCTCTTACCTGCACATGTTAATTGTCCTGCCAATTCAGGAATAATTTCTTTTGTGTAATTCAGTTTCAGGTGCTGTCTAGGTATGGCAAGTTGCTGGTTTATATATAAGGAAACCAAAATGTCTTCTCTGTTCTAAGATGGTAGAAAGAAATAATGAGTCATCATTTGTCTCTTCTGTTAAACAGAAGTTAAGTACTTCTGATTTCAGGGGTTCACAAAGACACAAAAGTCTCATCTTTTTTTTTTTCCTTTTTTTCTTCATATTTCTAATTTGTTCTTTTTATCTTAGTTACATGACAGCCACTTTATGCCTTGGGCTCCTTCATGTCTCCGTAAAACAGCTATAAAAAGATTGCGGTCTAACTTTTCTCATCAACAAAAATCCCCTTTATCAGATAAATTACTACCTTGACCAATCCTCTGAACGACAGCCAGCATCCTGGGAGCACAGGAGCGGGGTGAGAAACATGGGGACATTTGCAGAAGTAGGGTAGGTTCTTCATGTAATTTATCATCCACCTTGCCTTGCTGACGTTGCCCTCTCCACACTGCAGAAGTCAGCTCCGCTGCAGTTTGCCTAACGTGGGATGTAACATCTTGAGAGCCCCATACCCCGAGGCCACAGCAGAAACAGACACAAACCAAGAGCTTCTTTTGTTTCTCTGCTGTGCTTCTCAGAGATGGAGATTTTTGCTAATAGAACTTCTCTGTGATATACTAATGCTTCAACATCCTTAGGACAATGCAAGGAACAGTGAAAATGCATTGCCTATAGCCATAACCAAAATCCTTGTTTCAGAGGAATTCTCAAAAATTATACATTTCACTAAATCACATACTCCCCTCTAAGAACAGCTTCAAGTAAGGAGGCAATCATGCTCCTCTTGCAGTTCTCTCCAGTTTCCCAGTCCTCAGGCATAGCAGCTCAGGCCCACGTGTCTGCTGTGTTGTCAGCCCTCTTCCCTGCGGTTCTGTGCCCTAAACTTGGGGGGAAAAAGGTGAAAAAAGCGCAAATGAACTTGTCAGCTCAGTTTCCATTTGGGAGGTAACAGAAGGGCAGAGGAAGGGGAGCCTTTATAAATGAATTTTGGTTGGCAGTGTTTGTGCTGCTGCTGCACACGGAAGGTTCTGCCAGTTCTGCCTAGGCTTTGTACTTCAGTGGTGAAAAATTGCTGGAGGTCAAATTATGTCATTGGACAGCTAAGCCTGCAAGGGCAGGAGTTAAGTTGAGAGGTGCACTGTGGTATTTGTCCATCTGTGCTTCAAGAGGCTCTAGATTTTGAAAAGCTATAGGTGTGATTCCTTCTGATGTTGGACACCCCCATACCTAAATGAATTTGGAGGAGCAATACCTTATGACTCATTGTCCAAGCTTAGGGCAATTTGACCGTCCGTGATGGATCATTTTCAACCCCCTTTGCAATGGATACTGTAATGCCTCTTCAGGGTCGCCAGTTGTTTCCCACCCAATGAACTGTACAGTTCCTGCTGTTGGAAGATCCGTGCTCTCTAATTGGCAAGACACACTCTTGGGAAGGCACTGGAGAATCCCCATTGTGGCAGCTGGAGGAGTCTGAGAAAAGTCTATAAGACTTATTTGTCTCAAAATTTGTAATGATGATGCATTTCTATTCCCTGCATTCCTCTACAACCCTATCATAAATTGAAAATGAGGGTGCAGTAACAGTTATTGACTATTTCACTACATATCTTCATGTAAATGAGAAAAAAAAGTACTTCAGAAAGTTTGAATAATAAAAAATGCATGTCGTTTATTAGCTATTCCAATGGATCATGCTGCGATGAGAGTTCTGAAAAGGCATAAATTGTCTTCTGGTTTAAAATCAAGTATATTATCATATATGAGGGCTCGTTAGTATCTGTAAGCACAGGATTTCAAATTGCTTTATGAAAAGGAAATGTTGAATCTTCATAAAAGATCTTCAAGGTAGGCTGCTTTTGCCAGTTCCTCTGAAAAGAGAGAAACTGAGGAGCAAGGGGGCCATTGCTCATTTGCTTGAGTCTGAAGAGAAGGACAGCACTTCTGCTTCCGAGTCTTGTGTTCTGACCACGTGCATTTCCAGCAATTTTAAGGTGGGGCCTGCTGTACCTCACTAACTCTGAGGTGTTGTCCTGTCTCAGAGATCCAGGAGGTGTAAGTTAGGGCATGGAAATTCAACTCCCAGGTTTAGTCATGGCTGTCAATTTGTGAAACAGTTGTGGGTCAAAACACTTCTGATCCTTGCTCTAGAGCAGAAAGCCAACCACATCCTGGGCTGCATCAAAAGCAGCATGGCCAGCAGGTCAGTAAAGGTGATTGTCCCCCTCTACTCTGCCCTGGGGACACCCTAGGTAGAGTACTGTGTCCAGCTTTGGGACTCCCAACACAGGAAGGGTTTGGTCCTGTTGGAACAAGTCCAGAGGAGGACCACAGAGGTGATCAGAGCTCTCAAGCACCTCTCCCCTGGAGACAGGCTGAGAGAGTTGGGGTTGTTCAGCCCGGAGAAGAGAAGGTTGTGGGGACGGACACCTCATTCCACCTTCCCTATCATAAATTGAAAATGAGAGTGCAGTAACAGTTATTGACTATTTCACCACAGATCTTCATGTAAACGAGAAAAAAACGTAATGTAATAAAAAATGCATGGGTCCTGGTGAAGGCGTGGTAAAAGAAAGCTATAGCTATGAAAGAAAAATCAAAGGAGCTTTGTAGGGGCATCTTGTGAAATTATTCTGAGATATCAAGGACAAGGAAAGCAGTCCTGCTTGAACCATGCCTGAAACTGTAGGGGTGAGTCAGGTTAAGAAATTAGGAGGGTTACAGGTCTGTGTCGTTGTTCCTGACCCTGACCCTGACCCTGTGTGTTGTTCCTGACCCTGACTCTGAAGGACTGACTCTCCTGCCATGCCATTGTCCAGTGACAGAGAGACAGTTGAACTCTCAGTCTATTCCCTTGTTTCCTTCAGGGAGCACCACTTTTTAAGGTACCAGGGAAGAGAAAGAAAATTTAATATCACCCTGTGTAATTTTCATTCTTTGGAATTATGGGCAGTAAACATGGTCTGAATTGACTTAATTCCTCATCTGGATGTCCATCTGGATTTCTAGGAGAAATACAAACTCTGATTGTAACAGATCAGCTGGGAAATCCAAATACTGATTTTCTGTTTCATGGAGATGTATGTGCTCTCTGGTGCCTGGACCAGAGCTTTGTCTCTCAGAAAGTTCTTAGTCAGTGCTTATCATCCAACCAGAGCTGTACACCTCAAAAATCACATTTTCCGGTGTGTTTGTCATGCTAAAGTGTCATGGAACCAGGAATAGTTACTGAATGACAGGTCAGGAAATTAATTCTAGACAAACATAAAAAATTTCCTTTTTTTCTTGAGAGACGGGACATGCCGAGACTGTCACTCAAGTCCCTGTAAGTAAGGAACACTCAGACACACTATTTTACTGCTTATGTCATGTCTGAGTCTTCCCATACTGAAATGATCCTGCTTAAGCATTACAGTTCATGTGCCAGTTAGTTCTCATACTTTACCTGGCTGGAAGCACTGTCAGCTGACGTTACGGATGAATAATGTAACCAACTTAAAACCATGCCCTCTGGCAAAAAAAACAACTTTCCAAGGCAAATGGGATGAATCATCGATAAAAATATTTAGAATATTTAAAAGTATGCCTGAAACCACCCCTGCATAAGCTTCCTTTAGCAAATCAGCAACTATGGTAGGATTATGAAAGCTAGGCCATGTGTCTAAGTTCTTCAAAGTCAGCTATTGCTGACTGCTGCTTGACTAGATGACATCAAAATGACTTGTTAAATAGGGACGGAAAGAAACGAGGGAAAAACTGGCATTAACAGAGGTCTTCATGCCTGCATCCTTGTTCCAGGATAGAGAGCTAAGCAGCATAGAACCTTGGTGGTTAGTGCTTTTTGGCAGTAATTTGATGGCCATGGGCATTGCCCAGGAGCTCTAACGCCCCAACAAGCCTGTGCTTCACATGCACATTTCTGCATGTGAGTCCTGCTGGCAAGGCATGAATTCTGCCAGGTATCAGACATCACCCTGAAAAGCAAGGAGGCTGAATTAATTTCTTTGATCTTGCTTTTCCTGCCATCCTTGCAGCACTGAATAAGCTGGTGTGTTGGAATTGTCTGTAGGAGGAGACAAACAGGACCGCAGGAGCGGATAGGTCTTTTTAAGCACTGTATTTCTGAAAACCAAGAAGAGCAGCAAATACCTTCTCTCTGTACTGTGCATACTCCTACCTTTGAGGAAAGGAGGAAAGAAGAGTCAACATAGCACCCACTTTATTAGGTAAGCTTATTTCACTGTCAAAAATATTCAAGTCATGACAATGTTATACAATCACATTAAGAAAAATATTGTTCCTCTTTCAAAGACTGTCTCATGAGGATGATCAATTGTAAAATCCTCCCTGTGCTGTTTTAAGGGAAACTATCCATGGCAGAAGGAAGAAGGAAGGAGTTAGCTGCACTGGTAGCTGGCTGCAGTCATCTTCCAGCCCTGCTGTTCTCTGGGAGGTGAAGAGGTTGGCAGTGGGGACTCTTGTTTTGCTGTGCTCTAAAGGAACACTGAGCGTGATGTGCTAACCTGGAGAAGTCATACCAGCTTGCATGTATACTTCACAGAGGTTTTCTTTATCAGCAGATCATTTTGAACAGTTTTCCTGATGTTTGAAGTCATGGAGAAAATGTCTTACTCCTTCTGAATCTGTGAAACATGCCCAGTTCGTGGCTGCTCCACAAAGGCTTCCTCTTCCCTTTGCAACACAGTTGAGGTGTGATGCTATGGTGGGAAAAGGTACTGATGTAGATGGAAGTTCCAGCAATAAATATTGAATGTTCTTTATACCTTGCCCAGAAGAGAAGGTGAGTTTAAGCGTATTTCTTGAAGCATGTGGAAAGCACTTCTGTACAGCACCAGCACCCATCATCATAAAGCTGCAGCTTTGGGCAGTACTTTTTTCTTGATGATCTTAATTCAAAACTACAAAGAGTTTTTTTAGACTATCTGACAACAGTCGCAAAAGCTTAGCAGGGACAGGAGCTCTTGGATGCCCTAGAGCTTTCTTTTGAGCAGGGAATCAAGAAAGGTGTCATGAGCTGAGCTCCTTGCGTTTGGTGATTTCCCTGACCTTGCAACACAGTCCAAGAGAAGAAAGATCAGCTGTGTCCATCTGCAAGACAGCATTAAAGGAAATAACAGGGATAAATTTTTTTAGCAATGACATATCTAGGATGCAAATTCTTTTGATACTTATCAGTAGTAATGCTGTGTCCCAATGATTCCACAGTCAGTCTTCTGCCTAAGTAAACAGGCGTAATTTCTGGACGTATCTGCGGACAGTGACTGATCTCCAGGACGTGGGATAGACCTTGTACCTTCTATAAAGAGATATGTATTTTGCTTGAGTTGATTTGATGGGATTTGCATCAGGGCTTGTGCTGTTGGGTCAGTACTGAAGCAGCACTGTCCACTTTGATGTCCTCCTACTCTGGCCTCTGGGGTTTCAGGACAAATTAATGCATCTCGTCAGCTAGGAGAGATGTTGGGCCAGAGTTTTCTGGGTGGATTTCCTCCCAGCTGCTCTGGAGCTGATATCTTGTGAAATTTGCTGAGTCTCTGAACTGTGTGAAGTGCTAAGAATGTCTGGCAAATGCTAGACAAAAACTGCAAGTGAGGAATCCCCCCCAGTCCCCAGAGTTATGGGGCTGACAACAATGTGTTTGTCATGTCAATGCACTTCATCTAAGCAGAATTTGTTCTTTTCCTTGTGTGTGTTTGGGCACGGGAGAGGCTCAGGTTTTTTCTGTTTGTGTAAAAAGTGGGTCAAAGCCAAAAAAAATGAAAACTGCCCTGCACGTTGAGCATGTTGGGGTGCATGTGGTTGCATTTGGAACGTGACTACACTGTATTCATGCTCTGAATACCACCCAGCGTGCTCCTGCTTCTGCCAAGGAGCAGCTAAAAGTAAATTTTTTTCTCAGGTATTGGTTTTGTTAACAATACTGGAGGTATGTGGATGGTGTTAAATCCCATTACAGTGGGACAATGAAGTTGTTCCAGTGACATAGTGCATACACAAAGCAGCTGTGGTGCAGCAGAGGAACAACAGCCCCAACAGCTGGAAGCCCAGGCATTCTGTCCTCTCCAGCACTGAACTGTACTCCAGATTGCTATACTGAAGGAAGTGGTACCATACAAACAGGACATCATTCCACATTTTCATGATTTCCCTTTTCGAGCATATTACAGGTGCTTGTTCTGCAGTCCCAGTTCAAAAGCAACACATGTGCAAGACACACCCAAGCAGCAAGAGTTTCCATCTCCTAACTGTGCTGTAGCAGATGGCTCCTTTGGGATTTTCATGCACAAAATGCAACTGAATACACTAGGATTCCTATCTCGTGTCCCCCACAGATCAACAGACTAGCAATGAGGAAAGAAGATGTTATAATGAGATTGCTCATTGCAGCTCTGACTGCCTTGTGCTTCACTTGTGATGATTCATGAGGTCTCTCTTGGTGGCACAGTTCTAATCTGGGGGTTCCAGACAAAACCATAAATACTGGCATTTGGGCAACTGACCCCATAAGGGCAGGTGATAATCTCCAGTGCCACGGCAGTAACTGCCAGCTGCTTCTCTTTTTTTTGTGGAACAAACCATACATATAGACAATGCTTTGTTTGACAACAAAAGCATTTAGAAACGTACCCGACATGGCAGCAGCGTTCAACGTGTTAAAATAATCTCCTCCTATTCAGTAACTTGGCACAGATCTTATTACCCCCTGCACCAGGTCACCTCAGCGTGTGCTGCATGACATGATGTGACACAGCTTGAGAGCAACTGACACAGCACTGCCCCTCCCCACCACGGAGACATATATCGGGTGCTCAGGCAGCGACTGGCGCAGTTATTAAATCCTCTCTGTTACGTGCAGTTAGGTGAGTGACCCATGCTCTGAGGCGTCTTCATTTAATAGCATAATTGTCATTTTTGTGCTGGCTTTTTGTGAGGAAAGGGTTTCGCTGCCGTTGCATCAGAAACTCGTGTTGGGCTGCTGAGAGCTGATGCACAGCCCAGCAGCGAGTGTGGGAAGCATGAGCACACTGCAGGGTGTGCCAGGCCATTCCCACTGGTTTAGGCAGTTACAGTCCTCTACAAAAATATTCAAATGGCAGGTATGAAACCAAAAGCTTCATGCCTATCCACAGGCATCGAGAGATTTGCACTAACTTCTTAAACCGTGATGCTAAATCATTGCAGAAAATAAATTTTGTGAAAACTGGGCTAAGAGGGCACCTTTCAAAAATAAAAAGCTTGGGAAACTCATTGAGATAATGAGCTGTAGGTGATTAACCCAATCACTGTTGAGGTCACCAGCAGTATTAGAGCCATAATCCTATTGATTTAGATTATTGTATCGTTTTGTAGTTCAGTAACTTCTAGGTTGTATGCTTTTATGTTGTCTTACTCTTATTTGATGGTGTGTGAGACCTCACCAGAAAGCAAGGGTGAATATTGTTCAAATAGGTAACAAAGAAGATTGTACCTGCCCTTATCACATGAAGTTATTTCCAGATAACTGGAACTCTGTGTGGCTGTATATTTCCAGATAACTGTAAAATTTCAGAGTCTGGAAACTGTGGCAAAATTGTGGTGAGATTGGAAAATATGAAAAAGGTGCTGGCTGCCCTCAAACCCCGTGCATTTGCCTCTCTAGGCAGCGTGTGTGACTTGCTGTGCAGCTCCCTGCTGCCAGCCCTTGTTTTGTGCTCTGGAGGTCATGGAAGGAAGTTGGTGTTTTTCTAACCATGACCTCCAGGTTCAGAGCAGGGGAAGAAGAAAGACAGGGAGCCATTGGAGAGCCAATATTGGGCTACTGCAATGGCTCTCAGGACTGTTTTACATTGAAGAATGAATTGAAGCTTCATAGTTGGAAGCTGGAAGAGGATTGTGGTGGAATTGCCCGGAAAGCCTGAGGAGACCCAGTGACTGAATGCGCATGTAAAGCAGAGTCATGGTGCAGTCTCCATGGCAGCATCTCAGAACTGTACAGTAATATTTTGAAATGTAATATAGATTCTAATTTTTTCAGTCTTAACCCATCAAATCAGTTTTACTATAAATACCCACACTATCCAGTCTCTGAAAGAACTAAGGCTGACAGTTATTTTAAGACTGTCCAACCAAAGACAAAAATGCAATTTATATTCCCTGCCAAAATACACTCCTTCCATTAGGAGAACAGAAGGATTTGGATTTGAGGCAGGCAAAAATCAAGGAAATATAGAGATTGCAAGAGGAACGTGATCTCTCCTTCCTCATACATCTGGATTTATGGCAACCTTCAATTGCCAACACCTGAAAACACTGAACTCTGTGGGCATGTGCATAGGAATGCTTCTTACTGTGACTGGCTGCACTACCAGCCAGCTCAGGGCACAAAAGGGCTGCTGAATGTGTCTGAAGCCACCAGTGTTCACCGTGGTGTATAACTCAGACCAATCTGAAAAGGCAGGGGCTGCTATTTGCAGACAAAAACTACAGGCTGAAATACACACCTAGAGAAACAAGGGACCCCGAGCGCTTTGCTGAGCCCTTGAGTGTGCCTTTGTGTCTGAGGGAGCAGATGTTGCTCCAAGCAGGTACCTGGGAGCATGTGTGGACACTCAAGGGAGTAATTGAATGTCCTCAGTGATGGTTATCCGGTCTCCATAACAACAGCTGGATTCCATTCAGCAAAAACAGCTTGACTGGGAAAAGATGCTCTCATGAATATCAGTTGTGGTCTGTGTCTCCACCTGACTTCATCCTCTGTTGAGGAAATTCACAATAATCTTATGGGAGCTGCTGAAAAGTTGTCAAAGTTGTTGATTATCAAAGCATGGCAAGGGTGGGGGTGGTTAATGAAGTTGTATGGAGTAGTGTGGGACCTGAGCAGGATGTAAATGGGATGGAATAAGGGGTGGAAAGTGCTGTTTTTGGCTGGGGTAGAGTTAATTTTCTTCACAGTGGCTGATATGGAGCTGTGTTCTGGATTTGGCTGAACACAGTGTTGGTAATAAAGAGATGGTTTTGTTATTGCTGAGCAGGGCTCACACAGAGCCGAGGCCTTTTCTGCTTTCCTACTGCCATGCCGGTGAGAAGGTTGGGGGTGCCTGGGAGGTTGGGAGGAGACACAGCCAGGACAGGTGACCCAAACTGACCAAAGGGATATTCCAGACCATATGACATCATGCTCAGTATATAGAGTGAGGGGAAGAAGAAGGAAAGGGAGGACATTTAGAGTGATGGTGCTTCGCTTTCCAAGTCACCATTACATAGGATGGGGCCCTGCTCTCCTGGAGATGGCTGAACACCTGCCTGCCCATGGGAAGCAGGGAATTCATTCCTTGGTGTGCTTTGCTTGTGTGCCTGGCTTTTGCTTTCTCTATTAAACTGTCTTTATCTCAGTACATGAGATTTCCAACTTTTATCCTTCCAATTCCTCCCCAGTCCTGCTGGTGGGGGAGTGAGTGAGTGTCTCTGTGGGGCTTGGTTGCCAGCTGGGGTGAAACCATACCAAAAGTTACCATTGGAAAACATGCCCTTATTCATCACTGTGCAAATGAAATTATAATGCAAAGATCTAGAATTCATTTTGAAGTTCTTTGCATTTGTGGTATAGCTCTATATTCAGATGCTACTGGGTCTGAAATATTTGCTTGATCATCCCAGACTTGGTTTTCTAACCCCACTACTGTTTTTTACCTTGTGTGCAGGGCACTTGGCTGTCTTAACCCCAGAGTACTCTTGCAGACTGGCCGCTTTGAAGCCCAGATATGAAAAGGTTTGGACAGACATAAAGTATTGTCCCCTACAAACACCAGAAACCCAGTCTCATCCTCTGACCGAAAGCAACAGGCTACAATCTGTCAGTCAGGCATGACAGCTCTGACCCATGCTAGAATTACTAATTTAAAAAAATTAAGTTACTCATGCTCTCTTGGCAAGTTACATATATTGCCATCTGTAGTAGCAGATACATCAGTGGTGCCAGGATTTCTTTAGAAATTGAAAGCATTTTATTCTTTCCAATATCCACAGAAACATTAAGGTGTTGCTAGCAGCTTTACTGCTAATTACACTTACTACTAAAGCAAAATGAAATGAATAAATATATCATGAGATAATTACACAGAGTGTCAGATAAATAAGAAAATAATCAATAAACAAGTATTTCTAACAATTGTCTCTGTGGAAACTGGGGACTCTGATTTTCAGACGGAGACACCAACTCAGTGATGCAGGTGCTGTGCCTGAGCCAAGGATCCGCTGGGTGCTCGCCGTTTCTTTCCGATGCAGTCAGTGTTTGCAGGGTTAGGCCCATTTTTGGAGGGCTTGCAATTAAGTGAGAAAGAAGAGTTTGGCAGATGCTTGTTGATGTGAGGTGCTGGGATTCAGTCCATCCAGAATCAAGCTGCAGCCATCGCTGGATAGAACGTGGCATCTGGATAAGAAAGAGCAGGAAATTGCACAGCTGTTTCAAAACAGTGTGGCGATCATTGCCCAAATCCAGGGACCTAATGTCAGCCACGATGCTTTAGAGGACGTCCCTTGGTGTCCCAGAGGTCCCGTGCTTTATCTGCTGGCTCTGTGCAGGTGCTCCAGCCCACCGGCAGCACGTCCCAGGCCCCAGGCAAGGAGGCAGGAGGGTGAAATGCAAGCACACGGTGAAAGGCAAAGAACAGGCTGATAACGGGGAGGTCACTGCCGGGGATGTGGGGCAGCACAGATAACCAGCAACACCAGCTGAGAGCTGTTACCTGAGGAGAAGGAGGAGGAGGAGGGGAGGGAGAGGAGGAGGAGAAAGCTCATGGTACTGCATTTAAACGTGAGCCAAATGCTCACCCACGGTCATTTTCAGGCAGAGAATTTAGATGTGGTCTTCAGTCTTTTCTATTTGTACCACAGATGGTGAATATATTACCCAGCTTGTCCCATTTTTCAGCTGTGACTGTGTATGTTTTCTGCACAGATTCCTGCCTTTGCAGAGGCTCCCGGTGCAGGTGTTAATTCTCCCCAAAACCTGAGCTGATTGGGAGCTGCAGACATCCCTTAGGGATGGAAAAAGTGAGGCATATTGGAAAATCGGAAGGTCACCATTTCAAAAACAACTCCATGTCCCTCCTGCTTCTTAATAAGCCCTATTTTTTAAATCTTCTTTCTCTACAGGGGTCGATTCTACCTTGTTATTTGTACAGCATCTGCTATCATCAAGTACAAGTGTGGAACCTTTGACATTACCACTGTATAAATGCTTCAAAAAATGTTCTTAATTAAAGACAAACAAGATTTTTTTTCTCTATATTTATATTTTAAGATCATCTCTCTGACATGTTTTATAATAAAATATATATAGCAGAAACAATGATTAATTAGAAAAAATTACAGGTTTATACCCTTCTGTTTAAAAAATTAAAAATCGTGCAAAGACCAAAGATGTTTCACAGCTCCAGGAATACAATTACATATTATTTCTTAATCTTCAGGTCAGTCTGGAGTATTAATTTGCTCAGTCAGAAAAGTCAGTAGATCAAAGTAAACCTTAGCTCCCACTTTAACACTAAAACCTAAAAACCAGTATGTTGATTTAAAATAAGCAGGCACACCCTAGAGGTAAGTATGAAATGCCACAGCTTCATATGGGACTGAATTTAATATGATAATGTCATATGAACTACAATGCAGAAAAGACCATTAATAATATTTTTTTTAAATCCTTTTCTTAAAAATGCTACCTATTCTGTGTTTATACATATTTTAGGAAGGGATTTATTGTTCACAAAAGAAAAGCAGTGAAAATTTATTCCAGGTTTGAGTTGTTGAAAGCGTAGTGGAGAATTCAAGGGAGACAAATATATGCTTTTTTGGTCGGCGGGGGCTTTTCCAATGTGTGATTTGTGAGCCTTAGAGAATTTTTTATTTTAGGACAAGTCAAGGACTGAATCACAGGGAGTCAGTTTTTGTTTTGTGTTACTTCGCTTCTCTCTGGAGAGATGCCAGGAGCGGCAGGGCTCCGGTTCTGGTGCTGCTGCTGCCTCTGCCCGCCCCGCCGGCCCCACAGCGCCCGGTGCCAATGGCTGCGGCGGGAGGGGAGCGCAGCCCGTGCCACTGGGCCTCATAATTAACTCCTGGAGCCTGAATGTCCTCCTTTCCAGTCACCAGCCATTGCGGGCAGCTCCTCGGGCCCGCTGCAGGGCGGTGGGGCCGCCGTCGGGCGCTTCCCTGTGCGCGACCCTCTGCCCTCCTGGCAAAGCGAAGAGGCGAGGGGACAGCGCTGCAGCCGCCTGCATCCCTCCTCTGCCCTCCCTGCAAAGCGCTGCCTCCCCCTGCATCCCTCCTCTGCCCTCCCTCTGCCCCCCCTGTGCCCTCTGCAGCAACCCCCGGCACCCCGTGTGTCTCTGCTGCCTGGTAGCTGCAGCCCTTCCTGGCCCGGGGAGGGGTAGCAGCGTCTCGCCCGCAGCGCTGTGGGCAGCACAAGAGATTCCTCTTGCTTCCAGATCCATCCAGGCTTTCCTGGTGAAATCAATCGGTGCCCACTGACCACAAGTTTCCTGCAGGCCCAGGGTGCCTGGCCCAGGTGGGGTTTGCGTTTTTGGCTTGCACAGCCCCGCTCTGGGCTTTGGGCTCTGGGAACAGCTCAGGGAGAATTGGCTGTGTTTGGAATTCCATGTCTCTGGTGGAGATGCAGCATTTAAGCATTAATTTGTTCTGCATGAATTTGCACAGGAGGCAAACACAGAGGTCAGATTCTGCCACGTTGAATCATGAGGGCCTCTTAGTTCTGCCTGCCTGCCTGCCTGCTGATCAAGGTTAATAAGAGCTGGCAAGCTCCAGAGGCCCAGTTACTCTGCTTTAAAATCTTTCAAAGGCAACACTGAATATCACGAGTAAAATCAACTGTGTTGGTCTCACTGGAGTTATATTTTTTTGCCTCAGTTGTCAGTTTATCTATTAATAAACAGATAAACCTGTTGCTGAAATAAATCACCTTTCTTAGGGCAATATTGATGTAGGCTAAAACTGCATTGAAATGGGGATTGAAAGCATTTGAGTAACAGACTGCTGACTTGTGTTGCACTCTCTATATCGCACCTTCAACATCTGCAGTGCAAAGAAAATTTTAGAATTGAATTAAATCTCATTCTGCTGTGGGTGACACCAGACACTCCTGTGACATGAGGGCTTAAGAGATCGGTCTTCCCCTCACAACAGAGATGTCGCAAAAAAATCTATCATTAAACAGAATTCTTGCTGCATCAAGTAAGTCTACTCAGCAATGTCTGTGATTCAGTATGGCTCAGAGACAACCCTGTGCTTCACACCTGAGCTGAGCTCCTTGGGCTGCAGCCCAGTGACCCAGCCCATATTCTCACAATGGCAGCAGCGTTCAAGTTCAAGAGCCCCATGACCATTGCCTGTGTCCTGCGCACTCAGAAGCTGCGAGCCCCTAAGCTCTTGCTGCTGAGGTTTTTGACATTCTGCTACTGCCCATGCCTAAAATAGCTTCCTTGGTACATGGCTGTACATCTCCATGCTTATCTCACTTTGCACTTGGATTAGAAATCGGAATCTCTTCAGTTTAATCCCCATGAACCATGCATCCACTGCCTGGCATAGCTAGTACAGATAACTGCTGTCTTGAGGGCAGGATAAAATTTAGATTGACTTAATTTCAAAGCAGTAGCAGTGTTGCTGAGTGAAGAATGGGGAGAAATCATCCACATTTTCTAGAGATTGTAACAACAATTTCAGTATTGTCTGTGCTTTAAAAGAACAAGTCCATTGCCTATTCTGAAAAGGACAGCTCAGATGTTAAAGTCCAAAGCGGGTGCTGAGCTTTGAATACCGGGTTTGCATTGACACTAATCTTAGGTTACAGAGAAATGCCTTTTGGGGATGAAAATCAGATTTCTGCCACCCCTTCTCAACATTTCTGCCTTGGAGGATTCCCCTCCTCAGCCTACTGTCTAGCAGTGATCCTGCTGGGAGGTGTTTCAGAGTCCCAGTGCACCTCAGCAGAGTCCATCTATGTCCAGTCAGTCGGGTCTTGCATCCAGAGGATGGGGAAGGTAACAGCAAAAATACCGTGTGGGAATTCCCAAGAGAGTACCCAAGGGCCAGCTGCCCTCACCCTGACACCAAGGCGGGACAAGAGGATAATCGTCTGGGCTGCATGAGACTGGCTGTGAGGTGTATTTTCACCTGCTGGGCAGAAATAGCAGCACCAAGTGATTGCGGAGCAGTGATGCTCCGGGGGAGGGGATTCACGCCGCTGGGTGAGCTGCTCACCACTGACACGTCCTCAGCCAGTGGGCTGTCTGCTGGCTGTCAGATACTGACCTAAAAGAAGGCACACGAACCCCAAACTATTTGGTGTCCCAGCACTCACAGGCGCTGGCACCACAGAAAGGCTCTGCAGCGGTGTCAGGGTAACGCGAGTCCGTGTGGGAGGGAGCGGGCGCCGCTTTGCACCCCGTGCTAAGCCTTTTGCTTAACATAATCCAGCTGAAGGTCTTTTCAGTGCAGCAGAGTTCAGGGGAGGACTAGCTGAGTGCGCTGGTTCGGAGGGCACTAATGCAATTGTGTGATTAATTTCCGTCTGTGCTGTTGTTTGCTGGGCAGGGGGCGGTCGGGGGAGATGGCAGCGGGGTGCGGCCGCTCCCGCAGCGCTCCCCGTGCCCGGCCAAGGGGGGCTGCCGGCCTCCGAGAGCTCCTTCGGAGCAGGCATGAGCCACTGCCCCCGGGAAACAGGGAGTGCTCTGATCACACTCACGTTTGAGAGACAGTGAGGTGGAACAAACAAGGTAATTTCTTAATAAATATTTATTTCAAGGAAACGTATTTGGCTTAATCCTTTTCCCACTGATGTTAATAAGTGTTATGCATTGACAAAAGGCGCTGCAGCATTTGTAATGTATTTTGACATCTGTGGATGAAAGGTTCTAAATAATAGCTAAGGATTATATATTCCTCAGTGGGAACATGAGTTAGCCTGCTGGATAAATTAATAAACACATTGTTATGTAAGTATGGTAAAATGCTGCTGATGCTTCATGATTAAACTTGACATGCTGACAAGAGGAAGTTGAGGATTTGATTTATTTTACTTTATTCTATTTTACTTTTCTTTTTAAATTTGATTTTTCAAAAATTTCATACTTGTAAGGCTTGCTTGAAAAATCTCCAAGTACTTTCAGTTTAAAGACATTAAATTTCCAAATGGACACAAATATATTCAGCTCTGTTTCACAGGCAGAGAAATCGAGGTATGCAGAAGATCACTGAGACGTCAATGTCATGAGGTCTGTGAGCCACAGGCTGCACCCCTGGTCATTACAAGGTACAGAAAGTGACATTTAATTGTCCTCATCATGCAAAAACCTCAAAATGGTATTGCAAAAACAAAGGGACCTGCCTGGTGTAAAAATGTCAGAAAACAGATGTTGGGTTTAGACATTTAATAATGGCCAAGAAAATTTACCATGCACTCCTGGGGGTGTATCTTATATTTTCCCCTAAGTGTCCCCATGAACGCTGCAAGCGTGCGGGACCCCAGGGGGCTTTTTGGGCTGTGTGGGTGTGACACAGGTTCCTGGCTCAGGGGTCTCACCATTAATCCCACCCGGCTGTGTCTGCCCTTGCAGACACCGTGCAGCACTGCTGGTGGGTGCTGAAGCCTGTCCTTGCTCTCCAGCCCAACACTGCAGCTCTGCTTAGTGCCACTGTAGTTAAGCCAAAGATCTTTCTTTCCCTCATCTTTCATTGAGATCCCTGATCTTATCACAAGCATTTGCACTGTGGTCCTCACTGTGGTACTCGAGAATCATTTAAATACCCCACTTGATCCCAAAACTGAAATATCTGGCACCTAAAAGTGATAACTAGTGATAACACATCTACAAACATTAGACTGTGCTACATAACAGTTTGGTGTTTGCTACTAAATGCTGGGGAGCCTAGTATGGAGTATTTATAACAAATTATATTTTGCTATATTTGTAAATATTATATTTATAACAAATTACAGTTACAAATTTTCATGGAAATGGTTCTTTTTCTAGGTGCAGCCTACACCATTTTGGCAAAGGAAGCCCATAGAAATGACTAAGAGTGAAATTAGTTATCACCAACTTCCAGTGCTTTTGTCTTAGTCTGGTATTGTATTTACTGCACTTTCAGCAACTCCAAAATTATTCTCCTGGACTTGGGCAAAGTAAAGATTAAAAGATCAGTTTTCAGTGGGTGATAGTTTTCTTCAGAGCTGAAGAGGATTTGGAGTTTGTGTTTTGTTGGGTTTTTTTTCTTCCTTTTTCCTTCAAATTTAGTGATCTGTAACTGAAAGAGTTCAGCCCTCTGCCTCCTGTTCTGTCCTGCTCTGCTTTTGGTGTCCATGCAGTAACTTGCCAGCCTTTTTCGAGGTTTTTTCTTTGTAATGGCTTCATACAATGTGGATGCACTTTTGTCTACAAGGTCACCTTGTAGAAGGTGACAAAAAACCAGTCACGTTAGAAAAAAACATCCTTGGGAAATAAGGTGTGTGTGGTACTGGTGCTCAGGGAGCTGCTTGTTCCCTGCCTTTCTGAACTGTTCTATCCACTCAGATGAGTCATGAGGACAAGGACTGTCTGTAGACAGCCCGTCCCTAGCACAGGGAGTACGGGCTCAGCTGAGTCAAGGGCCCTTCCACGCTGGAGGCGATGATGTGCTGATGGAGCCTGCCAGCTGTGAAACAATAACACTGAGATCAATCAGGCCCATAACTAATCTTCCTTTTCTTCTCTTGGATACAGATAATGCAGATTCTGCCTTCCATTGCTCCTCTGGTATTAGTAAGAAGATTTATTTAATACCACAGGAAATGAAGCCAAAGATGAGACTGAAATTCTTTTCAACATAGTGGAGACTTTGATTCTTCTGCAAGTCTCTTAAGACTTAATGCACAAAGGAAGGGTGATGTCAGTGTCACGGGCTGGCACTTCTAGCTTGCCCTGCATTTGCTTGGAGGTAAGGAAGTATAAAAACCAAGGGCGGGAAAAAACGGGGCATTTCTGTATTGTCTCCTTAGAGGAGAGGGAGATGCCTTCCCAGATGCATCTTGTCTTCATCTCACCATTGCAATCACTGGTGTCAAAACTTTTACTGCCAGGTTTTCATGTGTGAAGAGAGTGTCTGGCACAGCTGGCAATGCCTGCTGGAGGTCACGGCCTGTGGGTTACTGCAGACAGCCGAGGCCCAGCTGCCCGGTTTTGTCTCAGCACTTGAACAGGTTCTCTGTTTGGTGTGGGGTGTGCTTCTCTCCGCACACAAAAGCAGCACAGAGCACCGGTTCCCCCCTCATGGGACAGCAGCTACTGTGCAGCTCGCTTCCCTGCATCGTGCTCTCTTTATTCCTTTCCCAAATGGTTGCAGACAGGAAGCAATTACTTAAGAAATATTGTTAGTAGGATGATCTCTGTGCTAGCGACCTTTTCCCAGTCTTGGGAGACCAAACAAGTCCCCTGCTCAGCCCTGCCAAGCACAACATCTGCCCGTGTGAGACCAGTCTATTGCCAGCCCAGCCTGTGATGCTTCTCTGCCATCATCACCTCTCTGTCTCCCCATTTCCCACCTCCATGTCTCCGTCTCCCACCAGCCCCTTTCCCACAGCAGCCCCATCGGTGTCCCGCCTGCCGCTTTCCTGCTCTGCCCTTCCCGGTGCAGCTCCGGCTCGGGCCCTTTTCCAGCCCGGCGGCTGCCGTGACCTTTCCAGCGCATGTGGAGCCGTGTGTGTGCGGGAACACGCTCCCCTGCACGTGTCAGCGCAGCCACAGCCTCTCATAAACTTCTGACCCCTGCTCGGTCCTCTGCCATCCCCGGCAGAGCCAATGGCACGGTTACACGCCCGGCTTCAGTTACCGGTGTCTGGAGCCTGCCGGGGAGCACGGTGCTGCAGCTCTGATTACACTTACATGGAAGAAAAATACTCTTAAGGCAACAGCTGCTATTTTCTGTTTTGCTGCATTTTTTTTTCCTAGGCTGTTTCTGCTTTTTTTTTTGCTTTTTTTTTTTTCTTTTTTTTTTTTTTTTTTTTTTTTTTTTTTTTTTTTTTTTAGCGATTATTATTATTTGTCTTTAGGTTGCTACTCAGGTGCCAGCTGTGAAAGGCTATGCCCCTTGAGGAATACAGCACGGTGCTTCCTGAGCTGTGCAAGGAGTCCCTGTCATGGATAAAGGCAAGGAAGAGCACAGAGACACAGAAAGGTAGTTGCAGTCCTTTTGAGAGACAGGCTAAAAGGCAGAAGCAGCAAGTCCTTGTGTCTAAACTGGAGATTTAATGACAGAAATGATGCCTTCCCTGAGTCCTGCAGTAGAAAAATCCCTCCCCCCCAGTCAAAAGCTGCACAGAACACTGTCCCTTGCTTTGTTCCTACTAGTAAATGAATAAAAATGACTTTCCAATGAGTTCCAGTGCAACCTTCAGTTCTTCAGTCAGTGGTTTGCTTTTCCTATTTCCAGCACTGCAGTTGTGCTCTGGACAGTTTATAGGCTTGAAAGCCTTGCTTAGAAAATATTTTCAAAAGCATTATCCTTTCACACAATATATTTGTAACACAATCATTTCCTTAACAGCTCCTGTCATATTATTACATCAAAATCAATAAGTGATTTCTTTGGACAGCTTCTCACACCAGCTTGAGTAACCTCGTGAAGTTTGGCTGTGCTCCTTTATCCTGCTCTCCTTGTTCCTTTTCCCTGTTTAACCCCATTAATGGAGAGGCTGAAGCCCAGGGAAGGTGTCTCTCTGCTTCAGAGTCTTTGACAGAGGATAGCAAGATACCCTTCCTGCAAGCAGCAGTTTGAATTATTGTCTCCCAGGGACAGAAACCTCTTTCAGTTGTTTCTTTCTTGGACTCTGGCACTGCTTCCCTTGAAACCTGAAACCTGCAGCTTCTTGGCTGCCGTGGGTGCTGCCAAGCAAAAGTCATGGCGATACCAACACCCCTAGTGAATGCATCTGCATGAGGAAGGCTAAACCCAGGGAAGGCTAAACCCAAGGAAAGGCACACATGCTTCTCCTTACCTGGATTTAAAGCCTGGATGGCCACCAGGCCCTCCTACACTTGTGCCAGGCACAGCAAGCCACAGTTCCCACAAACCCAGCAGTATCTTGGTGTTCCCCAGGGGCTGCCATTTGCCCTCAGCTAGAGAACAAGCTCAGATTTCATCTGAAACCAAACCTACAGGATGTTCCTTGCTGTTAGAGAAGACAGAAAGCTCCAGAACACCTAGAATATCATAGATCCAAACAGCTTTCTATTTACGGTTGCTTGATTTTGGAGGCGAGGCTGACTCAGGACTTTCTGTGCTTGACTTGGCAAAGCCCACCAGCTTTCACCAGCCTCAGCCTCCGAATATTTGCCTGCTTCCCTTCAGACGTGTATCCCTGCAATGCAGATTATGGGGAGGACACATTGTTATTTCTTTCTATCTTTTCTCCTGGAAAAAGATTTTCCTTTCGTGTAGTTCAATGGAGTCTAAATTAGCATTTGCTGTATTTTTGTGTCATTTTGAAACACAGGTAGATCCTGCAGAGAGAGCAGCATGCAGCATTCAGTGTTTGAACTGTCTATTTTATTCCATCCGGACTCCGTAGCCTTGAAACAAATGTGCCACATCACAGCACAAACTCACTGTGGAGAAATAAGACTAATTCTAGTTACTGGATTTAACAAATTGTGTTTACAAAGTAGTTGTTTGATTCTTTCAATTTCTTGTCATATCCTGTTCCATTTAAACTTGATATCCTATTTTTTAACAGAACAGGTGCCACAACTTTAATGACTGTGACACAGTATCTCATCACCCTAAAAAAAAACATCAACAAAAAAGTTTGAAGCTTATTGTCAGCTTTCATGAGAGAACTTGCAGACAGAGCAGGAAAGTGCGGTCAGGTTCAGGAACCTGATGAGGAATACAGAGAAATGTTAAATAAATTATTACTTATGCATTATTAAAAATAAGTCACACTTCTATAGCTCCTCTCAGATAATGAACTCAAATCCATTTATAATTAATTTCACAACTCCATGTAGGTGAAGGAACTGTGCCATGTTGGTTTTCTGAGCAAAGAGCTGAGACTTTGACATGTGAAGTGTTTAAAGTGGTGTCGTACCAGGGAATTGTCCCCAAAGGACATTCCAACAGGTAAGTGAGGTGGGCAGGCATCTGGGTTGGTTTTCCAGGTTTTAGCTTCTGGAGCTGGGACTGTCTGTCTGTCCATCCTGGGTTTAGTTGGAGTCTGGTCCAATGGGGTCTTCAGATTTGCTGAGCGAGGTACTGACCCAGCACCTCTCACTGCACGGGAACTGGGCTGTTGAACTCATCAGCCTGAAACTCGGAGCTGCCAAAAAGACATTTCACAGTGCAGTGCTGTGACAGGATGCTGAGGACTCCTGTCAGTGCTGTTAAAACCTGAAAAGTCATAGTGCTGCACAGCGGAGGCAAATGAGGCCACCACACAAATGCTGATTTAACTCATGGGTGGGGGAGCTGCAACTGCTGAGACTGGAAGCTGTTGTGCCACGTGCTGATGGGAAGCAGAAGGATGGACTTGTCTGATCTGCTGACACCCGGTGAGGAAAGCATTCAGCTGCTGCTGAACCCAATGGAAAATTAAAATCCTACCCCAAATGATTTTCTGACATGGTATATTCCCAGAAAAAGCGATGACATTTACTGGCGCACTGACAATAACACGAGCGTTACACATAGCACAACCAAGTGTTCCATCAGAGCTGAAGTCAACTGTGCAGCCCAGATTACTTCCACTTTTGTAGACTGCATTGCAGAGTGCTGTGGGAAGCAGTATTTTGGGAAGCGTAATGAGTAGATAATCTGAGCCCCGTGAATGCGGGAGAACGTGACTTTCCCTCCTTTCCCCTGCGCTGCTTGGGTTTGCAAATGGCAGATATTTTCTTCTCCCAGCTTTCAGCCCTGTTTTGTTTCTCATGGGCAGTTGAATCAAGCTGCACTGTACCTGTGGTATCCTCTGACTGTGTTCCTCATCGGGCAGTGGCAATCCTTCTGTGGAACAGCACATCTGAACCTGTCCTTGCACCACGGCTCCTGCCCAGATGAAGGTATTCTGTGGTGGGTACCTCCTGCAGCTGCTCCCTGCATCGCACAGGGAGCAGCAGTGAGATCCTGAAGGCAAAGAATGCTATTTTTGGTGCTGCACTTTAAATGTGAGCCTTTCTTCCTTCCTCCTAAAATTGTGTGCATTATCAGATCACGTTTCAAAGAGGCAATGAATTTCTGCATTTAAAGCACTTCCCCAGAAAGTGGTGGGCTTTCTTGATAAAGAGGCAGGTAGGAAGAACCTGTTCCATTTCAAATCTCTGAAAATAAAGATCCTGTCAAATTATGTTGCTTCCTTCTCATGTTGCTGCTATTTAGGCTGTTCCAGAGGCTTGTTCTGACTGCATTCGGTAGGAGATGCATGGAAGTTGTCTCCAGCACTGGTCTGTGAGGGGCCCAGGGAGTGGCAGAAAGAGGATCATCATGATGAATGCCCACCTTCTCCTGGGGCCAGCAGGCTTCCTCCAGGAACTGAGATCCAGATGATGACAACAGGTGATTTGCTGTTCGTATAGCAGAGGAAAAGCTGCCAGGACTCCAGCTGCTGATGGATGAACTTTGGTTCTCACAAGGAGTTTTCTATTTTCTGAACATAAGTTTTAGCAGCCCTAAATAAACAGTTTCCTTCCTCAAAGCACCATCCTTTTCACAGGAAATTTTTGTTAGCTCTTGTTCTGAAGCCTTCTATTGACTTGGGCGTTACATATGGTGCAAAACTTGCCCATAGAATGGAATATATGAATCACAGAATCATCAAGGTTGGAAGATACCTTCAAGATCATTGAGTCCACCCATCAACCCAGCACCACCACAATCACTCCTAAACCATGCACCTAAATGCCACGCATAGAGGCCTCCTGAACACTTCCAGAGATGGTGACCCCACCACCTCCCCGGGAAACTTATTCCAATGCTTAACGACTTTCAGTGACGACTTTTTAAAAAATATCTAATCTGAACCTCCCCTGGTGCAAGTTAAGGCCATTTCCTCTTGTTATTTCACGTGAAACGTGACAGAATAGACTAGGCCCCAACTCACTGCAACCTTCTTTCAGATAGTTATGGAGAGCAATAAGGTCTCCCCTGAGCCTCCTTTTCTCCAGGCTAAGCACCCCCATAAGGAACTGAGCTGCTCCTCATAAAATGTTTTCTGGACCCTTCACCAGCTCTGTTGCCTTTCTCTGGGCCAACTCTCCAGCACCTCATTGTCTCCTTGTGAGGGGCCCCGAACTGAACACGGCAGTCCATGTGCAGCCCACCAGTGCCAAAGGCAAGGGGACAAACCCTGCTGGCCACACCACTGCTGATACAGGCCAGGACAAACCCTACAAGGGGACAAACCCTGCTGGCCACACCACTGCTGATACAGGCCAGGACAAACCCTACAAGGGGACAAACCCTGCTGGCCACACCACTGCTGATACAGGCCAGGACAAACCCTACAAGGGGACAAACCCTGCTGGCCACACCACTGCTGATACAGGCCAGGACAAACCCTACAAGGGGACAAACCCTGCTGGCCACACCACTGCTGATACAGGCCAGGACAAACCCTACAAGGGGACAAACCCTGCTGGCCACACCATTGCTGATACAGGCCAGGATGCTGCTGGCCTTCTTGGCCACCTGGGCACACTCTGGGTCATGTTCAGCTGCTCTCATCCAGAAACCCTAAGGCCCTTTCTGTTGAGCAGCTCTCAAGCCACTCTTCCCTCAGCCTGTAGTGCTGTGTCGTGTTGTTGTGGCCCAAGTGCAGGGCCTGGCACTTTGCCTTATTCAGTCTCAGCAGTTGTCCTCAGCCCATCACTCCAGCCTCTCTAAATCCCTCTGCTGAGCCTTCCTACCCTCCAGCAGATGAACACTCCTGCCCAGCTTGGTGTCATCTGCAAACTGACTGAGGGTGCACTAGATCATCTCGTCCAGATCATCAATTAAGATGTTAAAACCAGGAGTGTCTCCAAAACTGAGCCCTGGGGAACACCATTAGTGACCTGCCAGGAACTGGATGTAACTCCATTCACCACTGGTCTCTGAGCTCAGCCCTCCTGCCAGTTTTCCACCAAACAATGAGTGCACCCATCCAGGCCAGGAGCAGCCAGTTTCTCCAGGAGAATGCTGTGGGAAACAGTGTCAAAGGCTTTACTGAAGTCCAGGTAAACAGTATCCAGAGGCTTTCCCTCATCTGCTGAGCGGGTCACCTTGTTACAGAAGGAGATCAGGCTGGTCAAGCAGGACCTGCCTTTCATAAATCCATGGACCTGATCCCTTGATTGTCCTGCACATGCCTTTGTGATGGCACTCAAGATGATCTGCTCCATAACCTTCCCCGGCACTGAGGTCGGGCTGACAGGCCTGTAGTTCCCCACGTCCTCCTTCCACCTCTCTTCTAGAGGGGCATCACATTTGCCAACTTCAGTCAACTGTGTCCTCTCACAGTTGTTTTACTTTTTTCTCCAGGACCACTGGTAAATGATTGAAAGTGGCTTGGCAAGCTCTTCTGGCAGCTCCCTCACTCCTCTCAGCTGCATCCTGTCTGGGCCCGTAGACTCGTGGATGTCTCATTAGCACAGCAGGTCACTGACCATTTCCTCCTGGGACACGGGGGCTCACCCAGCTCCCTTCACTAACCGCCAGCAGGGTGTCCTGAGGACAACCGGGTTTATATTACAGACTGAAGCAAAGAAGGCATTCAGTACCTCAGCCTTTTCCTCATCCCCTGACTGTGCTGTCCCCTGCATCCAGCAAAGAACAGAGAATCTCCTTGGCCACTTTTTTGCTGCCAATGTTTTCAGAGAATTTTTCTTTTCTTTAACAGAAGTGGCCAAATTAAGTTCTTGTTTGGCTTTGGCCCTTCTAATTTTCTCCCCAATAACCTCACAATAACCTTATAGCTCCCCTCAGGTTACCTGCCTCTCCTTCCAGAGCTGTACACTCTCTTTTTCTCCCTGAGCTCCAGCCTGAGTTCTCTGAAGATTTAATGAATATTGTGATATTCTTCATAATGTGGTGAACAGCCGACTCTGACCTCTGTGTGTTTGTGGAAGAGCATGAAGAGAAGAAATCTGTGCCAGGTAATGGCCATATGAATAATTTCTCTGACATGAAACTATTTCGTATCTTTACAAAGTCTTGTGTCCCTATGAAAGCAGGAGTTACCCAGGCAGCACATGTTGCCTCTGGGGCAGAACGCTCTTCTCCTGTATTTGTTTCTCATTTTCTAGCAACGATCTTATTTACTTTATCAGGATTCATCATTTATAACCACTTGTCAAAAGTTTTCTGACTTCACCAGCAATTATATTGCCATCCTGCACTACACATTTTCACAGCTCATGTCTACAGCTGTGGTCTTCTCAACCTCCAGAGCACAGGAAAAGGACATCAGATTAAATACAGGTTATCAGGCTGAAAAAGGATGAAACTCCTGTATTTTGTAATAAAGATATGGCAAGAAAACATTTTTTGTTTTAATAAATAGAATGGATGTAAGATCTGAACAACAGAATGAGGTATGGGTTTGGGATTTGATCATAATTTTAGCAAGTGAAACATGACATAAGGATTAGAAGGGAAATATTTGCTGAAAATGAGAAAAGGTTACCTCAACTTTTTGGATTTACAAGATGATATTCAGAAGAGGTATTTTTATACCCACCAGGGAGCCATACAGGGTTTATGCAGATTTGACATTTTCTTTTTTCTTCTCTATTTGTATCTGGAGCCCAGGGTGAACAACCTCCTCTGTGTTTGCTCTCGCTAAATATCTTTGTCTGGGCAGCTGTTGATTCAGGCCCTGTGAACAAATAAAATGAAGAGGACCTCCTGCATGATTCAAAAATAAATGCTATTTTCTGAACCCTCACTTGCCATTTGTGCTGTTAGCATTATCTTATTAGACAAATAAATGGCCTCATTTCCCTCCTCACGAGCATTTCAGCTTTGCACCTCCAGAAGCTGCAGCAAGTGAACTTTCCTGACGTTAATGGGAGGTGACGGCAGGCGAGGGAAGATGTTGCCTTTGTCCAAGAGGAGGAGAAGCTCTGTGAGCCCAGTGTGCCTGCAGCACTCCAGCTTCATGCACAGATTTTGTTCTCAGTGCTTGTGAGTTTTACTGAGGGAAATCAAAGACAAAATCCTTTAAGAACTCTGTCCTGTCACCCCCTCGCACTCTGCCCCTCACCATTGCTCAGGGAGGGCTACCCATGGAAAACCTCGGTGGTAACTGGGTGCAAGCGTTGAAAAATGGGGTGAGCTGACAGAAAATGCATTCCTTTATAATAATTATCATAGCAGCAACAATTCCATTAGCCTTGTTTTACACATATGGAAACGGAGACATAGAGAAGCACAATTTGCTGAAGCTGGGAGCACCAGCTGGGCCTGGGATGTCGCTCCTCCCATTTCCAGGCCTCTCTTCTAATGACGAGACCAAATTTTGTGATCCAAACATGTGATTGCTCCCTGATATTCTTTATTAAATGTGACTAAAATTTGTTAGGGGAGCCTCAGGCATCTCTTCGAGGTTCAGGTATCGCCGCTGACCCTCAGTGACATTTGTGCCTCCTCTTGAGAAGCATCAGGCAGTCGGGATGAACGTTCCTCCCCCTCAGCTCGGTGGCTCTGTTTGCATCGCTCGGCTCACACAAGCCCTGTTTCACACCCCGTCCGTGTGTTCGAAGGCTACTGAGCTTAACTCCTCCCTGCACCAATGTTTCAGCTCCTGCTCCTTTTGGACAGCCCAGCACTAGGCAGGAGGGTGATGGAAAGGATAAAATCACAGAGACAATGTGCCCCAAGGTAAGGAGAGATGGGAGCTGTCAAACACAAAGTGGAAAGGATGCTGTGGCCTCAGCAGCCATGGAAGAAGCCTGAGAAAGCCTAAGTCACACATAGCAGCATGACCTGTGGGAAATCCCCCATGGCTGTAAATGTGAAGGACACATTGAAGCCCCAGCCTCCAGAGCTCCTGAGGGCTGTGGGGCTCCCTGGCTGGGCAGCTGCTCTGCTGCAGTGAGCACACACTGGGGAGGAGATGGGGCTGGAAGGTGCTGTTATCACATGTCCCATGCTCAGCAGGGGTGATTTGGCAGGGCTGCTGTGAACTCAGGGAAGATTACTCTAAGCAATCTCTATCCCTACCATATGTTTTAGAAACTGCAGACATTTTCAGTGTTCTGGAGTTCCCAGTGTGTTAAGCAGGAGGCAGTTGAGACAGATAAAAGTAAATACTGCTCATGTCTACAGCTGTGGTCTTCTCAACCTCCAGAATACCTGAAAAGGACATCATATTAAATACAGGTTATCAGGCTGAAAAAGGATGAAATTCCTGTTAGTCAGCATGATCAATTCAATGAAATTTAATTTGCTTTCCAAATGTATCCACAGGACAAACCCAAAGCCTCCGGATGACAAGACCAGACAAAAAGGACTGTTCTCATTTCTCTTCAAGTAAATGGCAAATCTGAACAACTTCCAGAGTTATTGGCAGCTGTGTGGCAAAGGTGTCCCTGGCATGGTGACAGCTCGAGTGGACGGAGCCGGAGCCTGTCTGAGGAGTGCATTTCTTTGGGAAAAGCCAGGCTTACACATTCAGCAGCTGGAAGAGGAAAGGAGTATTTTGGGGTCATATAGAGCAAACTGCCTGAAAACAGAACATAAAGTCACAGAGAGTGCAAGTGCAGCAAGGCCGGATGAACACATCCTGAGAGAAAAGATGAAACTAGGTCATAAAATCTGAGAAAAGAGGAGAAACCACACTTATCATTCATTAGCAATTCCCAGGTTACTTGGCATGTCAGATCAAGTGTCTGGTCCAGGGAAGGATTTCACAGGGACCAGAATGATTCCCATTTTCAGCTCACTTTGAAAGAAAACTCAGATTTTGCAAGTATTATTCCAGAAACTGAAGGGATTTCTTACATTAGCTGTCTGTAATGTGCCAGCCTGGTGCAGCCACACAGCCGGGCTGTATCTCCCAGGAGAGGGGACAGCTCTCTTTCCTGTCCTCAGTGGCAGCAGTGTGCCAGCCAAGGGAAGTGGCAGCCTCCAAGCCTGTGGGAGATGTGCAAAGCCTTGGGGCGCCCACATCTTCTTAACAACTTTATTTCAAGGGTAAGACAAGCCTTAAAACAAGGTCCTGGGCTGTCTGTTGAGGTTTTTATCAAGTGTACCTTTAGCTACTTAAAGCTTGATCAAAATCTGCCTTGAAGCTTATCCAAGTGAGAGAGCAGCTCTGAGTGCAACTGGGAGCACCACAGGGTGGTTGGCTTCTCCCTGCCTGGTGAGATGCTCTCAGCCTGAGAGTGCTCTCATTTCCCAGCAGCCGTGAGGGGCTATTCTATCTATGGTTTCTCTGCTGTGAGCAGTTTCACCATCTAAGTAGAGATGAAAACATTGGTACAAACCCCTGAAATCAGGATTGATGACAAAGAATTGTTCTACTACACAGGTGTAATCAGCTGATGGGAAGCACACCACTGACTACCTGCTATGGATGTGCGCTGAAAAAAGAGCATGAAAGAAGCCCTCATCTTCCTTGTATTTAGCTCCTTTGCTACTGTTAAAACAGTAACTGTGTCTGGTGATATGAACTCCTGAAGGGGCAGAAGAATGTTAGGACCATGTCCAGCACTGACTTTCAAATATCCGTGGTCACAAAGACAAGGATGGCTCTGCTCCCAGGAGCATGGCACTCTGTGGATCCATTAAAGACTAATAGATTTGTGGTAAACCACAAACTCTTGGAAGCCTGTCAAACCATATGCTGTGCTGCTCTAAACCTGAGCTAAAGTGGGACTTCCAGAGGAGAAAGGAGAATTTATTTATAGTATGGACATCTTAGAGTCCCATGTAACAAGAGTGTTTGTTTTTCCTCGGGGTGCTCGAACAGAGAGCAGTGTGGGTGAAGTTTGCCTGTTTGCACAGTGTAATAAATGATACTGAGCTGCAACAGAACCCGATCTCGACAAAGTTGTCTATGTTGCCGTGGGATAAACTCCAAGAGACTCAAAGGTGCCTTTTAGTATTACATGACACTATTGTTTCCGATCCAAATAACACCTTTCCAGCCTTCTCTTAGTCTTTCTCATTCAAGAGATCTGTGCCTGAATTACCTTGTTTTCCCAGGAATGACAGGTATTTAGCCTGCAGGGATTTTGCTTACAACTTCTGTTACTTTACAACCCGTCATTGGCTTATGCTGCAGCACAGTAGTGTTCACCAAGGTAACGTGATATGATGTTACAGGTGATGATGTGACATGAGCCAGAGGCTACCCCAAGAAACAACTCTTTTCCCTTCAGAATCAAGTATCTGTCATTACCTAGGCTTTTTTCCAAGAATTTTAATTTTTGATCTAACTGGAAAGGTGTCTATTCTGGTTGTGGTGGTTTTTTAATTTTAAAGGCATTGGAGCATCTGAAGCTTCAGCTTCATTAGAGCCACTTTCTGAGATGGCTGAGTATGTCTGACTTCTTCCTTGAAGACGATGTTGTATTCTGGCAGACTGAGACTTGTCACATAATGCCAGTGGTTTGATAATTTGTGAACTTCACTTGTAATTGCTGAAAAATTAATGTTTGATAAATACATACCCATCAGCTAATAAAGATTATAAAGACTATCAAGGGTGTGGCTGAAAAGTGTAAAGTACATCAGTCATTTATAAGTGGCCACATTATGTTTATTTACTATTATATTAGTTATTTTTTGCTAATATACCCCTGCAAAACAGGATCTCCCATTCCGCCCACCCTTTCCAGTGCCCTGTTAGACTGGGGTCTAAGGCACTCTTGGAGAATTATTTCCTTCACTGTCTGCAGTTCCTCCCTGATTTAAAGACACGGGCTATTTGTGGATGTCTTCCACATATGCAACGATAGCCATGTATAAACTGCAGAGATTTTTGGTATATGTGGTCATTTTCTTATTAGCCCACCTTCCCAGGATTTATACTGAATTTCAAACCTTACATTCATTCAAGTAGCTACCATTTAATACCTTAATAAATGAATGCTTAGCAATGACAGCATGTTAAGCCCATCCATCAGGCATTGCAGGATTGCAGGCAGAAGTCAGAGGCTTTCAAAGTTTTTCTACGAGGCTTCCCCCATCAGTATCTCTGAAAGAACTAACAATTACATCCTTGAAAGCTAGGACAGATATGTGCATCTGTTTTTGTTCTACCGATTCAGTGACCACGTATTTTAGAACACTGTGTTTTTATCTGAACCCTGAACTGTTGGTTTACGGCAATTCACAGGAATAAAAACAGTCCAGGGCTGTTTCTAAATTGGCTGTTGGGTGGTATCTCATGTACAATTAGTCCAGTCTCTTGATGGATGACCCTTGGTTAGCATGACCTATATTTATTGCTGGAAAGGATAATTAGTTAACGTGTAATAGCTTTAAAGGTGCTTGGCATTATTAAAGTATATAGAGTCAGAAAAATATGGAGCTGACAGTAGTATCAAATGATGCCAAAGCTAAAATGTAGAATCTTGGCAATTACTTTATGGGTATGTAAACTGAATAAGCTGAAAATGAGATGAAACTGTTGGGGTGGTCTGCTTGCTGGAACCAAGCTTCCTGGCTCTTCATGACTTTGCCCTTTCCACAGTGCTGAGCAAGGTTTGCATCCTGCTGTTCCTTCTTGTGTCTCATTTCTAATGGCTTCAAGACTTATCTTTGTCACACTACAATTGGTTTCACTGGAAATATCTGTCAGAAAGCAAGCAGGAAATGGGGGAAAACCCCCACATTTGTATGGGCCGATATATTCTTACACACAATTAACACAATGCGCTATGCGTTGGGAAGAGTTTTTTACAATGAACTCATTGACTTGATTTTTTAAAAAATATTTTATTCAGATTTAGTTTCTAAATAGGAAATCTTTTTGAACTAAATCTTTGTGACCTTTTAGTAAACCAAACACAAAGAGAAGGCTGTGCACTAAGCAATTGCTGTAAGTAATCAACAGAAAGAAAGTACCTGTAGTACTTGTACAGATCCTTCAGTTACTCAGCACAATTCAGGGTATGTGTACTTGATAATTTTGCAAGAAAAATTGCTTTTGTGGCATATCTTCCAGATTGAACCTGCTACAGATGCTTCTGAGTATTTGCAGCTTCCGAGCACTCATTAACGCTAAAAACTCCGCTATTCAGGGAAACGAGTGACACCATCTTACCAGTGCAGGAATTCAAATGCTACTGCAGAGTGACTGGAGATACGAGTCTGTAAATGACTTGAATATCAAATTCTCTTAACTTTTGCTTTATTCATCTTCTAAGGCACGAAGAGAAACTTGGGTTTTGTTTTTATTTGCAGACAAAGGGGCATTTTGCATTCTACCTTCGCTGCTGCTCTCCTGTTCCCTGTGATGGTGGGGTAGCAGTACAGTACCAATCTGTGGCCCACTCTGAGTTCCCACTGGTTGAGGGTGGGCTAAGCCTGGAAGGGCATGAATGAGCTTGAAATTATCCATCAGAAAGAACACAAACTTGTGGTAGGTAGTGAGAGTGACTAAATACAAAATCTTTCACAAAATGCTAAAGCTTTTTTGTACCAAAACTTGCTGCTTCTCCAGCAGGTGATTGCTACTGAAGTACAAAATGAGTTCGTTAGAAGGAGCTCCTGGCTTAAAAAGCTTGACCTATGTCATACCAGAGATCAGACTGAATGACCCAAAAATCTCTCCCTCTACCCTACGAAGACAGGAAGCAATCAAAGAAAAAACCCACCACCAGCAGCAATAACAAAATCAGATCATTATCCAGTCATACATTGACTGAACTGGCACCTAATGGCAACACTCTCCTGCCCAACTTCTGAAGCTGCTTTTTGCAGTCAAAATGATCCACAACCTTAAGTGTGAATTTGGATTAATTTCAGGCACAGTTTTTGTGGCTATAACAGCTGTGGCTATAACATCTAGCGGAAGAATCAAATTCCTTTAATAACCTAACCCTACATTATCACCTTTTAATTGGACTCATCCATTAGAAAGACCCCAGCAAGAAGGATGGTCAAGGAGGAGGATGAAACTGATGGCAACAGCCATAAACTGTACAGACCTTTCCTGCAAGGACACAGAAACTTCAAGACCCCCCAGACATCTGCTTTGAGCAGGCAGCTTTGTTGACCTATCAGCACTGTAGATTAAAAGATTGTGGAGTTTTTAAATTGTGTTTTATTCTCTGCTCTGAAGAGGCTTTGTAAAAGCTGGCCAGACGCACATGGGGCTGCGCTACGGGTTAGAGGAGCAATGATCTCTGTGTTACAGCCAATGCTGCCTGCAATATTAAGGTCCCAGCGCTCCAACACGACCCCGCTGCAGGGAGGAGCGCGGCTCTGCTGCACTGGGGTGTGCGGTGTCGCCCTCGATTAACTGAAGGTGCTCTGCCCCAGGGGCTGCCCACTCAGCTGATTGCTGCAGCTCACACCGAGTTAACACACAGCGAAATCGAAAGGTTCTTCCAGGATGAACAGCCTGCTGATTCATCTGTTGTTGCACAGTGCTGCTGCACTCATCACCACATCGGATTTCATTTGTACAGTGCTAATTGTGAAAAATACACTGTCAGGCCCTTGCTTTGGGGCACCAGAGATCAACAAAGCAAATCGCTGCTGCCTTTTGGGGCAATCAAAATACACCACGGAAGATACATTAGGAATGGCTTGCAGATGCTGCAGACTAGGGAGCTCAAAACGTTTTAATCCTTGTTTAGAACTTTGTATATTTTAGGGGGAGGGGAGGGGGAAGGTGAGGTTTTTTTAATATCTAATTTGCACAAGCATATTGTGTGAAGGATTCCCTAACAAACATAATCCTTTTCTCTTTCAATCTTCATACATTCCCCACTAATAAAAGAACAATAAAGTCGGGTCCATGTTCTAAGGGGCACTGCTTGCTGGAAGAAAGAGAGTTCCTCAGATCATTACCCTGAGCAGTGAAAGCAGTAAGTGGCGTCTTATAATCACCTATGAGAAACGATCGAGCTGCCACACTAGATTAAAAACTGAAGTTGTATTACTCATTTCAGTTCCAGTTCATACAGAAATAGGCTTATTTACTATGCAATTTGAAAATTACTGTGAGTTAATAACATGACATCCAAAAATTCTCAACAGTTGTGTTTAAACTGCTAAGACAATTTTCTTTTCTGGTACTTTTCTAAGTTTAGCAATGACAGCTGGAGAGACATGAATACAGCAGATCAAAGGATGAAACTTCTCTCTAAATTCTTGCTTTTTGGCAGCAAGTAAAATCTTAACTAATGAGAATTACTGGTAACTAAGATTCCCTTTTAAATAGTTTGTGATGAATTTCCAATAATATAAAATGAAAATGGACAAAATAAAATTCCATAAAAGCTGCTGCATCTGTTCAGCCATTATTGCTTTTGCCCTTCACACCACATGACAGCAATTAATAAGTGTTTCTATCACCTACGGAACACTCTGTGGGGGAACCCGTGGGCACACTTCTCCAAGCTCCCCAGCATCCACCTTCACCAGCTACAACAGTCAAAGATGAGGGTGGAGAAGTAAGAAATGGTAAAAAAAAAAGACATAAGATTCAGAAGCATGTTTAGGGCTGCCCCTTAAGCTAAGACATTCCCTTAACATATCAGAGAAACGTGAAAAGATTTCCAAGGTCTGTTCCAGGATGTGCCATTTCAGATTGACTTCACATCCCACATTTCTTAAAGGTCTTTTAAAAAGGTCAAGTTTGGAATTCATGCAAATTTATTCCTTTTAGCTAAAACACAAAGTATGACAGAAAGTCTTCATTTGTTGTTAGTAGCAGTATTCCTGTAGTTAGATTGATCCAAATATTTATTTAGCAACAGTGTTTATGTGGGAGCACATGCAATCACCCCATCTCAACTATTAGTTCTTAACTCTGCAGGCTTCTCAACACCCTTCTCCCTGTCTGAGATCAGAACAAAGTCCCTCCTGGGCAGAGAGGAACACGCGCATTTATGAGATTTTGTACCAGTTCTGCGGAGTCTTTCAAAATGTTAGGACTACCAAGCTGGATTTTCATGGCAATGAGGATGTAATTTAACTTACATAAACAAATGAGATAAACCTTACAAACTGAATTTATTTAACTCATACAGTACAACAGGAATATAAGAACTTTTGCTTTACATATGTATTTAAAATTCTTTTAAAGTATTTTAATTTTAAAACCTAACATTCAGTAAGAAAGTATACTATCAAAAGCCAAGCTTGAAAACCAGTTAGGAAGCATTTTCACTCTGTTTCTTCACAGATTGTCACATGGGAATGTTTAAAACTAATATTTTTCTGCAAAAAAGTCAGAAAAAAGCCTCTTTCTGTAATCTCTTGTGTACATAGTTGCAAAGTGTTCTAGCTGCATTTGAATAATATCTTTTAAGATGACAAGAAATTGAAACTCAATCTTTTCCTGCTACTCCAAGTAACACAAGCTTTGCCACAGGAATGCATTAAGCATAGTTCATCTACTTTGAGCCGGTGTTCCCAAAATGCTGTGTGGGACATTTGCTCTGGCTAACTTCTTACATAATCAAAAATATGCTCATCAGAGCATAGCAAAGTGCTCTTTTAACTGTTTGATGAGCTGCTGTGTATCAACATGGCCTGGAAATGCTTCTTCAGACTTCTGAGCCGCTGTGTAACTCCTCTGAAGGTCTCCAACCTGTAAGAAACACACGAACTAATTTTGAAAATCCAAGCACTGCAGAGTTTGCATCATGTATTCTTTGCATTCTGTGCAGTACATTTCTGGTGCTTGCAAATGTTTAAACACAGCTGGTCCTAAGAGTGAACACAGTCAGTATAAAGGCATTTGGATGCAGGATTGTGTCGCACTCACATCAAGGGATGAGAAAGACAGAAATGTGATTTTAAGGGGAGGGATGCTTCAAGACATCAACTTAACATATTCCATCTCACCCGACTTCTTGGAGAATCAACAGTGTACACACCATGCCCAGTGCTTGAAGTAAGGAGGAATAAAAAAATAGAAGTTTTGCTTTTAAACTCCATAGAAGCACTATTGTACATACAAGCAAAATACAGCCCATCAGGTCTCTGTAAAAACCACAACTCTGATTTCCTGCTTCCTCACAGAGATGCACAACAGTGTTGGAGAAGTCAGGGTGCTCCTCTGTTGCTTTTAGAAGGAATTGTTTCCTACTTAGGGAACTTCTTTTTTTTCCTAAATAGCCATCCTTTTTGGGAAGAATTAAAAGGAAAGAATCTCAGAAAGTGGGTTCAGCAAAAAAGAATTCAAGTGTTTGGGAACACATCTAGCAAAAATGGTAACTCCTGAATGGAAAGGAAGGCGCTATAGCCAGAGCCAGCTATTTTGCCTGTGCATCACTCAACACAGAGCTTCAGCACAGCAAGAATTCTCTGAAGGAGAAGAACCCAAGGTCCTGGCCAGAGAAGTCATGTTCTGCAAACCATGGCCTTGCACTAAGTGGAAGGATTGCATTACCTTCACTGCACCAACACCTGGCTGATGTGGCCGTCTGTCTTCTATGAGGGTTCTTTGTGCAAAATCTACGTAACAAGACTTTTGCAGACTAGGATTTACTCCCTAATCATTAAGTAAAAAATGCAATTATTCAACACCCTCTTGTGTTTCACAATGGAGAGGATACGCTTACAAATTAATGGGTTATTCTCTCGATGCGTGTACCTCAGTATCTGTAGGAGGGGAGCTGCCCACACAACACAGAATCATAAAAGAATCATGAAGGTGTAGGCACAAGCAAAGGAGCAATTTTTTCTTGTGAAAAACATAAGGACTTGTACAAGTTTCTCTTATTAACAGGAATGCTGGACACTGTTAATACAGTGTCTTAGACACTCTGGATGAAAAAAATTACTAACACAGAAAATTCAGAGGTTGTAAAGCTGAATTACAGACTTTCCTTTTGAGATCAGTAAGATATTATCAGTAAAGGATATTCTTTCTATCATTACTGATAAATCATATAATATTATTTCACTTCACATTCTGAAAAAGCTTATGATTGTAAAGGCTGTAGATGGAATTGTTAACAAATTGTTAATCTTCCAGTCATTTGGACAATTATGAAGTTACTTCATGGCCAGTTGGCCTCATTTATTCTCAAAAGCAAACACCGGAATGGCTACTTTGACACACTTCCAGGCATTAAAATGAAAATGTAATTTAGCATTTTCCTTGAGTTTATGCACTCTGTACTCTTTTGTCTTATCTATCTGGAATTCTCAGTAATAACAATAAAAAAACACCTGCCTCACCAAGGCTCAATTTTCAGATTACAAGCACAGGATAATACATTACCTTCTCTGAGAGAATGGCGACATTGAAATGGGGCTCATACATGTGAGGTGCTAAAGTTGAAGCAGTCTGCAGCAAAGCTCTTGCCTATGCAGAAAAATAAAAAAATAATACAGTGAAATCTGGGAGGGAGAGTAACAGGAATCTAATGCAATATTCATATTCTTGAAAGAAATCATCCTGTGTTTTCTTTACTAAGTCTTTACTAAGAAAGCCATTTTCAACAAGGTTACACTAAGAGTGTAGGCATAACACAGTCAAATAGCACTGAAATGAAGAGAGACTTTTGTTTGAGTCACAAAAAAAATTATTGGGACATACTCAATTAACCAATTCAATTTTAAACACTGAAGAGAATATATCAAGTGTATTAAATAAAACCCAAATTATTTAAAGAACACCCTGTTGTATTTATCTGTTGTCTCTGACAGCTCTGTCTTAAGCATCCCCGAAACCATAAATTTTATCATATAAATAACAGTTTTCACACTCAAACATTTTAATAAGATCAGGTTTCTTTCTCACTAGCAAAACAGAGGCATAAAGAAGTAAAACACACAAAGTATCAGAGTGTATGCTGTAAATCCAATACAAAATTAAGGTCCACTTGTGAAAGACTTTACTAAAAAATGGAGAACTTAAAGGGGAAAACGCCAAAACTTTCAAAAAAAAAAAAGTAACTGTAAACTGTGGCAAGACTGAGCTAGGAATTTATTAAAACTCCCTACATCTGAAAAATCTGACTACATGCAACAGTACTTATGAAAGAACATTGTGAAATAAAATCCAAGATAAGCAAAATATCATCCCTGTTTTTATTCTTCTGTGCATAATTTTATTGCCAAGATGATCCCAATTCTTAATTACACATGTGATACAGGAAGAAAACTGAAAATTTTAAGCTAAAAGCTGAAGTAGACAGGAAGCTATTCTAATGGAAAGACTCTGCAGTGCTAGTTATGAGCAATCACAACTTCCACAACTGAGGGTATGCTCCACTAGGGAATGAAGTCTCCATAAATTTACTGATTATGAAACTGAAACTAAACCCAAAGTTTATCTGTCACTGGAAACATCCAGTCCTGGGTTCATTTCAGTGTTTCCATGGTAATTGCTAGGTTATCTGAATAAAGTTAACTTCTCTCTAAGAGAATTTGCTCTTTAAGAAGGTATTTACAAGTCTTTATAATTTATTGTAGCTCTGTGAGGTATATATGAATCCATCAAATTAGCTTGCTCTCATGAGGTTTAAAACAAGCCCACAGCAGTTCAAACTGTCCAAAAAACACATATTCATTTTCCCCGCATGTGTACAAAAATGGTTACATTTAATCCACCATGCACGTCAATTATACATCTAAGCACAACCCATTTTAGCACACTCACATTAGGCAAGATGAACCACCAAGCTTAGTGACACAAAAGTATTTATCAACAACCTGCTGCTTTGTGACTGTCTCAGGTTACAATGTAAGATGTAACCAAAAGTATGGATTCTATCACCATCTGTTAAAACCAGGTGGGGCAGGGTTCTTTGTCTCTTCTGTGACACATCCCTGATAACTCCCTCCGGGGAGATATTTTTCTGTTAATGGGCTATCACGCCTCACTGCAGGACTCATAAAATTACATCGTCCCATTGTGAGATGCTGTGCCCAGGGGGAGGAACCGAGCATTCCCACCTGGATATAATCTGAGGTTTGGAACAGCATGAGCAGCCCTGACCTACTGGATTCCCAGAGGACAAGAGCCACATAACCACGATCGGACCTTCAGAGGAAAACCAGACCCTTCTACAGGATCACCAGTTCAACAGAACCGCATCTATCACCTCAAGAGGACTGCAGCCACCCCTTAATGGGACTGCTACCACCACCCTGCCTGACAGGGGGTCAGGTTGTATCCTGACTCTGTCAGTGTTTTTGTGCTATTGCATTTATTTTTAATTCTCCTATTAAATTGTAGTTCTGATTTCGGTCTCTCACTGGTTTGCTTTCAAACTAGTACAGTGATAAAATTGTAAAGCAATCTCCTTGCTAAAAAAACCCCAACTTTCAAGACGTAATCTGATTGCTCTCTTCTGCCATCCAAGAAAAGTATGTTATCTACATTAATAAACTCAATATACAGTCACAGTTGTCATTTAAGTGATGATTACAAAGTCATGGAGTTAGCTTTGGGTATCAATTAAAAAAAACATCTCAAAAATGGCAAAGCCATTGTAGAACTTGCTTGTCTTTAATGATTCACTTGGATATGCCAAAGACTGAGTAGTTTAATGGGAGATGGCATGACCATATGGAGCTTACCTGGAAACATGTACATTAGTTATTCATGTTTTCTGCCTGTAACAGTAAGTTAGACATTCATATGATGCCTCCACCTCAGAGAAACGATATGTTTGTTAAACACAAAAGGGCTAAATGAAGCATGCTGTTAGGCTGAGATTCAGCACTGACCTGTTCAGTGTGACCTTTTCGCATTTCCAGCACAGCCAAGTTGTTGTAAGCTTCTGCATAGTCGTTATTGTTGACTAATGTTAGCTTGAAACACTGGTAAGCCAGATTCAGGTCTCCTATGCCCTAAAAGTAAGACTGCATTTTCATTTGTGAAAAGGTTGGAAACAACATGCATCTGTTTTGTTTTCTGGAGTATCTTTTCACCCATAAGTACTAAAATGGCATGCAAATTACAACAAAAAACATGCTGATCAGAAACATATGTGCTTTCTTCCCAGATCCTCTCATTTTCACTTTATTCTTTCTCTAGACAGAATGATTTCTCTCCAGCACAAACTTCCATGCTCCAAGTGATATTCACTTCATCTAATTTAACTTTTAGATGATTAAAGTGTCATCTAAAGATTATGCCATCTGCTACTGCCTATAGAAGGGTAAGAAAAACTGAGATGTCTCCAGAGAGGAAGTAATCTTGCCTCTCTGCCTCTACACATATTTAACTTAAGGGAGATTCACTTCTCAAATGGAGCAGCTGACTACTACTGTACTGCTATGACTGACACTGACACAGCATCAGGTTAAACATCGAAAGTGACAAATGCTGAAAAACACAGGCACATCAGTTCAAAATTCACTGTTTTAGGCAGTAAAAATTACTGTGTTTATCCTGGTTGCAATACAAGCAAGACAAACAGTTGTGTTTCTGACTCAAATCATTATCAGCAATTGAAGACAACTCAGGTTAGAAAGCTGTCAAAAACTTTATTCACCAAACTCATTCTGGGCATGCAGCTAAAGAGAAATCTAACACAACTTCTTGAAGAACATCTGCAAAAATGGGCAAGAATGTAAGAAAATTTGTGTAGAAATTTAACAAAGTTTATCACACAACTACACAGTATTTCTACAGCTGCCTCTAAGACTGAGGAAAATACCTTCTCAACTATGACCTACTTAGTGCTTTAGTAATGCCTACTTGCTGTTGAATGTGTATTTTTATGACAAGAGAATTGGTCTAATTCTCCATGTAAAACAAATAACAGTTCCCAGAAAAATATCTTGAATTTTTTTTTTTTTTTGTCTGATTGGCCTGTTTTGCAGCTAAAGCCTTCAAGGGCTGGTATATGTTGCAATTGTTTTAGAAAGATGGGAAGGTAAAAGACAGTGGGGAGTGAGCATTTTGAGCAGGAGAAAGCCACATCCTGTAAAGCACGGAGTTTTTTTCTCTTGCTGCTTCTTTCCTACTGAAGTGCAAATAAGCATTCCATCTGTACTGGACTTTATCCTGTACACTATCAGGTTTTGTATTTCCAAGTAGGGAAATTACTCCTTCCTAGGTTTTTTTTTAAATATTTTTTATAAATGGTATTTATTCAGAAAGATTGCTAATATTTTTCATACCACAGCAACGTGTCCCAAGTTGTACCACACATCTGCTGTCTCCTCCTCGTTTTCAGCCAAAAACAGTGCCCGTTCAAATGAAGATAGTGTCATATCATATTGCTGGGCATAGAAGCAACAGAGGCCCAGATTGTTAAAGAGCTGGCAGTTATAAACACCCATCTGCAGGAGCCGTCTAGATGGAAAGAAAACATTTGTTTCATTTATTTTTTTATTCATTTCAAGTAGGAGTTCTGCTCTAAAAGACAAAGTTCTCTCCTCCTTTCTCCCTTTTCTGAGGGGTTATGAAAACCAAGTGTTACAGTCTTACACTCGGTAGTTCCATGAAGGGCAGTGCAGGGTATTTTTTATTAGAATCAAAACTGTGCAAAACAGTCTGTGTAAATTAGTAACTTCTGTCCTCTGGACTGGGCCACACGATCTGACTTTACTGTGAGACACAGATGTAGCAGACTTGCTCTGTTTCCTCTTTCCAATCCCTCGACATCAATCAAGCTGTAGTTTGTTGCAGTTACTTTCTATAACTCTTAAGATTTCAACTTTTTGCTTGATTCCCGTCCTTCAGTACTTATCTAATTAGCAATAGTACATTTAGATGTGAATCTACATTAATCTTACACATCAAGCACAACTCAGATTTTCATTCACATTGATATTGTTTAATCTGTCATTTCAAATGGAGATGTATTATAAAAATTCTGTTTATTAATATTTATAGGAAAAGCAGAAATGCTATGAGGGCCAGGGAAAAAGAGGGCTGCTGTCTGCAGCATGACTGTGAGTTTCTGAACCTAAAGCATAAAAGAGCTCAAGTCCAACAGAAATGTGATGGGAGTGCTCTTATTGACTGAATCTGCTCTTAGCGAGAGAATGTCAGGCTCCTTTGCACTCTGACTGTACTGAAATAAAAAGCAGCAGTGTTTAACACTATCTTTTCACTGCTTTCAGTAAAACGCACAGGAAGCCCAGCCCACGTTCCAAGTCAGGGATTTTGTGGTCACGACTCCTGGTCACTTCAGGTGGAGTAAGGGCTAAATAAGAAGTCCTTGTGCCTTCTGTATGCAATTGAAGCTGAGAGTAAGATCCACTGCTCTCAAAGTGCCTCATGCTGTGAAAGAACTTTCCTCGTTTGTTAGTTGAATGGTAACTGTTTTGATAATCTTTGTTGATACTTCTACATACTCCTCATGTAATGATTGCAAGGATGTAGTGATGTAATTACCACTGTATAAGAAGATACAAAAATTGGTAAACTGATTTTATGGTGATATTTGTCCAAATGCTCATTCACCCTCCCATGCCAATCTCCTAATTAAATTTTTTTTCTGCATTACAAAAATCAACCCTTTACGTCACCTACCCACAGATTCTGTTCCCCCTCCCCCCCTCTCCATGAGCACGGATACCTGTAAAACCGCAGAGCTATCTCGGGTTGGTCTGAATAAAAATGGTTACTGCCAATGCATGCGATGGCTTCCACATGGGTATTGTCTTGTTTCAAGACGTCTTTATAGTACTCTGCAGCCGAGGAGATATTGTTCATTTCCTATACAATTGGACAAAAACTCCAATTACTTCCACTGTTTATCACCTATTTTTATGTGGAACTTATTAAAATATTAATCTACTGAGTACTTCATCTATGCCCTGTACAGTACCTAATTGGGATTAATTACATATGTCCTTAAAGTTCTCTGATCGTATCATTCAACACCACTGTTTGGCATCTTCACAAGCAACACACACATCCATGAGAGGAATGTATATTAATTTATTTGTAACATCTGTACCTGAAATTAACTCTATGCCACAGCTACAAAGAGACTTATTTGGCTTTTATTTTTAGAAAAAGAGACAGCCTGTTATATTGGGTTTGGAAGTTGAAGGGGGACTACAGGGGTGGCTTCTATGAGAAGCTGCCAAAGCTTCCTCCATATCCAACAGAGCCAATGACAGCTGGTTCCAGGGTGGACCCACTGCTGGCCAAGGCTGAGCTCATCAGAGAAAGTAGTAACATCTCTGTGATAACATGTATCTAAAAAGGAAAAAAATGTTACTGCACAGATGCAATTGTGGCCAGGAAGAGAGGAGTGAGAATATGTGAGAGGAACAACTCTGCAGACACCAAGGTCAGCGCAGAAGGAGGGGCAGGAGGTGCTCCAGGCACCGGAGCTGAGATTCCCTTGCAGCCTGTAGTGGAGACCATGGTGAGGCAGCTGTGCCCCTGCAGCCCATGGATGTCAACGGGGGAGCAGAGATCCACCTGCAGCCTGTGGAGGAGCCCCATGCTGGAGCAGGTGGATGCTCAAAGGAAGCTGTGACCCTGTGGGAAGTCCATGCTGGAGCTGGCTCCTGGCAGGACCTGTGGCCCCACAAGGAGAGGAGCCCACACTGGATCAGGTTCACTGACAGGACTTGTGGCCCCGTGGGGACCCCACGCTGGAGCAGCACCACGTGCAATGGACATTTGCCCCTTCTTGCACAATGCCTTGTGATACCCAGAACCGTGCAGTCAGTTTCCCAGTACAGTAACACAGAACAGACATACTTCCCCAGTCAATGCCTCACTTATTTTCAGTGCTTTTTAAATCAACTGATTAATTGCTCTGAACACAATCACGAATATAATTGCATATGAAGATCTCTTATGTGCCTTTGAAAACAGGAATCATGAATTTACCACAACTTGTACTACTTAGGATATGTCAGTTAAGAGAACTGTATTGTATATAAATACATGCTTGGATGTGTGCTACCTGGAAGATGAAGCAGGGTAAACTCGCTGCTGTAAATGACAGTGCACTGTTTCTTAGGGGTGCAAGGCCCTGAGAACCCTATCCCATATGTGCTCCCAACATAACTAAAGAATAAGCTTTTATATAACCACAGCAGTGTATTTAGCTACCAAAAAAAAAAAAAGGATTTCTTATGATTAAAGGAAATAGTAATAAAGCAGTCCCTTTAAAAATTATGGGGTTTTTTTTAAACCAAAAATGCTCTACAACTCTTCGTACTGTCAGAAGTTAGTGACAGAGAAGAAAAGCTCTGATTAAGCTGCCTGATACATATATTCCACTTGTGAGCCTGTGTAATGAAAGCAGCCCTGTGCTGCAGTACAAATCTTTGCCAATGAAGCTATAATCCTGCACTCAGGTGTCAGTGCAAAACTAGATCCTATCAAGTATATGCTGCTCTTTAATAATTCCTTAAAGGGTTATGCAATGCTATGGATGGTTTTGCAAAATAATATCCATATTTAAAACTATTAAACAATTCAGAGAGAAAAGCCGCCAAAAATTATGCAGCTGTTTTCTTCCTTGCTGAAGGACAAAAAGGATTTAATATGAAAATGGATTAAGGCTTAGGGGTTAGATGAGAATGATGAGAACAGGATAGAATGCCAAGCATGAATATAGACAAAAAAAAAAAAAAAATTCATTACTTTAGTTTCAACATTTGTTCTGGAATAGCACATTACCAACTTTCAGTGAAAAACAACATTAAGTCCACTGTTTGACATGAAAATACACAATTTTAAAATACAAAATACATGGTTACCAAGCTAAAGTGAAACTACTTTAAAACTAATCCTACTTAATACAACATTTACTTCCTAACTAAGAAACATTCACATTCTAACTGTTCTCAGAGGGTTAAGAAACTAATGGTAACACATAGGGCTAATAAAAACAACAGAGACAAATAAACTATTTTGCTGTTTAATTTTGCTAGTTGGTGACTTGAGCAGTTTTAGCGTGATGAAATATATATAAACTACCCCAGCTGCAAGGACAGCATCTGGACAACTTGACTTAATGTGGGCTTGCTTCTGCATGCCAAGGGCAAACGGGATCTCACTGGTGTGATTAAGCACTGAAACAAACAAGCCTGCAGGGCTCCCCTGACACTACCTCGGTACCTCTGTGGAACGTTACCTGCCGTGCATTAATGACACTGACAATCAACACAGTTGGTTTCTGATGACCTTACAGTTATATTCAACTGCTGACTCTTTTTTCTTGCTCAAGCACCTAAATTTGGCCACTACAAGGATTGCATAGTGGGTGCATACCTCGTAGATTCTGGCAATTCCACAAATGAGAGTCACTTCTCCAGGAAATCGATCCAACCCTTGCTTGAAAAGGTTCAAAGCTGTTACAGGCTGATCCAAGCGCAAATACACCTAAGCAAATAAAAAGTGTCAATAGATGTCAAATGTCTGACTTTTATACACATTCTGCTGTTTAACAAGGGAGATAAATAAAAGGCATGACACCTCCATTTATGCAGTAAACCATTAGTTGAGATGATGAATAATACTGGGAAAATAATGGAGTGAATACTGAATAAATCTGTGTAATGAAGATAAAATAGGCTACTTAAGATAATTAAATTTACCTCATACCATCTATACATTATTAATTTGAATATTACTAATTTAAAATATCTTGTTATTTATTATCATATATAATATACTTGGACACTGAGGTGAAGGCATCACCTTGAATATTTCCCTGTTCGATGTATTTTCAAAAACTTGTGTTTAGGCTGGAAAGAACTGGATCTTCAGGTTGATAGTGCCGGAATATCAAAATGTTTTACTTAGTCAAATAAGACTGCATTGCACAGAGCAGTGACATTTTCAAGTTTCCTTACTGCTCAACCAACCTCCCCTGTCACAAACAATAAAATCCTATGGAAAGAGGGCAGTTTTGCCTCTGTGATTTTGGCTTCCGTGTTGATTATGAAAATGTGCAATGTGGATAATAATTGTGTGAGAACTGGACATCCAATGGATTGCAATGTGTTGACAGGGAGCACCCCTGAAGCTGTCACTGTAAAGCCCTCCTGCTGTAGGGTGTGGTAAACACAGCTGCAGCAAAGGGAAAAACGCTGCACACAGGCTTTGGGAAACTAGACAGCTGGAATGATTTATCTACCTCCCACTGAGTGGAAAAGGATTTTGCTGGAGAAATAGTATATTAATTAGTGCTAATATTTGATACTACTAAAAAAGGGAAAGAATCTCTTACTGGTATCCTGATCCAAACATTTTGTGATGAAATGTAAGACAAAGATCAATGTTAACTGAACACCTGAGAAATCTCCAACCATGATTTCTGCTTTTGCCCTTGAACTTCATGGACTTCTGACTGCCAACAATCAAAACTGTACATTGTTTTTTTGCAATCCCATAGATATATACTGCTGCAGACATTTGCAAAGAATTCTTTCATATGACCACTCAATGACATTCTTAATTGTCAAAGAGCTGTCAACTGTGACTGTCTTCCAAGAAAGGGACTGCCATTCCAAGTTGGTCATTGGCAAAATGAAAAAAATACAGGCATTTTTTAAACTCCTTCTGCTACTGTCACTAGCATTTCCTGTATTAAGCTAGAAAACTAACAGCTTCTTGTGAAAAATCTATAAAAAAGCAAGGGTTTTGGAGGGCATAGTGCTTAGTAGACTAGAACTGCACTAATTACATCATCAACTATGAATGAGACATCCAACTTAAAAAACAGACAGTGGGAAACTCCCCTAGATCTGCTCTTTTTAAATATTTTTATCTTTGTTAATGAAGCATGTTTTCTGAGCATTAATGGCTTAAACCTGCTCTACTGCTTTATCTGGAGGTTCACTCCAAAGATGCACTCACCATAGATGCTAAGACTACACAGCCACAGTACTCTGCTATGTAATTCCCATATTCGGTGGGATATCACACTGTCCAACATCTCTGCAGACTGTAGAGCTGCTCTCGAGAGAAGTGGCAAAAGAAATTAAAAACCAGGTGGGGGCAATTTCCATCTACTTGCAGTTGCTTTGGGGAGACCTGCTCTTTAAGAGTACTACAGCTACAGTAATTATGGTTTATATACTAAAAGCAGAATGACTCCATTCTCTTTTTGGTCTCTCTCTTATCTCTTGTAAAAATATCCCATTTCTAGCTCTTCTAGGTCATTAAATACTTTGTAACTTCGCAGCAGGTCCTGACTTCTTTAAGGACTCCTACTTTTTCATTTTTCTTTTGGTCTTTTATTTTTCTGTAAATTACATTTCAAGGGAGAGATCGTTTTCAAGAAAACATTTTTAAAAACCCAGACGGCTGTTGCAATAATGAATATAAACAAAACTAACCAGTACCATAGTATCAGTATATTTCCATGGAACTTTGTGCAATCTTATTATTTTTTAACGGCTGCGTAACTCAAGTCTGATTTTTTCAGTTCTGTTAGACTGAGCCGTATCTCAGTGCCTACTCCATTGCCTGTCCACTGACACTCACTAAACCATGCTGTGCAATGTTTTATACTTGAGCAAGCTGGTCTATAGAATGGGAGGTGGAAGTTCAAATGCAGCTCCTGCACGAGCTAGGACTGAAGTGGGGGGATGCAAATCTCCTGTAATGAATCATTGTTTGTCAATCCAATTACTCTGCCAATTTAATAATTCTGTGTAGGTCATGCAGTGAGCCCAGAGACGGGCCAGCGAGATGTTTAGAGGGATGGAGCACCTCTCCTGGGAGGAAAGGCTGAGAGAGTTGAGTCAGCCTGGAGAACAGAAGGGTGTGGGTTCACCTCATTGCAGTATTCCAGTACACGACAGGACCCTACAAGAAAGCTGGAGAGGGACTTTTTACAGGGACATGTAGTGGCAGACAAGGGGAAATGGCTTAGAACTGAAAGATGGTAGGTTTAGATTAGATAGTAGGAAGACGTTCTTCACCATGAGGGTGGTGAGGCACTGGCACAGGTTGCCCAGAGAAGCTGTGGATGCCCCATCCCTGACAATGCTCAAGGCCAGGTGGGATGGGGCTCTGAGCAATCTGGTCTCGTGGAAGGCATCCCTGTCCATGGGGCGGGGTGGGGGTGAGGGGTGTGCAACTGGATGATCTTCGGCATCCCTTCCAACCCAAACCATTGTGTGATTCTGTGTATTTTGCAGAATGACTCATGGTAGAGACAGGAATCTAAAATTACTAAGCTTGAGTCAATGAACTCCTAACACTGTATTGAAGACAAGTCTCCAGGGAGCAGTGATGATCATTTAAATCCAAAACAAATGGCTCAAGAAGTGTAAAGCACATGTGAATATCTGAATTATCCACTAGCAGTGATGACTTTTGGACAGGCCTGTGACAGCTGGCTTAAGGGGAACTGATAAAGAGCAACTGGTTTCATCTCCTTCTAGAACATGATGAAGGAAAATGCAGTTTTAGTTCCTCACAGGCCACCTTTTCTTGAATGTCTTAGAAAATGTTTAGAATCTAATGTGTATCCTGGTAAACAAGTAGTTCTGAGACTCAGCTGTGCCACTTGTTCCTTTAAAGCTTTTAATGCCTCTATTTTGACAGAACATAGGCTGTTTCAAGGTCTCTGATTGCTTCCTTTAAGCTCACTTTGTTTTGATTTTGCTTGTGAAACCAGGATTTTGAGCTTCACTCTTTATTTACAGATTTATTGCATGAGTTTCCTAGGAGACCATATATAGCCACATTGTTCTTCATACTGGAACTCCAATAATTTTTTAGCTACATAATCCTCACTGGAGTTTAGAACATAGAATCCAGTAACATGGGAGATTTTTTTTATCTTGTTTGTGAAATTTGGGAGCTCTAAAATAATTCCGTAAACTATGGACTTCCATCACAACTGTTAGCATGTATTGCCTCAGGCATGGAGACCATACATTTCTAAACACAATGATGTATCTATGACTTACTTTTGCCAAATACAAGATTGTATCAACCATGTCCTGATGCTTAAGGGCTGACTTAAATTGTTTTTCGGCTTCACGGTACAATCCCAACCTAAAGAGAGAACGGACACATATAGAAGGTACTTGTTTGTTGGAGTTTTTTTCACTTTTTTTAAAAAAAGGTTATTAAATAATGACAGAGTGCACACTAAATCACACATAAACTGCCTGAAGGCACACTTTAAGGCCACATATTTGTGTGCATGTTAACAAAAACCATGTCATTATATACTGGCAGGACTTGTGACCCTGTGGGGGACTCATGCTGGAGCAAGGGAAGAGTGTGAGGAGTCCTTCCCCTGAGGAGGGAGGAGCAGCAGAGACAAACTGACTGCAACCTCCATCCCCTGTCCCCCTGTGTTGCTGGGGAGGGAGGAGGTAGAGAAAATAGGGAGTGAAGTTGAGCCCAGGAAGAAGGGTGGGGAGCTGTTTTAAGAATTGCTGATATTTCTCATTATCCTGATTTGATGCTTGCTAACGGGGTGCCAGCCTGAGGCCTCAGCATATTTTTAACTGGTACTTCTTGGGCAATGTCATTCGGGCAGAAAGTGTCTAACATGAATATTTTATTCTGTATTGTTTCATCAGTCTGAAGCCCTCATTGACAGGTTATTTCTCAAACTAATACTGTAATATTTATTTTATGTGGTCTGTTTTAACAGTAGTTCTTTGCATTTATTGACTGACTTTTCAAATAATGACTTTAAAATCCATTAACAAAGGCAAAATTGCAACTAATTAATTTACTCAGTATGGATGCCTTTACCTCAAGCAGTGGTCTCCTTGTACATTAAAGGAGATTTAACTGTAAGCACAGCACTCTCCAACAAAACACCTCCTGAGCTATTTCTGTGCTCAGCACTGCACAGCACACCCAGCAGTACAGCTCCTGCATTCACACTCACTCCCCACAGAAGAAATGAACAATGCCTTACCTATAGTAGCACTTCCCAATTTGGACTTTCCACCACCAGTCCTTGAATTGTGCGTGCTCAGTGGCAAGGGCTGCCAAATCCAGAGCCTTCCAAAACAAACCCACCATCTTAATACCATCAATGTTTACACAAAGAAAACACTATAAAGACTTTTGTAAAGAGAAAATTTTGAACAAAAGTCCAGTTAACTTAAAGTGGAGGCACTGCTTTTTGTTTATTACTTTTATAGTTTAGTGCATAAAATAGCTGAAAGGATTATTTGTCCCTACAAAGATAAGCAATCCAAACAGCTTCTTCTAAATCAAAGAGAAAATAGAAAATTTATTTGATCAGACTCCTGCAGTGCCACTTCAGAATATACCGACTATTTGTTTAAGCAGAAACACTTTTTCCAAGCTTCCCATCCTTGTTCAGTAAAAGTTGTTAAAAGCAAGAAAAAATAAACTGAAGTAAAGAAATAAGTTCAGTGAGTTTGAAATACTGTAGAAATTTTTATCTCATTGCTAATATCAGGTTGCTGTCACTTCTGGAAACTCTCAAATGTGTACAGTAAGAAATATTTCTTCCTTTAAAAAGTCTATAGCATAAATAATTATTTTATTACAGGAAAAACAGAGAAATAGTCTAAGAAATAGATATCTACTGAAGATGGTGAGGGTCTAAAATCTCTTTTGTCTGGTATACTGGAAAAGCAGGTAAGCTAATCAATGTGCTCTGATCAGCCACCACAGCCAGAATCCATGGCCTTTCATGTTTCAGCTATAATTTCAACACCTCTGTTAAAACACATATATGTCTGTTCTGTACCACAACCTACCACAGAAGCACTTGTGTTTCTTTTTTTTTTTAAATTTCATTTAGTCTCAGAACATATCAAAGTCGTGCTATGTTTGCTGGATTTTCAGGATATCATCAGAAGTGGGGTAAAAAGCTTTAACACAGTATTTTCATAACAAAGAACTGACCTTTCTTGCCTGGGTTTTTTTGGTAAACATTTTGCAGACCAAAGAAATCAGAAACAAGTTATCTATTAGGAAAAACACGTAAAAGTTCTGTGGACCAGTTACTCAGTAGCAGAGAAACAAATAATTCCAGGAAAAATTAATCTGAATATTGAAATGCTGTAAGAGCCCAATTTAGTGGCATCTACGCCTACGCTGGATTCCTGTTCTTCCCGCCAGCAAAATGAGGCTACAAGTAGTCAATGAGTTTAGATCTGACATTGTGAAGAAAAGTCAGTGGAGCTTTGACAATCTAGACAAGTTGCTCTCTTTTGGCTTTGTGAGAAAGAATAATTTGTTTTCTATAGCAATTCAGGATAAGTAGTTGCATCACTGCTGTCCCTAAGAGAAAGAGACAGCTGTCATTCCCTGCCTGTGTGACAGGAGAGAGAAAACTCAGGTAAACCTACAACTCTGAATTCACTGTTCTTCACGTTAGGTGGAATCCTTGAAGGCGTTGGATGACAGTTCTTATCTTGGCTGCCCTTTGTTTCTTAATGTCTTTGCAAATTGCACAACGAGGCCTTTGGATGCTACAACTACAATGGGGACTAAGCTTGCTCCAAGACAGAAATTGTTGTTTTCCCTTCTGGACAGATTCTTCCTTTCATACAAGGTACATAAGCAATTTTGTCCCAGTACTGGAAAATCTGTGAAAGCAGTCGATGTTACAGCATTGGTTACTTTTGCTGCATTTACAAATGTATAAACAAGGTGTGTGACTGTCAAATACCACACCTGCTTCCAATGCAGCAGGAGCAGCCACTGCAGAGGCGTAAGGACCATACTGCAAATACCGTGCTTCAAAGAGCTTTCCTCAGAGTTCTCTCATGGCAGGGGCTCAAGGAGGAGGACTGAGTTTCAGAAAATGATCCCTTCTGTAGCTACACATTCAGGTTTCTTTCTGGTACCCTAATTACTTCTGATAACTACTTTATGCAAGGCTAACAATTGTGGCTGTGATTGGAAGATGGGAACTAAGAGTGCTTCAGGCTTAGCAGACAGCAACATCAGCAGTTTATCTGTCAGTGAAGATCCTGAACTCTTCCTGGGATCTTCTACTAACATCAAGAAACACAGCATGACTTCATTTTGAAGTTAGTTTATGAAATTCAACCCTATTTTTATACTTTCCGATTAATAAAAAAGGAAAGGAATAGGAAGATCCTGTTTCTGATACTTTACAAGCGATTACAACAACTTCAGTCAAAGAATACTACCAAAGTTACAAATACTTCTAAAAAGTGTTTGCCTGAGAAGGTGTTGCACATGCTAATAGTTAAAAATTTCTGCTGGTATTACAAAGAAAAAATCTTCTGACAATGTGGCCCTTGAAATGTTAGTAAATGGATTAAAATAGTCTTTTAAAAGTAAGAGCTTTCAACTTGCCATGTCAATACCAACTGCTAGCATATGGAAATTTCACTCTGCTGCAAACTTTGGGTTTTTAATTGCACAGTTTGGGTACAAATCAATGTTCAATCTGCACAACATGTTAATTTAAAACCAATCCATAACAGCAGTAGTGATATGCCTATCCTGCACTGTGCATTGCTGAATGTTCGTGCAGTCATATTAATAACTGGAAGGGAAAAACAGGATGGATGGGGAATTGGCAGATACTGGTATGTCCTTTGAAGGATTTTTGATTCTTATACAGATATCAGTTCAAAATCTACACTGCTTGTCCTGAAAGTTTTAATAAACTTTAGGATATTACTCATCATCTGGACATACTGATGAGCTGAAGTTGTCACTGTCTAGAGAACTTAGTATACTCAAGTATGCAGAGTCCATTTCAAGAGCAGTCTTAACCCTGAGAAGCTTTTCAGAAAAAATTCATTTTATGCTCAGTTCTTATCTTTGTGCAAATAAAAATGGTAAAACCCTGATACTTGGTGGATTTTCTGAGTTTTCTCAAAAAAATGTTTTTCTTAAAGAATGAAAATTAATGTAGATTCTGTAATTGTATTTAGCATGATTCTGAGTTTCATTTTTTTGCCATTACTTTCCTTAGCTGAACTGCATTATAACTAAGACTTCCAAACTGTCTACCAGCTGTAACACAGTATAAGACAGCTTGTAGGGTTGTGGCGATTTACTATTGTACTGCAAAATTAAATTGGTAAATGTACAGTTGTTTGAAACAGTAACTTCATACAGAGTATTGCATGTGCCAAGAAATTAGATAGATGGAAACAATAGTGAGCATCTGCTGCTTCCTTCATGTGCTGTTGAATGGCACAATTTTCCCAGCAACAATTATTGACTAAAGTCTTATTTGTAGACAAATCAACACCAGATAGCCTATAAGATAGCTGAGGAAATGACATTAGCCATAGTCAATTTAGCACATTTTGGTGAGTGTCTTCTGGATTTCTATATTTTGTAGCTCTAACATAATTCCATTTTTAATAGATTTCTATCAGAGAGTATAAACTACAAAGTATTGAGAAGAACTAAGGAAAAATGAGAGGTCGTGACTTCTGGCCCCAAGTATATATTGTACAATCCTTGTGCTTCCTCAGGACAAAGTGTTTTATCATTACCCACCTGTGAATAATGGCAAAATACAATGTCATGGTCTACTGAAAAAAGTAGCAGCAGAACTATTTCTGGACAAGTCTTTGAAACTGCCCTGCTCTTACAGCATTTAGCCCATAAAATGGCTTTTAGAAATAGCTCAAGGAGTACAGAAAGTCAGTTATTAAGTGTATCTGTTCAAAAGGAAACAAGTCAAGAACAATAATGGATATGGAAATAGTATTTCTTCAGACAAGTATTTAATTTTTCATTACATAAGATGAAAGACTTTTGAATACATTTTCAAGTGCTGAAAAGCTCAGTGCTCCTCTGTTCTTCTTGCATTCCCATGTTTCTGATAATTGATAGATTACAGATGTATTTACTTTTAATTTGAACCAATTTGCTAGCACTATTTATCCAGCTGAATGCACACTGATTAATGGCATTTCTCAACTGAAATTGCTGAGTTATCTTTCTATATACTGGTTGAATATAAAACAGAAGATAAATAATAAAACGGCCTTTGTTTCTTAAATAATAATGCAGATGAGAACAGCACAGACTGTTCCAGTTCAGCACAGTGACAAAGAAAGGATATCATCACTACTGCTTTGTGTTTTATTTGCAAAACTGCAGGAACTGCTGTTCCATCCATGCAGAAAGTCCAAAGTAAAGACTTTTCAAACTTAAGTCAATTTCCCAGGCTTCCAAGCTTTTCAAGCTCTTTCATCTCATCTTATGCAGAAAAGTGTTGGGTTTTAAGAATGCCCAACATCACAGAGCAGCAGGAAATACAAAGATGCAAGAGATTTCAGTGAATGTTCTAACAAGTGATCAAGCAAGAGCCAAATCAACTTTTAAACAGTTAACATATGTGCTGTTTCTCTGATGAACCCTAAGTGACCAAATTCTTTTCAGGGAGATGCAAGATATTGATTTTGTGAAATGTCATTGTTAGGAGAGGTGAATAAAGAGTGATGCAGCCACATTTTAGCAGACATTAAAGTGTTTCTTTTTGGTTTAAGAAAAATTAATGCAGATGAGGTTCAAAAGGAAGGAAGAACAGTTTGGGGAATGGAGTTATATTGCAAATGGTGTAGAAAGCACCTAAGAAAAGAGTCAGTGAAAGCAAATGAGAGAAAGCAAACTGAACAGCTAAAAAATATCTCTTCAGAGATACACATTACATTATAAAGACACCTCCTTCTGTGAAGTGTGAATTCAATTCACAACAATATTTTTTTCCAACAAGATGCAATCATCAAGCAAACACTGATCTCCCTCTCATTACACTGTAAATGGCAGTGATTAAGCTGACACTTCTTTGCTTACAGGTATTTATTCAAATGGCTCAGGAGGGTAAAATAATATAGACAGAACCTTTCCTGCAAGACAGTGATCTGGGATTCTCAGCAAGGATTTCAAAATACATGCAGTACAGTGCAAAAACATCTTCTAATTTTTTCTGGAGTTCTTGGAAAATTACTTGCTTTATATGAATCTATGTCTAGCCTACAGATCCTGCATGTCCTTAAAGTCTAGGCACATGCAGCGTCATATCAAGTGACCCTTTTATTCTTAGTGAACTGGATTTTCAGGAACAAATATCAATTTTTAATTACTAGCGGGCTAAAACCCAGGCGCTTCCTTCATTTTCAGTATTGGATATGTAAATGTTAATTTCTATTTCTCTCTGACATTTCTGACACTTGCACTTACTGTTTCAATGATATTTTGGATTAATAGTGCATTACAATTCAATCCTCTTAAAAGAATGCTATGCAATAAATTGGCAGTGTACAACTATAATCATTTGATACTAGATTAAAAGGCTTCACAGAGCAGTACATTTGGAAATGATTATGCACTATGTCAACAACAGCAAAATATTTCTGGTGTGTGTTATTGATTAACTGGAGAGTTTAACTCCAGACCTAATTGCACACCAGCTAGTAGCATTGCAGAAAGTTCAATAACTGTTTAGTCAACTGTGCATTATTGACAATAAACGTCTTTCAAACAAACTTGAAGCAGATGTTTTGATTCCATTTCAGCTGGGTGCATATATCTAACATAGCAATGAAATATATTGACACTTTATCAATTGAATAAAGAGATCCTTTCCCTGGGTGAACTGCCAAAAAACCTCTGCAGCCTTTATCTCTTTCTGAAAGCTTAAACAATATGTACCCAAACTTGATCTTTAACCATTCAGTGCAATAACATAAGAGCCACAAAAAAAAAAAAATTGGATCGGTTAAGAGGGAAAATATAATTAGGAAAACATTTGAAGAAGAAATGTTACAGACAATCGTATGGACAATATAATCTTTGTGTGGCTATCACAAAACACCTCAGCACTACAGATTTACATTTCTAGAAGGAGTATCCAAAGTCCTATTGATATTTTATTTTTATGTATTTTCACCAAATACATTTTCTTTCTATTCACCCGAATGCATAAGCAATCATCTCAGGAGTTTAAAATGTCAACTGATGTTCAACAATACCTGTTTTGTCCGGTATTTTCACCTCCTTCTGTTAATCGATGGTCTTTTGTAACTCGTACTCAAGCCTCAGGACTCTGAACTATCCAGGCAGTTTCAGCTGTGACTCAGGCTCCAATAAATTCCGTTAACATGAATTCATTAGATCCAGAGATCTTATCATATTGATAGATGAGGGACCCAGTTCTAAGAATTAGAATGTTTTGCTTCTCAAAAAACATAGCAATCCATATCTTGGTATTTACCAATTATCATTTCAAATTATCACCCCTGTAAGAAAGGATTTCTCCCTCTTAAACAACTATTACTGTTTCACTTCTGTACTTGTGATGGTCTATCTGGATCCTTAGTTTAGCAGAATACTGACAGAAATAACTGAATCACAAATAATAAAATCTGAAAAAGGAACATATGAGTTACTTACATTTTTTATGTCATTTTCATGGTGAAAGATATATTCAAACAATGCCTGTGAGAAGAATATTTAAAACATTGTCATATTTGAAGAGAAAATTTGATAATATTCTTTCAGAGGAATATAGAATCTTGATTATGCCAGGCAGAAATTAATTCTTTGAAAAAAACAATCACATTCACACATAACAAATGCTGACATTTACATTTATTTAAGACTCCAACAGCCAAAAACCGTAAATGTGCTACACTGTCATCACAGGAAAGCATCTTGATTTCTAATTTGTTGCAAAAGATTAGTGGAATTGCCTCTTATCTTTGGTGCTTAACATCACTTTAAAACGAAAAAGGCAGCTATAACTTGAAAGTGAATATATATTTAAGAATCTGGTACCATTTTCATGACTTTTTAACTGTAAAATCAACCAGTGATCTAAAAAAAGCTTTTTGCAATGGACACTCAGGTGCTTACATAGTGCTAAACCTACTTAAATTAAACCTAGGTTTATTAAGAATGCAAGCTGAACAAACTTTGCCTTTGGGGAAAAATTTTTTTAAGCTCTACAATATTTTGGGATCTGTAAAAAAAAAATTTCTTTAAAAAAATTATTTGTAAATGATAAATAAATGCTAATAATATTGTGCTTCTGAAACTCAAACACACCATCATAATACCAAAGCTTAAAGGAGTTACATGCATCAGCTGTGCTGCAGTTAACTGCTTATAAGCCCACAACAATTACACAGCAAAACAACTGCAGCTTTGTTTCCTCCTATATAAAGCTAATTAAGTCATGCTACCTTGTAGCTGTTCTGCACTAGAATATTAGACGAGTATGTATCAGGTAATGGGGGTGGCATTTTCAGTGACTAAAATGACATTGAAAGCTACTGGATAACTAAATGGAGACTGGAAGCCTCCGTTCCCAAAAACGTGTTATGGGTGCTAGTAACACAAGGCTCAATTGAGTTGAACCTTGACCTTCTTCTGCTTCCAAATCCCAGGCCTTAATTGTTTCAAAAGAACAGAACGTTCTTCTAAATTTGTTTAATTCATTCTAAAAAAACAGGAGAAAATATTGCCCCATGAGGAAAGAAATACAGAACAAGATCTCAGTCTCTTAAGGGCTTCCATGACCCTTCTGCCAGATTTTCTTAGACGAAATGCTTAAAATATTTACCTTCAGGAAACTAGAGAATTACTAATGAATTGTTGTATCTTGTGAGGAAAATAAACCACAACCTACTTTTCTTCTAGTTTCAGTCAGAAAAGACTCTGAACAGACGATTAAAAGACATTAAAGAATTATCAATAGTAACACATTTATAGGGAACTTAGAATAGGTAAGAAAAGAATAGACAATAAAGAAGTAGTGGAACGTTTTCTCCTCTAGTTCAGTAACAGAGAAGCATTCAGTAAAAGTGTGTAAATCTAAAGTGACAAAAAAGATGTTTTCTTGCATGGCTGGCATGAGGAATTTACTGCTGTTATGCACAGACTCTGACCTTCAAAAGGATTTAAGTGACTGAACATTCACTTGGATAAAAATATCTAGAATTATCATAATAAGTCTATTAAAAATCTACAAGCTAAAAAAGATAAAAGTTTCTGTTTCATATCAGAGAACAGTTGCTAACTGGGATGCACCAGAGGCTTTCTCTGGCGACAGGTGGTACCTTATACGTATGCTGTGGTGATTGCTGCGATAGTCCTTAACATGGCCAATGTCAGTCAAAGAGAAGCCCCATTTCTGCACACTTCAAAACACTGGACAACCTCAGACAGATAATCTAACTTAAAACCAGACATAGCGAGGCTACTCTGCAAACACATAAGGGAGAAGTATGTAGGAGGTATTCATACACAAACATGAATAGACTGGCTAATTATTTGAATTCCATAGCTGCAAGGTTTATCACCTTTATGCTCTTGGAGAGGTGACAGCTCAAACATTTTTAAAACTTTAATCAATTATTCTTAACAGAGAGTGCAGTCTGCATTCTCACCCCCTGCTTTGGCTTTAGCCTTAATGCTGTTTTGTTTAAAAAAAAGTTATAAATCCATGTAGCTCCAAATTTAAACTTAGATCTTACATTCTGTGTGAAATGTTAATGTCATAATGTATTAGCTTCATAATACTGACAAGTACACTTGCTGCCTATGGATGTTTCTATGACTGTTGATTTACAATTTTTGGCTTAAGCCTCTTTTTATACGAAACTGAAGGAAGACAAATCTGCCACAGAAAACGCTAATTAAAACCCCAAATTGCTAAAAATATGTATGTTTCTTATTCCTGAGAGCCGTTGTTGAGACTATTTCCTCTGAAAGCTAACCTACCTACTTAGATAGCGTGTAGTTACCAATCACAAGTAAAAGCTAGCTGTCTTCAAGCAGAAGAACTAAGCCTGGTTTTTATGGATGGGTCTTTTGTTTCTTAATCCTTCCCAGGTTTGTTACATTCCCCGTTTTCCAGACTGTAATGGATTTATAATAACGTGTCTGCTGGCTGATTGCTGGCAAGGACATAATTGGACAAAAAGCATGCAGTATTTTTTCAGCATTGATAAAGAACTGATTTGTAACTTTCCTCAGATGATAGTCTGGAAGTCTTCGATTACCTCATCAGACTAGAATTTACTATATTTGATACCTATTCTTCTGCCTAGCTTGGTTAAGAGGCCAAGGGACAACAATGCAAGCAGTGGGTGAAGGACACAGTGCAATTACACAGGATTTATTTCCTTTGAAAACCACACTGAAATGCAATGCCCTACATCAGTCTAGATCAGGCTTTAAAAAGCAGAGAAATTTCCCGGTCGCTTATGAAAAACTGTTAACCCAAGTTTAGGACTGGAAGAGCTAATTTCCACCAGCACATTATTACATACTGCCAGTTTTCTTAATAGTGTTCACCACTATGTTTCTCAAAACAGACTGCATTCATACTGGTTTGTTCACCTTTAGGTTGGGAGCCAAGTACAGCTCCCTAGAGTGTGTTTGACACCTTGTGCTCCCTAGAGACAACTGCTCGATACCTTGTGCAAAAGGAGCTGCCCAACAGCTGTTTTTGTGAACGCACGATGCACAGACAACACACACACACACAACAACACACACACACACAACAACACACACACACACAACAACACACACAACACAGACAACACGTTCAACCCTACGCCTAACTGGTTGTGTTGAGGAAGATTCAACTGAAAGGCAACAGAATGACAGATCTCCACACAACTTTCAGCTCCCTGCCACTCAGAGCTGGAACCTTTAAGTTGGGCAGATAACCTGGATAAACCTGTTCTATTGTCAGATAGTTTCATTGACTGTCAATTGGATGATCTTAACTGAAAATGAAGAAGTATTCTGAACAAAAAAATGGTACCTTTTTATACAAAAAGTGTTAACCCATGCCATAAAAGCAAAGGGAAAAATCCAAATGTTGTGAACATTTTTAGGCCAGGATTGCCATCTATTTGTACACAGAACCACATTTCCAGACACTAAACCAGTTCTGCTGGTTTTTGCTCCTTGCTTCTTTTTTCTTTTTTTAGTTGCCCTTCATCACTCCTAGATGTGCCGTTCAAAGTTATTTACCAGTGGAATATTTTTTCCTATATAAATGTTTTTCCTAGGTTATACTTTCACCATAACCTCTTTAGACATACCTTCAATTTCAGGTCTGGTAAACACTGTCAAAAGGTGAGTAACACACTATTTTTCTTAACTTCATATCTCAACCGCTGTTCATCATTGTTTTTATCCCCAAACCCACGTACAGTTACGTTAGAATGACACCAGAAAACAAGAAAAAGATATCAAAACACTTAACTAAAATAGTTACATACCTTTGCCAGTTTGGGTTTCTGAGCATATTTTGTTAAATTCAGTCGAGACAGATTTATGAAAGGGCCATCTGGATTTGTTAGCATTGAAGCCTGAGGGGGAAAAAGAAGCTTTTTAAGTGGGAAGATCCCCTACACTTTTCCTGAAGATTTTCAAAATATTATCAGTATACAAAAAACCCCAAAATTCCAAACAAAACGTGTAGATTCACTGCTCTACTGTGCAGTACAGACGCTTCCTCTTTCTTCTCTGTCTCTCCCCACTATTTCCATACAGTGCCTAAGCATGGAGCTTGGTAGTTGGGATACATAACCAAAAAAAAATCTTCCAAGAAATACTTAGGGAGATTAATTCCTACCTGCAATAGTGAGAAGATGCCACATTCTGCCATTAATGTGATGCTAATATGCATTACATATTCATGCTGGTTGAAGTTTATTAATTTTGCCAGTAGAACAGGATAAAACTAGTATAGATAATTCTCCTTATCTTTTGAAGTGACAGACACCGAGTGCTTAGCAATTGTTTTGCAGTAGACACTAATGGTGAAATCATGTCACAGTCTTTGCATGGCCTTCTGTGAATAAAAATGTGTCTCAAAGAGCCTGTGAATCTGGAATTTACATAAATCCTGGTGAACTTGTGAATTTATGTACATTTTTTTATATAAACAGACTAGCAAATGCACAAAAAGAAATCTTTTCAAACTCTATTTGGAAAAGAATTAAAAAATTTAAAAATATTCATCTCCTTCAAACTTGAGTTTAGATGCAGCTTTTAAGTAAACTCCAGCGTCACTGTGCCAGACACTGTGACCAAGCAATCTTCCCTTCTGAGAACAGAGGCACAGAGGCAAGCAACTCACCGTGCCCAGCCTGACGTACGCCCCGGCAGCGCTGGTGATCGGACGGGCCGTGAGAGCCGTGCGAGGTGTTCTTATCGCCTGTTCCATCGTACTTGGCCGTCCACTGTGCGTGCTGGGCCTCACAAACCCTGTGATAGGTCTTCCTGATTGAGTTACTGGCCTAAAGATGTTAAGTACATCGTCCTTATGTTAAGTGGTATTTATTGATAGAGAATTTAAACAGTTGTACCCAAAGCATTTCGTTTTCAGAAGTTAAATTTATGATTTGCTCATTTTTAACTTGTCACATTTTAAAAAATAAACTATCACATACCTAACAGCTGGGCTGGGGCCTCCACCTTGGCTAGTTCCAGGAAGTTTCAAAGATGTTCCTGGTCCTACAAAATAAAAGCATTTCTCATTTCACATTGAGCTATTACTCCCTTGGCCAGAGGACTTCAAACATAATTGTGTTTTACGATAAACAATAAGCCAGAAATTTCTTTATTCAAACTGAGGGGACAAAGAACTAAACAAAGAAGACAAAGCCCAAATATTGCATTCTACTACTGATAAATTGATAGACTATTGCAAGAAACCCACCAAACAACATGATTTTCTTTCTTTCACCCTCTCCATTCTCTTCTCCATCCCACATGGGGGGAACCAACAACTGCCTGTGTGGAGCTCAGCTGCCTGCTGGGATTGACCCAAACAATTGTCAAGAACCCTTTAGAAACACCAGAAAGCGCTAAAGTAAGAAGGTTTCTGGAACAATGAGACCAGGCTAACTTAAAATGGTGTATTTTCTATCTGGCACCCAGACTTGAGCAAGTAAACCTAAACCTTCACCCACAGAGTAGATGGAGAATGGTATCTTGTGTCATTAGACCCTGGTAAGATCCCCACCCACAATTTAGACCACTGTAAAGTGTGAACTCATTCATATCCAAAGGTCATCAATGAAAATACTGAACAGGCTTGAGCCCAGGTGAACTGATGAAGGGCTCCCCTTTTCACATATTTCTGTTTTGACAGTGGATCATTAAGAATTACTGGCTCCTGCACGTAGATTTTCATTCACTGACATTTGATTGGGCAGCTTTTCTAACCTGCTGAGTGAATGTCTACGAGATGGTTTTAAACACTGGGTTAAAAGCAACATAGGACATCTACACCTTCCAGTCTCTTCACTGCTTGTTACTAGGTAGAAATGGCATTTAAGTTGATGCAGACAATTCTTGACAAATCACTGCTACTCATCTATGTATTTTCTATTTACTTATGAACTGCTTTTATTGCTAACATTTCCAAGAACTGAATATAAACTGACAAGTAGACAGTTTCCTTCCTTCTGTTTTTCTCCAAAATAAACCCTAAGTAGCCACCTGACTACAGCTGTATTCAAAGTCAAAAAATACAAAAACGGCATTAACCATGATCTCCTTGGTAAAACCAACTAAATATGCAATTGGTACTGAAATAAATAAAAAACCCCAGGATTCTCTCTCTCTTGGCTGGACACACTTAGGATCTCTATTGCTTATTTGCCTTTTATAGTCCTGTGAACATGTTTTCTGTGTGTCAGTGGACCATTGCCTGGTTTGGTGACTACAAAAGACAAGTAGATAACTAGAAAGGTTAAAGAAAAGAGTTTCAAGACTCTGCAAAAATTAAAAGACATAGCTCAGACTGAGAAGATTGTTTAGCTTATCAAAGAAAAGATCACTGGATGACTTAATGACAGATTTAACTATTTACTTTGGAAATACACGTTTGAAAATAAAAACTTCGTATCAGGCAGAAAATATTCACAAAGAAGCAACAGGTGGAGTTATAGTTGATAATTCCCACTAAAGATATGGCACACTGATAAAAGCTAACAAATTTAATAATTTACAAAAGACTGCAGGGGGTTCTCTATCTTTGGAAAGTTCTTACACTTTCTGAAAAATTATACACTAGCGTATATAATATTATATAAACGTAATATAATAACATATAAGCATAAATAGTATTCATAAAATTATTTTTCTTGGAAGATAATCTGTATCACAGGGGGCATAAAATCAAATAAAACTCTCAATTATATTACTATGCTGTTTTAAGATAGCTATATGTAATTATCTTGATTTTATCAATGATTGAAATTATCAATGTTGATCACAACGTATAAACACATCTTCAGTACTGCTTGACTGTGACCAAGCATGTAATGAAAATTTTTAAAAATGTAATCAGATAGATATGCAATTGCCTACATCTATACAGACACAGAAAGCTTTTAACACTTCAATTATCAGTTCTAGTCTATGTCCAGTTCTTCCCTTGAATTCCTTGGCACGGCACGTGGTTGAGAGCCACACTTAATAAGTCACATAAAAATTGCCATGTGGGCTGTACTAAAGAAACAGAAAAAAATACAATTAATGCCAAAAAAGTAGAGGAAGACAACTAATTATTGTCCACTTGGAAGGGAATTGATAAAGCTGAAAAAGAATTGCACAGAAGAAACAATGACAGAGCTGAAGAACTGCTCTGTGAAGGAAGAGAAGAATGAAATAGAGAAAAGCAGAAGAAAGAAAATCAGATAATGTTTGTGGGACACGATGCCAAAAAGTGATTTCTGATTGTTGTCTACACTACAGGCATATGGATAAAAGTCACAGTACAGTGAGAGCAGATTTCTTCTCTAGTTTCCCACAGTGCCTAAAGAAGCCAGAAAGGAGTAAAAGAAATCAATGTACTGATGGAAAAAGCGAGTGAGCACTTTTATGCTCACTACATTTCCTCAAATGCAGAGGAAAAGCTGACAAAACACAACTGAACATGGTCTGAACTCTCATCTGACAGGCCTAAGCATTACATCAAGAACACATGGTGGATGTCAACATTGCCATGCAACCATAAAACAATATAAACCCCTTTTTTACCAGTACTAAATGCCGTATCAGGTCACCTCAGTCTGTACCATTTTATGGTAGATGACAAAGAGATGGCCAAAAGAGCTCTTGTTGAGTCAATGTATTTAAGTGCAAGCCAATCTTACGTGCAACTTGAGCAATGGCATTTTCATCCAAGATCATCTCTGCGATTCCTTCTTGATCCAGATCAATTTCATCCACATACACCATTTCTGTCAAAGCTCGTGTTTTCAGGTTCCAGGCAGCCTGAATAAGGATAAAGCAAAAAGTAAAATATCTTCAAGACACGAAGTAAATAATCCAATCAGCAATTTTACCATTTTTTAATTATTATTCACTTCACAGTTTTATTAGGCTTGAATAAGGTATTGACTTCAAACAGCTGAGTACATCCATCTGTCTGATGGAGGCATAAAAGGGAACTAAGTCCTTTGTTCAAAGCATCAGCTGTAAAAAACTGTGTAAATGTATACACTAGGCATTGGAGATTATGAGAGCACTGGAATACATTTTAGTGACCTGAACTGACAAATTACTACATTTTATGTTTTGGAGGATAACCTGAGCAGCGTGGAAAGGCAAACATAACTCTAGCCTACGTGACAAGCTTTGTGTAGACTGTAAAGACACCAAATCAGTGGGGAGAAAAAAGAAAACAAGAAAAATCTGTGGCAGCCATATAGAAACGCCAACAAAGTAAGTGCAGATCCAACCACTTTGATAATTTGATATGCTTGTAATGCACTCATAGAGCTGGCATGACAAAGGAAGTCACAAGACCAATCCCATATCTTCCATCGGATATTGAACAGATCATCATATATTTTCCAGAGTAAAAATCACTGCCAAAATAATTAGATTTGTTTCCTTTCTAACACAGAGTACAGGAATCTGGTGGAAAAGCATATTTAATATTGGCTAAGGAGACCTTTCAAAATAGAAACAGACTGATGCAATCTTAATAGAAATAAAGGTCAAACACATGGAAATGTTTGTTCCTTAAGATGTATGAGAAGATCTGAAACTCAGACTTATTTGATAATTTAAGTAATCATTTAATGAGACACTTCTCATTCATTCTCTTTTCCTCTAGACTTCCCTCATACTTCTTTGCAAATTTGTAAGTGTCAATTAAAAAGAAAGTGTATCTAAAAATGCTGAAATATTTAACTATTCTTTTAAGAAGTGCTTTCTTCCAAGCAGAAGTAAAGGAGGGCTTCAGCCAGCCGAGTCAGCCACGATTAGAAACCTTTGTTCAAGAATGAAGAGAAGGGAATTCAGCAGGATGATCTGAATTTAGGCCAGACAGTCATAATCCAGATCTGCTTTATTTTCTTTTAGTTTCTTCCTATGTAGTAGGATGACAGCCTTTAATTAACGTTGAGATTTCTGTTAGATGTTCAACACCTTTAACAGTTTTTTATTATTCTATAGAAGCATTTGGTTTGTTGAATTTTTAATACCTTGATGGTACCCCGCTCTTTTCAAAGACTTATATATCTGCATCAACATAACCGTGTCTATACTGGGAACACGCTCCAATTAGAGCTCTTCTATAGCCAAGCACAGACTGATTTCTTACTAGAAGTAAGAAAATCTGCCCATAGTAACAATCTTTTCCTGGAAATTGGAAGTAGTCACTCCTCTACACTAATTGCTGAAACTGAGGCCAGTTCTTTACATAGGCATAAGTGTATTATTGTGATTTTTCCACTAACTAATATGTGAAAATGTGTTTCTAAAAACAACATGTCTCTTTGTCATTACTGGGCAAATATCTGTCATAAAAAATAGATTCCTTAGGCGTCTCTTTCAGTCTAAAGTTTCTAGTCCAAGGCTTCACAGCCAACAAAAAATTCAAATATCACACAGTATTCCTTAATTAAACATCCGTCTGTAGATTAGAGATTATCTGCTTTCTCTTTGTGGGACTGATAATTTTGGTTTGTGATAAGGACCACGTCTGGAGCTTATGAGAATAAACTGCATTTTTATGAAACAGCATTTATACCGTAGGAAAAAGAAAGGGACAGCTCATCTCAGATAACCCACATATTCACAACATAACAAATTTAGCTTGCTTAACTCACAATCAGAACAAAATGTACAATACCTAATAGCAATTAAAGAGGTACAGGACTGTGATACAGTATATAAGAATGCAGTATACAGTGTGTAAGTCTAAACTCCAGAAAGAAAAGTGACAAAGTGTTTTTCACTCAGTTTGTGAGTAGTTTGTAACTGAATTGAGTATTTTCTTCTTGCTCCTGAAAAGTCCAAAAACCAAATTAAAAATATAAAATTAGAATCTAAATTTGAATGTTTTCTCTGAATATGGTAACACACTTTTCTAGGAGCTTTTATTCTCCAACAATACTATTATAATAAATTTTATTCCATACACAATGAAAACCCCAGAATACTACATTGTGAAGGGTAATAATGACACTCAAGGAGGTATCCAGTAGTATTTCACTGAAACCATTCTATATGTAAACAACTTGCATGAATTCATGGAGTGTAATTAAAGAGCTGTAAAATGTTATGGAGCTGTATTTAAAGATGCCATTTCACATTGCATTTAATCTCTTCTGACTGTGGGCTGGAGCCAAAAGATGCCATCACCTGCGCAATACTATCCTTGCCATTGCAATAATCTAGAGCTAATGTGGGCAGAGTGAAAACTAATTAATTACTCTCAGTCTTCCATCACTTATGCAAATCATCACCATGCACCTACAAGGCTACACAAGGTAGGCAGTGAGCCTGAGCTGCAAGAGCAGGAAGAGCAGGGGTAACAGCCCACCATTACCCGCATTAAATAAAACATGAAAGCGAGCCCTAAGAGCACAAACATTGCTCTGCCTGTGAATACAAGTTGTTTTCCTCCTAATCTCATCTACACATGAAGGTCATTCAGTTCAAGGTAGACTCAATTTAGCTTTTAGAAAGCACTGAACTGCTGAACAAAGATACAGGAAATATATGAGAGAAATAAAATTCTATCAAACATGAAAGCTGCCTGGTTCAAAATATCAAAAATCTTCCCCTTATCAAATGTAATGCCTTACCAATAACAAAACCCAGATTTATGCTACTGAGGACTTAACAACAAAACAAGCATTATTCAGCATATCAGAAATTCTTCCCAATGATTGCACCTAATAAATGTATTTATGGAAAGAACTTTACCTGAAACACAGTGTATTCAGAATCAAGCTCCTGAAAAGAGAGAAAACAGATATTGAGGAACGTAAATGCCAAATAATAAAAACAACAACACAAATGCATTTATACTCTGTGACCACCTCATTTTGCCCAAACATTTCTTCTCTGACACATATATCCAAATTTTCATTTTATTACATTATCTCAACTTACACACATGATGAAGCTAATCGATGTTTTGCACAATCAAAGTAAATTTGCCTTAAGTGCATCTTTCTGATACCTTTGCTTTCTTGCTTCTGCTGGATCATGCTAGCCAAATCTTAGATTAGCAGTCAAGCATTATGAAGCTGAAAAATGGAAGACTAAAAGAAAATGCATTTGGAAGATGTATGCAAATCTCCTAAAAATGAACCAGATTATCACACCATGGGCTTTAGAATGCCTACTTAATAAAATCCATCTCTGCACACTTTTTTTAGCTTCTGGTCATGATCACAATGATACCACTCAAGAAGACAAAAGAAAATTTCAGCACTTTTTCATGGTAGTTTTATGATGAAAATGATGTATTCATTGTATTTGGACAGTAATACTGCAAGTGGAATAAATGTCAAATTAACAGCCTATTGCACTACCCAAAAAACCAAAAGAAAAGCTACCAGATTAAGTTTACTATAAGTGAAAAAGCTGAAACTTGCATCTACTTGAAAACTTGTGGTAAAATTGATTAAATACTGACGGGAAAAAATGTAGGTTTATCACCAATTAATGTGTAATTATCATGTTTATTTATCATAATATTTAAACTACCCTTCAGTGCTTTTGCTGTTCACTTCCAGGGACTGGGGATGAGTTTTTCCTCATGTATTACTTTAGCCTTAGACAAGGAAGGTGGGAGATAGATGTTACTTTCTCTAAATCACTATCAGTCTTTTGTAGTGTCAGATCATTTCTGCTCCTAGAGGCAGTGAAAAATTTCTTGCATATCTGGCATTGTGTAAATCCATCCCAGTTAAATCAAGTATATCAGCCTGAATATAAAATCTTCAAGTAATTCAGACTATAAAGGGACTCCTGAAGGTCTCTAGTCCAAAGTCCTGCTCAAAGCAAGGTCAGCTATGAGGTCAGCTGAGGTTGCTGAAAGCCTTGTGCAACTGATTCGTAAAAACTTCCAAGGATGGAGGCTGCTGAATGTGACTGGGCAACCTGTTCCTCTGCTGACCATCCTTATCCAGAGATGTTTTTCCTTGCATCAAGCCAAAGCCTCCTTCACTTCCCTGCATCACTGCAAGTGGTCCCTGGCTCCATTTTCTTGATAACCTCCTGGTATGCATTAGAAGACTGCTATTAGACCACACCAATGTCTTCTCCCAGCTCAAGCACTGCTCTGCTGCTGGCTTGTTTTGCAGCCAAGACCCAGAGCTGGCTTTCTGTTCCACCATGAGAACGGCACTGTCAAGCTCACCCCTCTCTAGTATGAGACCTGGTCTACTTCTTTCAGTTTGAACATTTGTACTCAGTAAATTCTGTGACAGCGGGGACCTGGAATACACCAGGACACCTTCCTTCTGTAGTGTACTGGAATTTGTAGCCTTTAAAGGATTGTATTTGGAGCCAAAAAGTTGTTCACTGGGGTTAGAATGCATAACACATCTCACACATTGAGTATTCTGTGGAATAAAACACTAATTCAGGGATTAATCTCAGCTGACTGTGAGGTACCTGGGCCTGACCAAGGCATTGAAACGGGCTTTGCATTTTAGTTGCATGGTTAAACAAACTACAAATTATTTTATGTATAGCAGTTGTTCTCTAAAAAATAAACTATTCCACTTTCTAAGTAATAAAGGACATTGAGATATTGCAGCTTGCATTTTATTCACCCCATCGTGTCTGAGTGCTGCAGCACACATGAAGATGGTTTTAAGAGCAGTAGGTGGTCTTCCATACCATATGTGCTACAGTAACTAATGAGGACAAGTTAGGAATATTATGTCAACACCAATACAAAAATGCCTTGATGTTACAGATGTGTATCTTACTTTAGGCACTGTTCATTAGTTTAAAAAATAATTTAAAACTCAAACAAATTTGCCTATGTAGGAGCACTTGTATTACTATAAAATTCAGAAATTACATCCCTCATGCTTTTGGCAAAAAAGTAGAGTTGATCAATAATACTAACTAAAACCATTGCTCTCTCATAATTGTAGGTGAGAGTATGCATTGTTCATACATGCTAATACATCGTTTCAGTTTTTGACAAGAAGTAACTTTAGATTTTAAACAACCCTCAAGCAGGTAATAGGACCCTCACATTAAACAAAAGTATGGAATTAAAAAAAATTACATTAAAATATAATATACTTTAACATGGGTGGATCCAGCAGTTGCTACTCATGCAAGTAATCCACTGGAACTAGATTTCAAATAAAGAGATCTCTGAGAGGATTAATAGCATTGCCCTGTAAGCTTGTCTCTCAAAACAAAAGCTCAAATTTATTCTTCATTTACATATAGAAAGCTCCCTTGAAATTCAAAAGACTGTAAAAGCAATGAAGGAACTATTTAATCCAGATCCCTAAATCCACCCAGGGTGCTTTAATATTAAAATGTAAAGTCAGTTTATTTGAATACCAAAAATACTAAGAATAATTAAGTTTTTTGACGCTCATAGCCTGGAAGAGGGAATATATTACATACTTTCTATTATAATAAGGCTTCACTCTACAATTAATTTCAGGTGAGTATAATATAATATATGCAGAATATTAAAATTATTATATTCTGAAAACACTCTTCAAATGATTAAGAGCAGAAACACAGAAAAAACCCCAAACCTTAACCCAGGTACAATGACTTCACTGAAAGTATCACTATTTTCATGCATAAACTTACAGTCTCTTGCACCAATACCTGATTTCAGTTGAAGATGCTTTTTCAAATCAAGTTCAATGCCCATAAACATAACCGTGATAATTTTATTATGACCTTACAAAACAAGTATGCAAATAATAGCAGCTGAAAGTTCAACATGGGAGAAGAAAGCAAATCCTCATAGAAGACTATTCATCAAGTTAAAGGAAGAATATCCACTATGTGTCTATGAATTATATTAGGCAATTCTTTTTTTATTGTTAAACTAGAGCAGGCCTCATGCATGGGTTCTGTTTATTGCCTTGAATCTGACATATGGAACACAAAGAGTAATCAGATTAGGTGACTAATCAGGATGATCAACAGAGACAGTCCTGGATTGTATTTCCTCTAGGTCATGCTATTACTATAAACACAGAAGACACGGCCTGTTTGCTTACAATAGGAAATAATTAAACTGAACATCAGTATTTTATACGTTTGTATGTCCAAATGCTAGTCACACAAAATACACTTTTTATATATCCTAGATAAGAACGTCAGCATAGAAGTGAATTCCACCAATACCATTTATATTCCTAATTCCTAAATGAAGAAATGCACAGGATATTTTATAGAAAAAAATTTTCAATCTCCACAAGAAGTAACTCAGTAGCAGCTAATTATTCTTCTATCACAATGTTATTTATTAAGAACTCTTCAGGAAAACTTCATTGATTTTAATTTTGTTACTGTGCTCTTTGAGAATTCAAGATTTATAATGGCACAGTATTTGATACTGCTATGTAAGAAAATTTCTGATTCATGCCCAGCCAGCTAAAAGGTCAACACAGTACCCTAAAAACCTCTTAGGGCTTACTGCATCTGGTGAAAGGGTTCAAAGAGAGTTCTGCACCAATTAAATAACCTCTAAATGTATGTACATGTGACTGTTGATTGGATCATCAGTGAACTTCTGTTTAAGACTTTTATATCATCTTTTGCCATGTTCTTAAAGGAGAACTTCTTATCATTACACTTGAGATAGAAACATATCCTGAACACTAAGCTATATGGACAGGGAGTGGTAAGTTAAGACAGAGATCAAGATATACTGGTCAAGAAAATTTCTTACTACATTTTTAAGTGTGGTGGCAAAAATGCTCCTACTTCTAAGGCTACTGTAAAAAGCTGGTTTCAGCAGCCCACAGCTCTAGGAAAGATGCAACAGAGCAGGACTGGTGCTATCATTTAGCAGACGAGCTGGGAAAAAAGTGCAGGCTTTCAGACAAGAAAGGCCATCTCTTTCAGGCATGAAAATACTCTCCAGTCATGCGTTGTTAGTCTCTTCCTTTACTTATCTGGTGTTACACTGCATGTCTTAGAAGGGAGAAGGCCAGTTGCCCTAGCACGAAAAAGTTCTGACCTGTGAGAGTCACTGTTTGACTCAACCTGGGTATGTCTTTAAAGGACACCAGCTCCTGTGGCTTAAACGATACCCTAATGCATGCTGTTCAAAGAAGTGAGCCCCTGAACAGTGACAGAGGCTACTGTTCCTACAAGATCCCCCTTCCCCTGGCTGCAGAGGTTGGGAAGCACATGCTTAGCAGAATATGGGACAAGAGGATAAGAACAGATGGCACAGTGATTACGGCCGTTGAGTACTCCCTTGTGCTGCACTGCAGCTCACTTAATCCAAACTTTCTGCAAGTGTTGTCGTTTGTCTGTCCACTTTCCTGGTGCCCAACAGGACACATCTTGGGTTTGATTTGCAGAAGTGCTACCAGGAAGAGTTTGACCATTAAATCTGCTAGAATTGCTATGTGTTTTTAAGCATTATAAACCACACTTACTGGGTTAGGTACCAAAAATGACACACACTTCATTTTAGATCATTTGCCAGCTTATATTAAAATAATACTAATGTAATTCACACAGATGGAAAACAGCACCATTTTCTGGTAGGTGGCTGAAGACGAGAGAATTAAAGTTCAATCAAAATATTTAGGAACTACTGATTTCATTAACATGCCCTTTCAAAAGTAACAGAGATATCAGGAAATCAAAGTCAATCTGCCTGAGAATGGTCCTGGATTCTCAATTAATGTGGAAATAAAATACTCATAAATCACTTTTCTACTATTCACAACTACGGCAAATTAGCTGATACACTACTATTGGAATAATTTCAGAATAATGTAAAATAGGATTAGACTAGGCAAACCAGGAGAATTAAGTAATGCATGTCACTTATTGGAGTTCTAATTACCTCAGTGTTCAGCCTGGGATCTTAGTATCTTTCAGAGGTTTTAGAAAAATAATTATTTTATGAAATGCAAAGTATATATGCTACAATCCATAAACATGATTCGATTTTCCATTCTGTTGTATTAAGTAAGTTCAAAATAGTTTGTAAGGTTTCAAGGACATATAAAACATATTCTTGAGGCATGTTACTACTTCCTTCCACGTCTGAAGTTTAGCAGGGTAAAGAGGACAGACTGGTACCTGAAAGTATCAATGTTAGAAAGTAATGAGCTGAAAGGGAGTGGGGTAAGGAAAACGCTTGCAAGGCTTTACAAACCAGAAGCAGAATAATAAAATAAATACAGACTTACTTGGACAGATAACCTGAAAATATTAGGATTTTAGGTTTATTACAATAAAAAGGGTAAAATCTAAATATCACGAACACAGTTGATTGACAAAGAGAAATGCCATTCCATGTTAAGTCTGCCATGAATGTCAAAGTTATATTCAAATCAGATAATCAAAAAATGTTTTGTTGAAGAGATTTCAGGTGCAACATTTTGTATGTTGAACTGGTTTGAGTTTGGTTCAAGTTGCACTCTTGAAAGTTATTTAACCAATATTCTGGTTTCTCCAACCTGCTGAATCACAGTGAACAGATGGTATAAATAATGCTGCATCTTCTCCTGTCAGGAGCTGTGTTTTTGTCTGACTTAACAGAGAGGAATGGTGGAAAAGAGCTGTGTAGTCATTCCATTACACAGCATGAATGCAGTATACTCCATGACCCTTCTGAAACAACACACTGAATTGCCATTTATTTATCATCTCTCCAATTATTTTATTTTTTTAAAAAATCTCTAAATTGTTACTCCTTACATGACTCACTTCTATAGAGTAAAATCCACTTTGTGTTTGCAAACTTTACTTGAACCTTGCTGTATGAAATCTTTTCAGACAAAGACTGAAACATCCTGCCATGAACTTTTAAATGTTATAGAGAAAGACTGATTTTTCCCAACCTCAAGTAGACATACTTTCAAATCCTTTTAGAAGTCATTCATTCCCGCTTAAAATGAGCTCTTAATAAGAACTCCTCAAGAAGATTACATGAGGCAAGAACCAAACTAATCATATTTCAAACATATTTGCCTCTCTTCCATCTGAACTTTCTGGCAAGTTTGAAATGCACTGCTGCTGAAGAGTACCTTTTTCACATAAAACTGTGAATGGGAACACAGTTCTGAAACAAACACACTGAAGTTATAAAGTCCGGTCATTTGCGTGCAACTGTGGCCTGAAAGTTCTTTCAAAACAGTGATGGAGCTTGATCTTAAAATTCAGAGACTTCACGTAAGACTTCTAAGAGCTTATGATTTGATCTGGTACAGTGTTCACAACCCCACCCTCCACCATTTCTCAAGGGAAATTATCTTAAATGTTTTTCACTCTTTTAAAAGATGAATCCTATAGGCTGGTGTGAACATTTCAAAGATTAAATGAGGTGATCAATTGTTCGTCTCAACTTCATACAGAATTTGGAAAAACTCTCGTATTGCTGGTATATAAGGTCCTTGTTCTCTAAGGAGAATGTATACCTTGTCTAAGAAAACAATTTAATTTATGTACTTAAATGTTTCACCATATGTGATCTACATTTGGAAGAAGCAAAACCAATTAGGATCTACATCAGAGAATCACAGAATGTGAGGGATTCAAAATGGACCTTAAAGATCACCTCGTTCCACCCCACCCTAGCCACTGACAGGGACACCTCCCACCAGACCAGGCTGCTCAAGGCCTTATCCAACTACATTCTCTCATTGCTGCTTTGTTAATTTCCTCCTAAGCATTTTTTTCTCAGCCTCATACACCTTCTATTCCTTACTAGTGCTACTGGAAACAGCCCAGCAGAAGTTTGGAGTTGACAGGTGTAACAATACCATTTTATACTTGAGCTTAAGCACATGGTAGAAATGCAGTTTTCTTTACATTCCCATGTTGAGACCATAGATTGAAAAATGTTTTACTCATTAAAAAAATTATAAATTAAGAGCAACAGAAACATTATGATCTTTAAAACTTTTATTTGCTGTTATCTGTGCTATTTCAAGAGTTTCTTTCACAAATCAAGTGTTGTCCTTCCATATGCAAAGATTACAAATATAAAGACCCAGTAATGTAAATACATATAAATAGTATGGCACTACCATGGAAGTAATACTGAGTTCCATTTAGGGTTCAGGAACAATGTTCCTGGAATACTTTCTCCACTAAAAATATTTCTGCTGATGGCTCCTTGTTGGTGCCTTACACTATAAAACATAAAAAAAGAATCTTTTAAATATTTATCCTAAACCAGTTTAAATAATTATGGTGCTTTATATTTACGCTATTGTGTGACCATGCAGCTTTCTTTAAAGACTTGTCCTTTGTGATGAAAAGAACTATGTTCAAGATTCTTAAAATATCTGTCTATAGGATGCTTTGAAAGACTTACAAATTTACTGTGTTTAAGATGAAGTCTGTTCAATTACTGTTTTTAAAATATGACATAAAACATGTTTACATGCACGTAAACATTAATCCAGAAAAAACTTTCTCAAATCCTTTGTTCTTACAGAAGGGTGAGAAAATGTGTAGGTATTGAAAAACACGTCCTACGGTTCCAGAGACTCTGCAGCTGGAAGAAGAGCAAAGAGAGAGATATGCAACAGCCTCCTGTCCCAAGGCAGGGCTCGTAGGTAAGGTGAGCTAAAATGCTTGTGTCTTAACCTTAGGTGATTGAGTCCATACAGCAGCTATATCTGAACATCAGTATAAAATCAACAGGAACATCCCTAGCAGACCTGATTTTTAATATTATCTTTTCTTCCTTTAACTCTGCAAAACCGGGAGTGAGTTAAAGTTCTCGTTGCGAGGATGCTGTCCCCCGCGGCTGTCACGGCAGCACTCCGGCAGCACCGCATCCCCGCTCTCCTCTCCCAGCTCTGGGGCCCGGGCGGGAGGGGCTCCCCGGGGCGTGTCCGGGGAGGAGCCGCAGCGCCGGCCCGGCGCCTCCGGGCTCGGGAGAGAAGGGGGAGCGGGGAGAGGCGGTGCCGCACGGCCTCCCGCTCCTCCGGGAGCTCGGC
>VZTA01003498.1:839800-855069 GCA_013398855.1 Mohoua ochrocephala
GGAGCGCCGGGACCGCGGGGGAGGCGGCTCCGGGCGGCCTGCGGGGACCCTGCCGTCGGTCCCGGCCGGCTGTCCGGCTGTCCAGCTGCCCTGCGACCCTGGGCACGGAGCTGCGGCCCCGCTCTTGGCCGAACCCCTCCCTGCCAGCGTCTCTCGTGGGCGTGTTACATTGGTGACTGAAAACGGAGTTTGATCTGTATTACTTGGATCGGTAGACTTCCAATAACCCCACTGTTCTTAACTGTTGTCGTTTTCTGTCCCATTATCAGGAGCCATTTGGAGTTAGAATAAATGCCTAAACAAGAATTATACAGTATACTAATCCATATTTAGGTAAAATCTCCTTTAGAGCCATGGAGCCCTGTGAACAACACTTTTCAGTCTTGCAGACTCCGTCAGTTCCTTTAGTTCATTAGTTTTTGCAGGGAAATTACCAGACCGAGATATTTAGAGATTTAAAAGTTGGAATACAATTGCTCGTAGCTTATGTGTACTACAAAATGGTGATTGCAACCATCAACCGAAGTAAAAGGAAGAAAAATTACCTAGGGATGCTTGGAGCAGTAACTGCATTTGTGGGAAAATATTTGAGGGATGAACACTAAGAAGATTGCTAAAATCACATTGTTGGCATTTAAAGAGATCATTCTCTTAAAACTACAAAAGGTAGTTTTGTCTCACTTAAACTACCAATTTGTCCAAGATGCATGAAATTAATACCCCAGCTAGCAACATCAATGTCAAGTGTAAAGATGGGGAAGCAGAAGTGGCAGTTCCAGGACTATCGCTAATTCAGTTATGGAATAAGTGACTTGAACTGAAGTAGCAGTTATAGACAGCTTCGTTTTGGTTGTCCTGTGAACAGTGCACAGGTCTTTGGGTTTGCATGGCAAGGCTTTGGGTGAGAGCCCACATGAGTGGCTTGTGTGAGAAGCTGATAGAAGCTTCCCCTATGTCTAATAGAGCTGCTGGCCAAGGCCAATGGCAGTAGCACCTCTGGAATAACAATTTAAAAAGGGGAGAAAAAACTTGCACAACTGCAGCTCAAGACAGGACTGAGAATACGTGAAACAACTCTGAAGGCACCAAGGTCAGTAAAGAAGAAGGGGGAGGAGTGCTCCAGGCACCAGAGCAGAGATCCTGCAGCCTGTGGTGAAGACCATGGTGAGGCAGCTGTGCCTCTGCAGCCCACGGAGGACCACGGGGGAGCAGAGGATGCTTGAAGGAAGCAGGTGGCTGCTCAAAGGAAGCTGTGACCCCATGGCAAGTTCATGCTGAAGCAGGCTTCTAGCAGGAGCTGTGCATCCATGAAGACAGAAGTCCACACTGGATCAGGCTCACTGACAGGACTTGTGGCCCCGTGGAGGACCCATGCTGGAGCAGCCTGTTCCTGAAGGACTGCATCCCACGGCAGAGTGAGCGATGCTGGGGTGGTCTGTAAAGAACAGTAGCCTGTGGGAAGGACTCACATTGGAGAAGTTCATGGAGGATGGTCTCCCGTGGGAGAGACCCCACACTTGAGCAAGGTAAGGACTCCTGTCCCTTAGGAAGAAGGAGGACCAGTGACAATAAGTGATGAACTGACCACAGCCCCCTTTCCCCATTCCCTTGCGCTGCTGGAGGGGAGGAGGTAGAGAAAATTGGGAGTGAAGTTGTGCTCAGGAAGAAGGGAGGGGTGGGAGGAGGGTGTTTTAAGATTTAGTTTTTATTCCTCATTGCCCAACTTTGATTTGATTGTTAATAAAATAAACTAATTTCCCCAAGTAGAGTCTGTTTTGCTCGTGAAGGTAAATGGTGAGTGATCTCTCCCTGTCCTTATCTTGACCCATGAGCCATTCATGGTATTTTCTCTCCCCTGCCCAGCTAAGACGAGAGTGGTTGTGGCTTTGGTGGATACCCAGCATCCAGCCAGGGTCAATCCACCACAACAGGGAAACAGTGATCTGAGTGAAATCTTTTTTGGAACCCATGCCATCCCCAGTCAAGAAGGGTGGAAAGGAAATAGGCCAATAGTTTCTGTCCGTTCTCTGCTTTACGGTCAGACTTAGCACAATGAGCAGGATGTGCTCTTTAAAGAAATTGTAAACACTGTTTAAAACCCCCATATTAAAAATATTGACTGGAAGTTCCTCTACTTTTATGTATGTTTATTAAATGATCTGTTTTTAAATTCTTGCTGTTACCACGTTAGGTAATTACCCAGCTTGTCTGGGCTGCTACTTTTTTTATGGAACATAATGGGAATGGCACTTTCAGTGGGTAGGGGTGCATTTTGAGGTCAGTGCAATAGTTCCAAAGTTGTTAGATTAAACTGCCAGACTGGTGTTAGTTGGTTTACTGGAGACAAATAATGCCAGAATGTTTTTAAAAGGCAGTTTTCTTTTGTGAATAGGTCACCGCATCAGTTAAACATACATTTATATGCACAGGAAAACAGAGGAGACCAATAGCACCTAAATTTTATTGATTCCAACACTGCCCTCTTAAAAACCCTCATAATTAAAGTGCTGCATGTACTTTTTATTTTGTAGGCACTTATTTTAAGCTTTACTGTCTTAGTGACTACTTTCAGACTACAAAGGAAATTAAATGTCTGAGGATGCTGAGAATGTTTGATTATAACAGGGTTTTTAATGATTTCCATTTTGAGATGACAAATCAAAATGAAGCACCGTGAAGCCATGACTGCAGATTAAGGTTTCGAAGTACTCTGTCAACCTGGGAGCATTCAGGTGAGTGAATTACTCATAGACACTGTGCTCTGGCTCTCTCCATGCCCTGGCTCACCTGAGCATGTTTGGCTTTATATGCAGGATAAAATCAGCGTTCCTCTGAAGAAAGCTTATGACTTTTCAGAAGAAAAAACTGAAATGAGGCTGTGTGACTGGAAACCAATGAGAATAAATCGTGAGTCATGTGAGCTGCCAGTATTTGGTCACTGGTCATGGGAGGATTCCTCCAAAAGCAAGAAAAACTGTAAGCATTTCAAATAGCTCTTTTGAGGGAGAGGTTTAAAAGGAATGCTTTTAAAATTAAAGAATTGCTGTATATTTAATCAGCAATACATCTATTACTGGACTTCAGCCATACTTTTATAGCACAAAGATTCCATCTATAGCAGAAAAGGTCACAGTCTTCCAAAGTCAGACGGGTAGATACTGCTGTATGGCTTCTCAGCAAAAGGAAGGGAAGGATGGTTCTGCAGCAATTTTTGTTTGTTATGCTGCTGGGAAAGGTATTCATTGCACTCAGTGACCATGCTGAACTAATGTTGTCCTATGGTAGCAATTAGATCAAGATACATCTTCAGCTTTTTTACAGTGAGATTTTGCAGTGTTGCTAATGACAGGAAAATCAATTTTCCTTCTTTCCAACCACCCCCTGCAAGGGGGTTTTGTTCTCTGATTGCAGATAAGAGAAGGAGTTTTTTTCAGTTTCTACATGATATATGAAGCCCGAAAAGTTTTCTCTGGTATTGGCACACAGATCATGCTATGCATATCATCTTTGAAGTCTTTTCCACTAATAATACTGCTTTTCACTTCTTGTGTGGAGGAATATTCTGAGCTTCCTAATATTTAAGGAAGGGACAGGGACTCTCATTTATATTGATTATCGAAATCCCCAAATTTGAACCTTTTATCCAGTCTAGTGTTTTCTCCAAGTATTAATCTCTGTGGGTGGCCACATTCCACTTCTCTAACTTACTGAAATCCTGGAATACAGAGTCCCTGTGGCTGTCTATGTGTGCTTTGTAGAGCCCTGTATGTCGGTCCACTCCAGTGTAATTTCCTGAAAGCTAAACAGCCAGAAATTACATTCAGGTCCTTCAGGAACAGGCTGCTCCAGTGTGGGCCCCCCATGGGGTCACAAGTCTTACCATGAACCTGTTCCAGCATGGGCTCCTCTCTCCATGAGGCCCCAGGTCATGCCAGGAGCCTGCTCCAGCAAAGGTTTCCCATGAGATCATAGGAGATCATAGCCTCCTTCGACCACAGCCACCTTCTCTGGTGTGGGGTCCTCCACTAGGCTGCAGGTGGATCTCTGTTCTCTGGTGACTTCCATGTGCTGCAGGAGCACAGCTGCCTCACCATGGCCTTCACCACGGGCTGCAAGGGAATCTCAGCTATAGCTCCCCCTCCTTTTGCACTGACCTTGGTGTCTGCAGAGTTGTTTCTCTCACATTTTCTCACTCCTGTCTCTGGACACATTTACTTCTGTGCAATCACTTGGGTTTTTGGGGTTTTTTTCCTTCTTAAATATGTTATCACAGAGGCATTACTGCTATCCCTGACTAGCTTCACTTTGGCCAGTGGCAGGTCAGTTCTGGAGATGGCTGGCATTGGCTCTGTTGGATGTGGGGCAAGCTTCAGCAGCTTCTCACAGAAGCCACTCTTGTAGTACCTGCTACCAGAACCTTTCCAGGCAAGCCCTGTACAGTGGGTTATTTTTTGCTCTGTTTGCTTGAGGGTCTGCTGCTGGCCTCCTGGCCTTTAAAGACTCCTGCTCTTTTTAGTTTCCTGGAAGTCACGTGAGCAGTATTCCTTTTGTATGTGTATGTCTGGTTCAGATCTGCTGGATTTGCTCTGGTGATGTGGCCTTCCTGGATGCTAATGAGTCCAACCTGTGTGCTGAGCTATATGATACCAGCCTCAACTGCAAATGCTGATGTTTATCCCCCTGCCAAAAAGGTGTATTGCATGCATTTGACTGATGCCAACAGTGAAAGGAAAAAGTCCAGCAAATGCCTTTCTATAGGGTCGGAGAGTATATAAAAGAGCAAGTACAGAAGTAACAAAGCTGACTGGATGCTGGCCTAGAATGCAATCACTTGCTGCTGCCACCAGCCCTGGGCAGTTGCCACAACTGATTTGTGAGAATGTGAAAAAGGAGCTTGCTACTCCCATTTCCCACAAAGATAAATTTCTGTCTAGTGCATAGGTGTGCAGTGTACCACAAATCCCATTTTACTAAAGCCATTCTCTATCTGGAAGTTGGATTGGGTTAAGTCTGAGCCAAGGGTCAGTGGCAATTTGACTCTGGAAAAGTTTTCTGCATCAAAGGTTTTTATTTTCAGAGTATGTGCAACTCTGTTTGCTGTTCCTTTGTACGTATGCCTTTCTATGCGTGAAGTGAGCCACAAGTGAGCTGTGAGTTAATCATAGTCACGTAAGCGGTATGTGTTAGATCTGGAAAGCATTCAACCAACTGGGCAACAAGTGAGTGTCCCCTGCATGTAGCCACACTATAAACTGGCCTGCAAATGAAACTACTCGAAATTGTGTCCATCATTGGGCTGGAGAGCCAGTTTGGTTTCCCAGGAGTTTTCTCACACAGGCTGTGGTGCATGAAATAACTCAGTTGCGCTCAAAGGGATGATGTTGGCTGTTGCTGGAGGTGCGCAGTCACAGCTTGGGAACAGGCTGGCCCTTCCCCATAAATGTAAGAACAAGATGTCTTTCATACTCTGGCATTGATATCTGCAAGGTGTTAAGGAGTGGTTTTCAGCTCTTGAGGATTTCTTTCAGTAAGCCGTTTATTCAAATATGTATCTGATACCGCATTTGATGGTTGGCAGTGTTATCTATCACAAGATAGCTTTTCAGTGGCTTATGGGAAATGAGTGGTTGTTTTTAGTACCATTGGTAGTGCTTAAATCTCAATATTGAGGAATTACTTTTGGCATACTTGTGTGTAGAGTGTGGAAAAAGAATTATTTTGAATATGCTTCGTTTCTTTCCCAGAGCTCAGGGCTATGACACTGTTTGTAGTTTACTAGAGCTATCCACTTCTTTCACCTACTCTCTCAAAATGAGGAAAATTAATTTTGTGGGAAGTTGAACAAAATTAATTTGGGGAATTACACCTGAGATGTATCGGATTTGTAGGAGAACAAATTGTAATTTCTCTGTTTAACATTGACAGAAAAAAAAATATCAGAATTCAGTAATAGTAGCATCCTGGGAGAGATTGTCTAGGTGGAAAATACATTTCACCATGCAAAATGTTACCAGTAGTGTTTGATTGTGTGATATTGTGAAAGGTGGAAGTTGCCTGGCTTTAGTGCAATATAGGCTTGTCTGCCTTTTTTTACCAAAAGTTTCGTAGTCCAGTGGTGAGTCCTTTCCATTACCTTAGGTAAGAATGCTTAACTGATCATAACAGTCAAATGTTCTCCAACTATAATGAATCCCTCCATGTTTATTGAGTCAGTGCTATATTGGGACAATGATAGGTATGTGACATAACTACAGAAATCACCAGGGTTTATTAAAGAAAAGTCATGTGCTTGTCTTGTATAACTATGCACATTCATTGTGTTAGAGGTGACCTGATCTTAGCTGGGATGTTTCGAGAGACTATTCTCATCCTCTGCGAATGGACAGGAAATTTAGTGGTGCTGCTTTATTTACAGCTGGAGTATTGTGATGATATCACTGTCGCACAGGTAATTTGAACCTTGGCTTCATTTATTTGAACCAAGAACAAAAAACTCAGGAATCAGAAGTAAGGGTCAGTTCCTGTTCTGTCTTTTATTCTTAATTTGAAAACTAGTTGCCCCTGAGATAGGCTGCAATAAAAACTCTTACTATAGTTATTTATAGATGAAAATATCAGGGAGCTCTACTGAGTAGAATGAATACATTATTATTTATCTTTATTCATAAAACACATGGGTTTGTATAATTGCTTTTTAAAAAACATAGGTTTTGTGACAACTATAACTGTGTACTGGATTTTAGTCATGTTTCAATTAACTGTTCAATACCTTGTCAAGATTAGATGTTGCTTGGAGATGTAAATCTGCTTCACATTTTCACCTTTTATTTTAATTCAGTTATTTTCTTTCTGCTGAGAGGGACACTTTAAACTGATACTGAACACTGGCTCTGAATAGCTAGATGTCTTTAATGTTTTTCATCTTTATACACTCCTCCAGAATAAATGATTGGTATGCCTAAAATGCTTTGCATTTTCCAAATGCTTTTCTAGCTTTTCTGTGTCAGTCTCTTAATATTTAAACTCTGGGTATGAGATACATGAATTAGCATCTTACAAAGTATGTACAGAAGAGAGTAGGACAGGACCCATCAACACTTAATGTACCTTTCATTTTTAAAACATAGACGCTATCGGTTGACTTTGTTTCCCATGACTGAAAGCCTCCCAGGGGAGTCTTCTGTGCACCAAACAATCATAGTTATTTCTTGAATGAGGAATGCTAATACTCAGGCCTTATCTCTCATCCTGAATGTGCATTCTTACAATAAAACCAGAAATAGAACCTAAAAATAGATCCTAAAATTCTGTTGGTGTCTTAAAATTTCTTAGGCAGCTCTGAGGAGAAATGTCCTGTATCCCTTAGTAGCTGACTCATTTAGATGCAGGCTACTGCTTCTGTCAGTTACTCACCTCTCTTGAGATATAAGATTACAGAAGAAAGATGTAGTTTGCAGCTCAATACAGTTAACAAGGATTTGAAAACGAATACTGATGTTGAGACACGTGTACCTGCAGATTGCCTCAGCTGGAAATGTCTCGCTCACCTTTGAACAAGAGTTGGCGTCATGAAAGTTGACATGGAAAAAAGTTCATTTTAATGAGTCAGATACCTTTGGTAATGGGAGAATTGAGAACAGCAGAGCACAGAGCAGGTTTGGTTTTGTGTTCTTTGACTGAACCCAAATGGGGCTACAGATCAGGCCATGCCAGGGGAAGGCACACAGCTGTGGCAGAAGGGCACAAAGAGGAAGTTCCCTCTTTATGTGCTGTTTTCAACAAGGACTCTGACATCTGAAGCTGAGTTCACATATTTGCTTGTAGAACCCATTTCTTGCTGACTGGAGAAAATTAAGAGATGTCATGCAAATGAAATTGCATTAAGAGAAGAGCTTTGTTCTGAGGCATGGATTCAGCATCCGGGAAAGTAATTTGTAGTAACAGCTTCAAGCGTCATTCTGTGACCAGCCAAGACAACAACATGCATCAATAGCAGCTATTGCAATCAAAAATTAGAATTCTGCTGTTTCTTTCTTATCATACATGATGTCTTAATCATGGTTACCATGGTCTAGCTGAAAAGGGACCATCCAGCAGTTGATAACAGAAATTAGGTGGCAATAATGTTCAGGTCCTAAACACCAACCTTCCTTCACAGGACTTTGTGTCTGTCCTGTGTTATTTACGCATGGACTGAAGCCAATCTTTGTAATCATATCCCCACCTCCTTCAGTGTACAGGATGAATGGGATGCTTTTCAAGCGAGATTATTACCTTTCTTTTTATCTATAGTGTTTCGTGTGAGGCACTATTTCTTGTTTGGTGCAGATGCTCTGTGTGCTGTGCTGAATATAGATAGGTATTCATAACACTAGAAGAAATCAATGCAGCTATAAAAAACCAAACAGTGGCCTATGAAAAAGGCTGGCATGTTATTTCCATTTAAAGATAGGTTGCAAAAAATTGCAAAGGATCCACTGATGACTGGATGTTGAGCTTAAAAATACTTGGGCTTGACTATTTTTCTTCCTTTTCAAGTTTAGAGCAGCTAGACTAACATACTTATTTGCAGTGGATCCTAAATATCAAAGTAGGAAACCTGGTAATATTACTAAGTTAGCAGTCATAGCTGGAAATGTTGATATAAATGGGTTTGGCCATACATATATGTATATAAAAATGCAGTGGAGAGAGAATACAGATCTCCTGGTACTCAGCCTACTGTATTCATTTCAAAGCCATTTCAGCATCATCATTTGTTATATACCTGTAGCTCCCACCAAAAAAAATTATGTAGGTGCCCTACAAATCTACTTTCTTCCTTTTAGGAGTCTTAGTCTGTTTTATTATTAGTTTATCATTTATAGAGCAAAAATGTGGGGAAAAGATCTATTTTGAGGATGAGTGGAGTTTTATGAGGAGTGGCTGTTTTACAAAGCCTTTATAAAGGCTTGTGCATGGTGAGTTACGGTAGAAAGTTACATCATGTGGCAGTTTATGGCACCTATTTTCTTTTACAATTGGAAGCACTTGAAAAGACCTATTTGCTGTCCTAAAAGTAGGCTTTACTTCACTTGGCAGACTGACTGAAGTGCAGTGTGACTCTTTTCCAGTCCTTAACTGATCTCTTCCAGTGCTTAGTTAAATGAAGTTATACAATGAAATTAATTAATTCAAGGTCTGCATTCCACTGCTGGATTAATAGTATTATGTTACTTTTTAAGTTTCTCGCCATTATGAGAGTTAATACTGTTACTTTATTTAATGTTTAAATATTTTATTTCCTCCAGTTCTGAAAATTTGTATTGTTGCTAGTAAATTATGTCATATTTGATAAACCTGCAGTACTGTATGTTGATGCTGTGTACTGACTTATGGTTAAGATGTTTCATGATTCCTTTTGACAGCTAGGTTTTTTGAGACCTTTTGCAAAGTCAGTACTGTGCATTATATTTTGAAAACCTTGTCAACCACTGTGTAAATGGACCTTACAATTTTGACCTTACATCTTGACCTTACAATTTTTAATCTAATAATTATCATCGGCCAGCTGAAATTTTGATTCATTCCCCAAACAATATTAACAACATGTTTTGGGGTTGACCATCTTACACTATCCTAGTTGTAAAGGAAGGATTTAAAACAGGTATAAAAGTTATCATTGTGTGCAAAGGTGTTGTTTCATATCGGTTTTGATCATATCATAAAATGGAACCTGAGACAGACGTCACATAAGTAGAATTTAAAACAAATTGCATTCCATATTTAGTCATTAGTCAACAGTTGAAATTGATTTGAAGACGTGAGAATCAGATTTTTATCATAAGTTTATTGACAGAAAATGCATTGGGATTTAACTACCATCCCTGCATTTAAACCTGTTGAGGTTGTCATATGCCATGTCAAGTGCTGGTCTTGATACAAGTTCTTCAAATCACCTAGATGGATAACTTCAGTACACATATAATTTTACCTAAAATGCACCCTAAAGAAAGCTGTTTATAGCCAAGCTGTGTGTGTGTTGATTAGATCCATGTTGTGTAAACAGAGTGTCATTGCTGAAAGACACTGAGTGCTCCACTGAGGTGCCTTGGAATGCATTCTGGTGTCAGTTTGTTGGCAGTCAGAAACACAGCAGTTTTTTCATTGTCTGTAGACTAAAAAGAATTATTTTAGTGGACCGTTCCCATGAGCTAACACAGATTTTAGGGCCAAAGCTCATGATAGACATTTTAAGAAAGAATATAAATGTTAGTACCTAACTTCTGAGACTAATGTTAAACATTATTTTACTACAGTAACTTCAAATGGAACTAAATGTAGAAGTTTATTGGCATTTATTTGGGGAAAAATATATGCTGTGATGGAAGTTCTTAGACTGAGCTTTTTGGCATTGAAATCAGAAACCCTTCTTTCACTTTGGAAAGAGAGGATTTGAACTCTGGATTACCCGAAACCAAGATCTTATGGTAAAAACATCATAGCTAGGGAAGGCACCGTGCAGGTCTCAGTAATTGTGTTCCCTCTGCAGCTTCAGCTGATATTGTTGGCTGATGCACTTGCATCACTTCCAAATGTCCAGAAATTATTGCTTTCTATACTAATTATGGATTAATTTCATTTCAATGATGTTTATATCTTATTCATCCCTTTGCCAGACCTAAGTTGGAAAACCATTACCTGAGGACATTTCTAAATCAAATTTCTGTGATAAATGTATTGTGGCCTTGACTGCTTTCTGTATTGTGACATGTTCATTATCTTTTCAGTAGGGTGCCTGTTTCTTCTGGTGCCTAGCATGAATGTTTACGAAATTAATACAATTCCTATAATTATCAAGGTAAAATTTAACTTGCAGAAACAGAAAAAATAATGTCCCTAATATTTAATTTTATACACATGTAATTATTTTATTTTAATGTCAGCCATTCTACAGAGTTCATCAATCAGTACCAAAAGAAAACACAGATTCATAGTTACCAAGTTTATAGTAGAACTTGCTTTTAAAATGGTTACAGAATTGGACGATGCTTTGACATAGGACATGATTTTAAAAAGCAGTTGCATTTTTCTCTTCAAAGCATGTCAGCTACACCATTTTGAAATTGTCATAATTTTTGGGAGTACAGTATAATGTACTCATGGCTTATTGCTCTTAGCTCATCATTTTCCAACACCCTATTATAAAGGTACCTCCTTATGTGACCGTACCCTGTACACGCTCCCACCCTATATTTCCCAGACTCTTGTGTTGAGATGTGAAGAAATTATTAACTTTTCCTGTGCCATTTTCTTAACCTTAAGTCATTCCTTTGCTTTTTGATGATGCAGTAGACTAACTGATTATGTCAAGAGTTCTTATTTCTAATGTTACTCTTTAAAAAAATCTCTGTTGTTAATTTAATAAAATATCTCAGTCCTTTAAAAAATTTTAATAATTCACATGTAGTATGTTTCTGACATGGTATAAAATAATCTCATTAAACTTTCATTTTCTGAAGGAGAATTAACTCACCTAGTGTTTGAGTTTGCGGTGCCGTCTTTTCTCCTCGACTTCTTATTTTTATCCAATAGTAAACAGGCCTTTGTGATCCTACATCACAGTGCTGTTAAATGGTAGCAGGTAATTCTTATTACTCTCTCTTAAGTAGGTTTCTTAGTTTTGCAAAATATTCTTTTCAGACATTGTGTTCCCATAATAGATTGAGACCTTTTAATCCCCAAGAATGTTGAAATTAATGTTGTCAGTGTTGTTCATCTCTTTCATATTATGTAATTACTACTTGAACCAGCTACTCTGTATTACTTAGGACTTAACAGAGAATAATCCCTCATCCTATGTGCTCTGGAATTAGCTGTTCCAAGAGCATTTGTTTAAGAAATCACTTCTCTAAGCCTTGTTCCATTTAGCAGAACTTGAGATACATTGTAAATATATTTGCAATATGCTAAGAAGTATGTTTTCTTGTAAGTATGCACTGTGAAACATTAAATTGCCACTTATGTGATTTCATTTAGAGAGGTGATGTACCTGTGTCACTGTATAATAATGAAACACAATTTGCAGTGAGTATCTGACATAATAGGAAAGATATAAAACCCACCACAGGCAGCTAAGGCAGAACAGCCAGACACTTGTAAAATACCTTACTGGAAGAACATGAAATGTCCTATTTGTCTGAAAGGTCACTTGTTTCCCACTATAGCCAGAGGCGATAAAGCACACCCGACCTTGCGACTGGCGCGGTCAATGGTGTTGATAACACCGGGGTCGTGGGTTTGAGCCCTCTATGGGCCACCCATACAAGAGCTGGACTCGACGATCCTTGTGGGTCCCTTCCAACGCAGAATATTCTGTGGAATCTGTGGAATTTCCTTTGGCTGCGAACACCGCCTGGCTCCACGTGCTCCGCCTGCCGCGATCAGCACCGTGGATAGCGCCGTGCCCGTCCCGCCAGGCTCGGCCGCGCGTCCCCGGCTGCCGCGAGCGACCGGGGGGTGCTCCCTGCCCTGCCTGCACCAGCTCGGAAAGGACAGGCCGTGCTCGGTTTCTGTGCCTACCGAGGAAAAGAACGGACAGGGACTGGTGTCTGAGTTCTGAGGTAAATGTGCAACGTAAACCAGAATGCCACACTGATGGGGGAACATTGTGGGGCCTTGTGGCTCTCAAAGCATCGACTGCCCGCTCTGAGTGAGTGATATGGGTGGAGACATGCAGAGGCCGAAGGAATCATGTGTGCCCGAGTGAGAACGCTAGACAGAGCAAGGACAGAGGAAGAGGTTGTTATACTACACTGCTTCCTATTCCTGTCAAAAACAGATGCCAAGTGTGTAAAATTTCACTTGCACACCTTGTGCATCAGCATAAGGTTAGTAAACCATGGCAATGAAGAGTTTTCCTCTTGTAATTTTCTCTCAGGAATTGCCCCATTTTAGAAATGGTAGTAAATTCCTGAAATACCCAAAGAAAATACTGAGTATTTGTGTGGTGACTGTGATGTGCAGCTGTTCCCATCCTCGCACTGCATATATGTCGTTTTTCTGACTACAGTTGTGCGTTCTTCTGTTCATTCCACAAAATATGAACTGCAACTTCCAGTTAGAGACAATGTTGTTACATATTAAATTTTCTTCCTGTTTGCTTTTTTTTTCTCTTCAGTTTTAGTTTTGGAACAAGTGACTGAAAACAGCCTGTTCACTTTCACTTACCAAATATTCTCTTGTTCTAATTTCTGAGTTGCAAATAAAACGACAAGATTAACATTTTAGTTCCACTGAAGTTAATACTACCCATTAGTATTGATCTCAGGAGATCCAGAATTTCACTTTAGATACTAATCTAAGAAAAAGATGTATTTATAGAGAGTAGAAGAAAGTGGAGACACCATAATTATGGTTTTTGTACATTCATGTTTAAATATACATTATGTGGGCAGTAAATAGAAAATTAATATATTCTTAATTTACACCATAAAAATACTACCACTTTCAAACGAGCTTTTGCAACAGCAGAAGTCAAATATATCAGATGCCTATGTCTGCTGAGAATCAATCCAATTTCCAGAATGAGATTAGGCATCATTATAGATTTTTTCTGTAACCACCTTTCCCATGGGATAGCAACCCAGAACAGCCATGCAGAATTAACATCCAAGTAGAAAGAATGATACATTTTGCAGTTCTAAGACAAGCCAGTTGGGAACTGCCCAGTCCATTTCCCTGGCTAGTTACCCCTCTCGGGACTTCCTGAGGAACTGTGGCTCCCCAAGTTCCAAGATGCTCCAGCTGTTTAGGAAGCAAATAGAAGGGGAAAAGACTGCTTATGATTTTCTGAGCGTAAGATTTGCTTTATGTGTTTGTTAGTATATACATATTTTTGTCCTGATTAGGGATTAAAGTAATTTTTTTTAATTCAAAAAGTTATATATTTCATGGAAGGGTAAGTTTCCTTGGGTGTGAGTTTCAGGCTGCATGAATCTCTCTGCAGGTTTCTGTTCCATGCTGTGTTGTTTTCGTTAAATATGTGGGACTAAAAGCTGCGTCTGAGCCTGGTGCCACAAACATTGTCATTGTAAGAACTTGAGAAAAAATATTGTCTCTCAGTGTTTTACACTGCGAAAATATGTTAATATAGAGTTAATTGACTGGAATGCTTAAATGCATGCATTTTTACAGAAGATTATTTTTCTAAAACAATGAAAGGACTAATACAATATTATTTGTAAATAAGTCCTAGTTTATGCAAGAAAGATTTAAGGGGAAAAACTCCCTCTAATTAAAATGAAAATAAAGTAGCACGGAAAAATGTCTCCAACATGAACTAACTAGTTAAAAGTAAATGTTTTGTGGGAGAACAGTCAATATGAGTAATAAAACAGTAAAAGAGCAAAAGAAAATAAAGAAATGAACATTTAAAAATAGATACTGGTAAAATAAACACACTTGGAAAGCCAAGCCTATGCTGAAAGTAATAGGAAAAACATTGGGTTTATTTTAAATTGTCAAACCGGACAGTTACCCAGGAGCTTTTAGAACAGGTATTCAACTTTGTAGCATAAAGCTGTTCGCATGATCACGTACTGTGCATTTATTTAGCCAGTGAGGTACTCCATAGAGTGACAAAGCTGGGGGGGAGCACGTTTTCCTAACCAAAATTCTGGACGTGGCGAGGGGGTTCCCCGGCACTGCTGGCTCATGCAGCACAGAGAAGTCACTTCCACATCTCTAGGTCGGAAAGCGGTGACTTTGCCGTGTAAAACGCTTTGAGAACCGAGGCTGAAAAGTTGTGTATGGGGAAATTAGGGCTTGAATAGGGAAGTAACTTTTATGCGGTGCGTGAGTCAGGCGGTGGGCTGAAAGGGTTAAGTATTCGTCATTAAAAATTACAGTTGACATTTTCTTCTGGGATGGAACGGAGCTGGCATGCCGCCGGTCCCCAGCGAGAGCGGGGGGTGGTTTCCACGCACGGCTGAGAAGGGGCTGGGACTCATCCAGCCCCAGTGGCTGCCGAGAGCCGGCGGCGGTGCGTCGGGGAAAGGCAAGGCACGGGGATGCTCCCCGAAGGGGCAGTAAAAACAAAAACCCCTTAAACTTGGGGAAGGGGGAGAAGACAAAGCCTCGCTTAAGAAGGAAAAAAAACCCCAAAACCAAAAAGGTAAATAAAAAAAGCCCCGCGACACGCCAGAACGCGCGCTGGGGAAGCTCGCTCCCGCCTGCCCGCTCGCCGCCAGCACTCGCGGCCGGTCCCCGCTCGGTCCCGCGCCGCCCCC
>VZTA01003498.1:857265-883377 GCA_013398855.1 Mohoua ochrocephala
AAGTCTGCTGTAAGTCAGCTAACCGGAGAGAAAAGAGCATGCCTGGGTTGTGTGTGTGCTTTGATTTGAATGGTACCATGGCCAGCAGAGCGGAGTTTCTCCTGCTCTGAATTGTATTGACATGAGAATATAATTCTAAGTATGTTAAAGCATTACAGGTTTATGCAGTTAGAATTTTGCATGCTTCTTAAATGCAAAAGCTATACAGAAATACGAGCATGCTTAAAGAAGAATGCTTGATTTAAAGCAGCGTGGCTATTTCTAGTAGTAAGATCAGACTTGCAGTGATCAGTCTTTCACTTGCTACTTTTTCTAAAATGCAACATGGCACAATTTAACTGCCATCTTGCACTTTTCCTGACTCAACGTGATTACCTAAACGTGTTAGTTCTCAATATTTAAAGGAGTCACAGGAAGGTCAAATATTAAAAAAAAACCCCAACAACAAAAACCAAATGCAGGTGCAAAAATGGGATTATATAATACAGTAATCAGTGTTACTAAATTTTCTCTCTGAAGATAAACTCAACTGTTGTATTGCAAAAGACTTAATATATTTTGTGCTCTAATAGTCTCAGCAAGTACTGTCTGAATGCTGAGGTATTTGGGATTTTTTAGTGGAAGCAATGGGAGGATTGAGTATCATTTCACAAGTATGGGATCTCATTTGTGAAAGCAGTTCTGGTGACTGAAAATCTTATGTATTTAAAGAATCAAACTTTCATGAGCCCAGCTCCATAGCTACAAGGACTGAGCATAAATATTGCTCACTACATGGTGATATTATTAGTACTCTTCATTGTGAGAACTTTTATACTGTTAGCGTTCTTTGGGTGACATTGTAATTGTAAGCATCAGTCAGGAGAGAGGAACTGCAATTCTTAAGTCAGAGACCATTTCTTTAGCAGTGGAAAACAGTCTTGGAGTAATGGACAGTCACAGGACATTTTCCATTGGAAATTTCTAACACTGGCAGTTAGTTTTTGTTCTGCTTTGAAGTTTTACCTCATTTTGTTAAATAAAACCCTGCAAACCTGCTGTAAGATTTCTTATGTAATTAGATGTTTTAACATCATTTCTTTTCAGTATAAATGTCTAATCTTAATCAGTGTCCGCACCCCAAACCCCTCAGCCTCAGTTAACTGTATAGTGGAAGTAAGAGAGCTCTCTTTCAGTGTTTTGTCCCTCAGATCTATTGAAAACTCTTTTGGACTAGAAGAGGATAATTAAGATCATTTAAAACATCTTTTATTAGTCTGGGTTTTTTGTTTTTTTTTTTTTTAGTTGAACAATCTCAGTTATAATCCATTTTTAAAAGGACTTTTCTTGGTTGCTGGTGAGCTTTTGGTTTTTATGTTTGTTTTTTATCTCTTCTGAGAATTACTGTCCAGAAATCAACTCATTGTTCTGGAGGATAGGGTTGCATGTTTTCAATTTTACTTTTCTCCCATTTCTTACATATTTGCATATTTTTGTTGTCAAAGTCCAGGGTGCATATGAACACTTGTGGAAAGTGTCACAGAATGACAGATGCAGAAATGCTTTGGAAATTTGCATCTTTTGGGAGTGCAAATAACTGAGTTTCTTGCGTTTTCAAGAGTAAATAAGGAGAAAAATCTTGTACATGAAATCTCAGGTGACTTGCTTTGATCTGTTGCCAGCAGCATAACTTGGCTGTCTGCTGTGTTTGTGGAAGATAAGTTCCCTGTCCAGCCTTGGCTGTGTATGTGTAGGAGACACTAGGACTGAATGAAAATGCAGTTATTCCTACAAAGCTACTGGCTTCAAGTGTGCGTTCTCTGGGATTTCATGAATCACCAAACTAGCTCGGGGGTCTGTGGAATGGTTTGCTTTCTGTTTCATGAGGAAGAAACAGTATCTTGGTGTGTTCAGGTTAGACCTTAACTTTGTTCTCTCCATAATTTCATTGGTTTAGAGGATCATAGGTTATTTAATGTAGGCTGCTCTTCAGAGAGACCTTAGGGGGAATGTATTTAAACCTGATCTGTATCAAGATTTCAGAAGACGCCCCCTCAGAGCATTAATTTGTCATACTGTAAAACTCATGCTCATGTTGAGGCTTCTTATTTGTCTGGGCTAGCTAAAGCATATTTATGTATTGTATTTTTTTTGATGTAAGGTGAGAAAATTGGAAACCCTGAGCTTATCCACTTTTTTAAATGGCTGTCTATTGGCAGAAGCCTTTGATGTCACTAGGACAGTTCTCCATGCCGATGTGCTCCAAGGAGACCGCTGACATGCTCCAAGGTGACTTGTAGAATAATTTTTCCTTTTGATGCATTTTTTTTGTGCCTTTTTTTTTTTTTTCCTTAATGTTAGCCCTGTGACCATCTTTTTTTTTTTTTTTGGGTGGGCTTCAAAGTACTGGAATTTTACTGGAATTAACTTTTCATCTGACACTGGTGATGCTATTGAAAAATAAAATCAAAATTTGAGGTTAAACCAGTGCATCTTTTTGAGATCTTTAGTAGACTCAGCAAAAGTGCATATTCTGCTTTCCGTGATGTCTGCTCTTGATTTCAAACTTTAGCACTTACTTGTAATTCTCCTTTTGCACCATTATCTTTATGCTGACACAAAACAACCACACAACTGTGCCAGTCACAGAAAGAAGAAGAATTATGTTTCTCTGTCAGAAGGAGACAAATGAGGAAGAGTTGTTATCTCTGTCCTACTTCTTTAATATCCATTATGTGAGCTGGCTGGCAGATATAAGTGCTTTTGTATATTCTTCCTAGAGCTTTGTCACTGTGACTGCTTGATTAAGATGTTTGTGGGGCATTTAGGTTTTGTTGCTTAAGGTAGTAGCTGGCACACGTTATGCCAGTAAGAACTCTTGAATCTCTGCTGATAATGGCATTTATAGCTCTGTTGTTGAGCAGCCATGGGCTGTGTCTAATAAGTTCATTTCCCTTCTTGTCTGAAGTCTGTATATTTTTCCTTGTCCTGGGCTAAGTTGGGGAAAAGAAATTGTGCATCATCTGCCCTAGGACTCATGCAGTGTTCTGCTTCTAGGGCAAACATAACTTAAAAAATTATTCAGAAAATATTGCAATTCTTTACTGTTAGGAGTTCTAGTACCAGAAACCAACCAATGCCCTGCTACAAAGACAGAGGAGAAAGAAATGGCTCTGCTTTCTGCTTGGTTAAAACCAAATTGTGGTTCTTCTCCCCCTTTGTGCCCCTCCATGTCCAAGGCTGTAGAGAGGTAACTTGCATGTTTACAGGGAGCAGAGGTGTATGCAAGGCAGGTGGAAAGAATGGCAGAGCCTTTGTCTGTATTCTCACGGAGATAGGGTTTGGCTGTTTCCGACAAAATAATTTGCTTGTCTAAATCACGACTTTTCTTAAGACAATTTTTCTTGTTGCTGTGAGCTCTGTAGGAATTAACCGAACTTTGTTTTCCAAGGAATAAAAAAAAGCAGCCAAACCTCTGGCCCCTAAACTGTGGTCTTTGCAGGTACTTTATTTCAGATTGTTATCTTTTTATATTTCAGATTTCAGCTCAATCTACAAGAGATTGTCCTCCTTGACATACTATGATTTTGTTCCTGTATTCCAGGCAAAATAAACCTTTCTTTTTAGTGTCAGCATTTCTCAGGTTCTTGTAAAAACCAAAACCACTAATATCATCTGAGCTCTCTGGTGTTAGTGCTGTCGGCCAGCTCCAATTTATCTGTTTATTATTGCACTCTGAATGTTAGTCTAACCATCATCGTCTAAGAAATTGTTGGAGTCTATCGGCTGCTTTCTAAGACTGCTCCTAGATAATGCTCTCCGGGAGGCAGGTCCAGCCTTCCTCTGTGTGGCTGTCAGCTGTGGTTTGCAAACAGAAATTCTAGCAGTGCAGTGATTAGTCACATCCGAGTTTTGAATGGCAGCAGATCTTTTCCTCACCCTCTCTTCTCATTGACTATGCGTTGCTATGATGTTGGATGACCTGCTGTTGGACTTTTTTAGTAAAGATGCTGTGTATCTCTACCCCCTCATTGGATCATTCTGCCTCTCTTTGATCCCTTTTCATTAGATTCTAGTAATCAAAAAGAAAGATGAAAAAAGATAATATCTTCTCAGAAAAAGAGCCAAACATGTTTCACAAGAGCGTATAAGGAAATTATTTTGTTTCCATCTTTTGTGTTTTCAGCAGTCTGCCGCCTTAAGATTCATCCTAGATCTCAAAAAACCTCAACAAATAATTGAAGCAATTGAGAGTTGGGGTATCTGCTGTCAGGTTTATGGTCTTGTTCTTGTCTGGAATAAATGGCGTATGTTTCTGACCTAACTGCAGGTGACAGCCAAGCACAAATATTAAGCAATAAAGACTAGAACTTTGTCTGGTGAAATTCTATTAATTGGTTTGGCAGCACATCTCTGAATTTTCACCAGGAATTTCATGATTAGTTGTGTATTTTGGATTTCAGGGAGTGTAACCAAATGAATACCATGGTTGCCTTAGAAGGAAACATTTCCTAATGATCATGTGCAATCTCTTCTGTCTTTTGAATTATGAATGTGACAGAGGAAAAAACGCTTCAGCACATTCTGGTGAGGAATTCTTTGTATACACTTGAATTCTATACAGTCCAGACCTTTCTTTCTAGAAGAGAACTCTGTTGTTTATTCATTTGCAGAAAGGTAATCTCCCAAACTGTTTCAATAATTATAGCCATCGAAGAAGGCCAGTCACCCCCTTTGTATCCTCTGGTAACTGTACTGGAGGAAAACAGGAATAAAATCCCTTTTACGGTTATGCTTCAAATGTGAAACGGATCATGCATAGAAACACCTCAAAATATTGCTTGTGTAATACGTAGGAAACATACAAGGTGCATAGAGTCTGGATTATTTGGTGTGGTGTTGGGAAACCAGTCTTTGTTCCTGAGTCCCAAGGAAAGTCCTTGGCAGGAGTGTTTCCCTTGGCTCGGTGCTGGTGAGGCTGCCCCCGGAGAGCTGTGTGCAGTTCTGGTCTCCTCAGTACAAGGGCCATGGGGACCTGCTAAAGAGAGTCCATTGAAGGGCCACAAAGATGATTAAGAATCTGGACCATCTCTCCTGAGGAAAGGCTGAGAGAGCTGGGACAGTTTAGCCAGAGTAGAGAAGGCTCAGGGTGCATCTGATCAATGCATATAAATAGCTGAAGGGAGGGTGTAAAGAAGATGGATCCAGGCTCTTTTCAGTGGTGCCCAGTGACAAGTCAAGTGACTTTCCAACCGAAAATAAAAGCTGTAGGCCCAAGCAGAACAGTGGGGGTTTTCAGAATTGGAGGTTCAGTTTGAAAGCTTCGGTGCTTTGACTACAAACATTAATTTATTATCTTCTTCCCACATGCAAATTCAAATAAAAATCATTTAATGTAAATCTGGTTAAGGAAATAATTTTTCAAATTATTTTTTCTTGAAGAAAACCAGACATTAACAATAGATAATGGGGTTTTGATATACAATAGAATGTTTACTGTGAAGCCAATTACCTTTTATAGTTCATTTTCTGTACCAAAGAATGGGCTTTGGGGGTGTGTGTTGGTGGGTTCTTGCTCGAACACAGCTCCTGGGGTTCATTCTCCATTTCCACTTGATGAGGAAACCACGTTGTTGCTTCAAAGGATGAAGGCAGTGTGATGCTGAAATCATGTAGTGTGGACCATTCTGAAAGGCTGATTACAGCCACCCAAATTACTTGAGCAGGTTAATTCACCAAGCTATTCTACTTCCTTGGTAAGCCATTAAGGCATTTTTCTTTTCTGAATATGATATTTTGAGGAATTGATTTCTCTTTTTTCCCAAGAAAGTTTATATTTCCAGCAGAAACAATCAAGTCTTCTCCTTAGCTTATTCTTTGGGCCTATGTGGTGTCATGTCTCTTGTTTTTACTGAAGATAAATCAATCAACTCACTTCATCATCTCCAGATGAGCTTTTTGAGCATACTCAGTTTATTTCCCTCCATGAAAGAAGTCATGACTTAATGTAACTTAAATTTTGTCATGATTTAACTAAGCAGTACTCCTGTAAGCCTCTAACTTCAGTGTGTTTGTGTCCCAGTCAGAATGGCATTTCTTACATCAGAAGTAATTGTTAGGGTGAGGGGTGAGATAATTGCCCTGCTGAACATTTTATGCCCTGGTTCAGAAGGACAAAGTCCCAGTTAAGCTCTTTCCAGCTTTTCATGCTAAGTGGTCTCAAATTGTCAAATGTGTAAAAGTCTGAAGGGAAGATTTGGGTTCATATCTTAAACAGATCGGGGGAGAGATGAAAGACAGTGATGTGCCTTCTCCCTGAGGAAAACCAAGTTTTCTGGGTGGTTCCAGACCTGTTCTGGAACATGTTACACTGTCTGAAGGATGTTTTTTGAGGGATTAATTGTTGACCTTCATTACAATTTTTATTTTTTTTTTGCTGAGCATTTTGTATATCATCTTTTAAAAAAATATTTTTTCTTGGATTTGGTTTGATAAAATGAAAATATTTTGGGAATACAGAATAAAATATTTCCTGGGTTCAGTTTGAAGTGAGACTAGAATAAGCCTGTTGTTTCATACACCTGCACACCATTGAAAACTTTATTTTTCCTAATTAAAACGACATGAATAGAAATACCAAAAATATCCAACCAGAAGTGAACATTTAAAACATACTAGAAGTTGATTAAAGTAGATCAACACAGCAAGGAGCTACAGGCTTAGGAGCTTGCCTTCATGCATTGTGCTTTTCATAGCCAGCAGTCACATCACCTTCTGATCTGATTCTGTCAGTGCTCACAGGCAGGGTCAGGTCAGGTCAATACTTAAATGGGAAAACATCTTGGTGCTGTAGGAAATGCTTTTCTTGGTTTGGTACTTGGGTCTTTTTCTCAGAACTCTTGCGACAGCACGAGGCTCTAGGACAGTGTCTGAGAAGAACAGGAAATGTAACCAAAGGCTTAATAATGTTTGATTCTTAAAAATTTTGAAGTATTTCTGCAGAAATTTTGAGGTCTGCCCTAATATTTTAGTTTTTCCAAATTGCAGTCAAAGAAGTTCTGTTTCTGTTTACCTGTGTTTTTTCAATGTTTCAATTTGTTAGTCCTTCTCTTGATACAGGGAAGAAAGTAGATTATGTTCCTTGTTGATTTTTTAACAGCATTATGGGGCTAACTTACTGTGGTTGCAGTGTAATTATGATAGTGATGGGCAGTAACTTAGCATGTTTCAATAAAATCAAATTGTTGATTTTTTATCCACCTCTGATTGTTCTAGATTGAAAACTGTAGTGTACGTGTTCTGTATGACAGATCAAGAAATCAGTTTAGATTTTACTGTAATTAATAACACGAGCATTGTAGACTTTTTAAAAAAGATGTGTGCTTGAAACAGAACCTGAAATAATTACAAAAGATGTTTCTAGTTTTATGTCATCTACATTTTGGGGTTTTTGAAGTTTAAGCTGACACTGACATTAAGCTAAAAAATCCGTAGAATTTACCTTTACCTTTTATAATGTCTCAAGGGGTTTTTTTACTTCAAGATCTAGTTTATCTAGTTTTTCAAAATTATACAACTTACAGAGCTGTATTTGTGATTTAGGACAACACTTTTGTTTAGCATCAATGACTTTAAAGGAAAAATAATTTATTATTCGTAGAAGTGGCAAAGGTATCTAATCTGTACTGGTAAAGATTAGTCATATGCTCACATTAAAATTTAGATTTAAAGATACACCTAAATTATAATGGTATTATAGTATGATCGAGGAAATTGGTTTATTCGCAATATATTTATTTGACTTGAAATAAACTATTGGTTTCACTACATTCACATGGTAAGCAAAGCTACTGAGCACTTGAAATACCCTGAAAAGAAAAATAAAGCTATAATTTTCCTTGGACTTAGGTAGCAGAGTGTGAAAGCTCCCATAACCATGTTAATAATTCGGTTGAATGTTTCACCCAGATGGTGTTGAATGTTCTCTTCAAACGTGTACTGAAGATTTTCTGCCCAGTGAGATTCTGGTGTGTCGTCTGGCGTGGTGTGAATTTCCCCTGGTGCAACAGGGGAGCACTTTGTGGAATGTTGTGGATACAGACAAATCACTTTCATTAGGGCACAGATTGCTCTGGTTACTCCAGTGGCTATGACAGTCTTCCATTTCTACAAGAAATACCCAGTGTCGTTATTTGCATTGCTGTTGTGGCTATTATCATAGTAATAGGCTGAAAATGCAGTGCTTTATTTGCACAAAAAAGGTCAGAACCAGCCAAGATTGCCTTAACTCTTGGTAGCAAAAGGTAGGATTGAATTTTGAAGCCAGGCTTGTGATACCGATCAGTTTTATATTGCAAAAGATAGGAACCACAAAGAATTCCAGTGTGTGCACCATCTGATAACACCACTCCTACTCTGCATTTGAAGGAAGATGTCTTTGTGAGACCACTTCTGTTAGAAAAGCAGATTTTGTTACTTTACCTAGCTGCTAGAGGATGCCTGCATTATTAAATCTCCAAAGAAATACCATGTCTTTTCTTCAGAGTAGCTGTCCTCAGCCTCATTGCAAAAGACTTTTCTTTAACTAGGAATCCTCATTGCTGTTGAAAGGCTTCCTGGTGGACTCCTTTCCTTTTGAGTAAGTTCTGTAAGATGGTGCCTGATGCTTATTCTTCTATGAAAGCCCTGGGTATTCAGCTATTAGTTCAGAAAATACAGTGAACAATCCTTCCCACCATTTTTCGTAGGATTCTAATTTCATTTCACTGCTTGGTCTTCCAAGCTTTTCCAGAGGAGTTCCTTTATAGTGCCTGTTGCTTTGGGCTGCAGACAGGATGGATCAAGGCTTGTATCTGTATGCAAAGGTCAGTCTGATTCTTTTGCTTTAAAAGCACATGTCATTTTAGCAAAAAACTCCCAAAAAATCCAACCCTCCACCCCCAAAACCTATCCCAAAACCAAACCTTCTAGTCTAACAGCACCATCCAACTTCTAATTGCTCAAATATTCATGGGGTCATCACTGATAGATATTTTTAGAGGCTCCTTTTTTGGGGATTTGGATTCAGGAATCGAGGGAAATGTGTCCAGAGAGCGAGTGGCATAAGTGGAGAGAATAAAGTCACTTTGAACAGAATGATCAGCTTCAGAGGTACCTGCAGTAGAACTTCCACTGCTGGTTTAGCCACATTGGTGACAGGTTGCATTTAGGGAAATTTTTCATTTGCCTTTTACACTGTGTTGACTATAGGAAGTACTACACCTTAAGCTTTGGCTTCGTATGAGGTATATTGATAAGATATTTAGCATAAAATTACGTGTAAATAAAATGCTTGATTAAGGTGAAGAATTCAACTGAAAGAAGAGAAACAAAACTGAGGCAAAGGACCAGACTTAATAATAAAGAAAATGTGTCCAAGCTGAAAATCTTACCTATAAATTCCTCATAGTTACATTAAAATCCTTATGTTCTCACCTCTAGCTCATCTATTTCACTCCTGATTACTTAATGTATTTTTTACTTTACCACAACAGAGAATGAAATTTGTAGATATAACATAGTTTTATAACAATGTTCTGAAAGAATGTTTTACTGCTTTGATTCTTTCTCTTTATGTGGTACATTTCTTGTGACTAAATCTAGTTGGATATTTTAAAAATAACAGTGACCCTTCAGTTTTCTGAACCATAGGGTAACTTATTTCAAGAACAAAGCTCCCGAAAATGTCAGACTGTGATATAAGTGCATGCAAATATTATATATACATGCCATTGGGGAAAAAAACCCAAAATGTATTTAAATGTAAAAATCGCTTTAAAAAAATTATACATTTCAGTCGTGGTGGTTAAATGTCTCCATTTTATCAAGACAGTTTGCATGCAGAATGAGCGGATTAATTCTGTGTTTTGGTTAGCTGACAACAGTATAAACCTTCTCCTGACTTTTAGAACTATGCTAATTCCTGTTCCCTGCTTATAATCTCTCTCCAAGAGCAAGCAAGGTGAATGATGCTTTATCTTAGATCAAGACCAGGCATCTGACAGCATTTGGAAATTGCCTGAAGATTTATTGTGGCGAGTGTGACATTTGAAGGGAAATAGCCTTCCAGAGGACTTGGGGAAATAACAGGAATATTTGAAGAACTGGTAAATGTTTGGTTTGGGTTTTTTTTAGATCAAGGTTGCACGTTAGATGGTATTTGTGGTTTTTAGTTACAGGTTCCTCTTTTGCTTACTGTTTTTCAATTGATGTTTCTTCTGCCACAGAAATTAATACCACAAAAATGAATAGCCTTTGAAACATTATTCAGTAATAATTTATAAATAATCACGATTTTATCTTTTGCAGGTTACAGCATGTGCTTATGAGAATGAATATTACATTACATTGCATTACATTTCTCATTGGGATTAGTCAACTGGATCAGTATTCTTGAGATAAACATAGTTTTTAAGCAGAAGATTTGTATTTTCTTGAAGTGTTATTAATGAATGCTCTTTATTCATCTTCTCCTTTTTATTGGTTTTCAGTAATTAAGTTTGTGAGCCCACATGGTTTCATTACCTACCAACTGCACATTGACTTCTGAGTCCCTTTAATATTCTCTAGTTTTCCTCTGCTTCTTTCCTGTTTTGTTTATGGTTCTGGTACATGTGGGGATTTTGTTTGTTTTAGGTGATGGTCTTTTGTGTAAATACTTTTGTGGCCTTTGTCTCATTTTTATAGTTTTTTCTAGACAAGGCTTCAGAAGTTGTCCCAACTTGAAGTGGTATCCTGGTTCTTTTCACTTTTCTGGGTGCAGAGTTAGATGCCAGGATGGTAAATTTGAGACAAGTGTTGCAGATATCCTTGACTTTTTTTCTGTAGGAGAACATCTCTGTTGAGCACCTGCAGAACACCTGTAGGCCTGATATTCTCAAGAACTCCTGAAGAAATCTGGTGTGTCTGCAGTCTCCAGGGCTGGAAAGATAGTGTTCTCCTCTCTTCTAAACCTCCTTGGTTGGTAATGAAATGCAGTCAGTTGAAACACAGAATGAAGGTTGTGCTTCTCTCGGGTTTTTTCAATAGCAGCTCTGCCACTGCCTTCTTCCCACCACTCCTTACTTTAAGCCAACTGCTAATTTTATCAGGATAACCTTTTTGTATAAAAGAAGAACCTTTCAAAAATTGTCACTAATTATTCCGTGACTCCACTCAGATATTCAGATGAGAAGTTCTTGCACATTCAGAGATTTTCATTAATATTTCCCACAGGAGAAAAGACTGAATTGCTGTTTAATGTACTTGTTCAGGAGTATGAAAGAAAGTTGTACATTCTGGGATTTTTTTTTTCTATACAATACTGGAAGATCTAGTATATATTTTAAAAATAATAGATGGAGGATCAGTAGTTTAAAAACTGTTGTAAATCTCGTAGAGAAGAAGCAAATCATAATGACTGGGTAAAAGGTCGTTCAAAGGGTTTTAGTAGCAGTGAAAGATTTAGAAACAAGAAAATTTTGTACGTCAAGCAAAATTTATTTAGTTAACTTGTACAGTCAGAAGCATCCAAAAGAACCTTTCTTTGAAAAGAAACTTTTGAAATGGCCTTGGCTAAGAAATTGGTAGTAAATGCTTCTTTGACCTTAAATAATTTATTCTGTAGATTTCTAATCCGGCAATGGAAGGGTCGTTGTGCACTGAAAAATGAGTAATTTAAAATGTGATAAGAACCTTTGCCATTTAGTTTCGCTTTCTAGACTGTATTTCATTACAAAATTGTTTTGAAATTAATTCTGTTCATATTTCATAGCCATGCTTGTCTCAGTTTCCCCATAATTAAGTGGCTACAGCATGATGATCTTTAGTAAAGTAGTTTCTTGGCTTATAAACTGGCTAGAATGGGAAATCAGTGTTTCCACTTTAATTTCAAACTGTTGCGTTGGTTTTTTAACCTGTGATCATTTTGTAGGTTTGTTTGCTTTTCACCACCTGTGTTCAGGAGTGAAGGATTGCTTTCTGACTTGGTGATTCACAAATCCTAACCAAATAATTTCCTAGTTCTTCCTGATTTGTTAAGGGATCTCTTTTGTGTCATCAAATCTAGTGACCCAAAGGAGCTGAGCGGCTGCACTGCCCCCTCCTGAGTTACTGACAGGTGATGGCTCTGTGTGTTCTCCACAGGTCTTGCATTTCTGCTTTCCTTTTGCCTTTTTTTTTTTCTCTCTCTCTTTTTTTTACCTTGTTGCTGGTTCCAGGGAAGTCATGCTTGAGACTTTTTATGGAATAATGGTTTAAATAATTGGTCTTAAGTCTGTGCATTGTCTTGTGAGGAAAGAAGGAAGTTGAATATTTTTTTAGGTGGGATTCTTACTTACCTTCAGGCTCTCGTATGTCACATTATTGTACCACCAGTTCTTTAATATGAATAGCTAATAAAGAATAACAGGATATTATCTTAGCAAATTTATCTCCAAATGATTCTGGAGTGTATGATATTTCTAACTTTCATGTGAGAAGATTTTTTAGCTAGGAGCATGTAAGTAATTTTGCTGTCTTCTTTTTCAAGGGGCATATTAGAAAAGAAATTTTTCCCTCAGATTGTGAAAACCTGGTGATTAAATTGTCAAGATCACGTAGAATTTGTAAAAATCCGGCAACCCCACTCAGTCAAACCATGAGTTCTCCTACTGGCACTGGCAAAATCATTCATATTTGAAAAGAAGGGGAATATCTTTTATTTTTAATCAGTTTTCTAGGGACAATAACTTACTAGAAAGCTAAAGCCAATCCCTTCCTCAGCAGTGGAGGATATGAGAATGCAAGATGAAAATGGACATCTTCATAAAGGGGCATATAGTTCCCAGAATCTTTCTACTCAGTTCTCATATTCACTGAGTTGGGAACTTTGCATCAGTGTTGCTTTACTCACTCTCTGACTCTTTCCTTCTCTTTGAAGTTCATCTGGTTTCTTTTTTTTGCTCCTTCTGTGGAGTTCAGGAACACATAGAAGCCCAGAGCAATCTTTAGGATTCTCTGGGTTGTTTATAGATGTTTCTTGTTGATCTAAAAACATTCAGATCCAAGAGGAGAAAATGTGGAATGGTAATGAGATAAACTGCAGCTGGGAATAGCCAATGTACAGCTTGAGTTCACCGGCCCTGTCTCCTCTTCAGACTCTCTTACTTTGAAGTTGGATGCTTGGGCAATTTAAGGAATGTTCAGAACGCTGTATGTGGCATTCTTGGTGCTGGGCAACAGCTGTATGGAAGGCCAGTAGTGATGCTCCATCCTGAGCACTGCTTTGTTTTGTCTATGGAAAGTAAGGGTGCTCTGACTTGATCTGTTCAAACTTCGATGAGAGATGTTTGCTGATTATAGCTCTTTCTGCTTTAAGATCTTTAATAGTGTGACAGAAATGGTTTGTAGCTTCCCCTGTTATTCTTTCTGGGAAACGTGGATAAATGACAGCAAATAAGGAAATATTCTCAACTGTATGTAAAATGTCTGTAAACATACCGTGAAAATATTTTGCTTTATTTAAGCATAGAAACAATTTCACACTTGAAATTAACTCTTAATTAATAAATGCCTGAGATGGTGTTATTTTACTGCAGCATTCTTTTGTGCATTTTTACTGGTGCCCTAGTTTTATGAAGCTCAGGAGTAGTCACATGAATATATTCTTGGATTTTCATCCAATATTGTTGCTAAGGAAACATCATCTTTAATACTGTATCCTTGTCTGCAGCTTGTCTGTATTAATCAATGCCTACTAATGCTCAGCACAAACCAAGTAAAGACGAAAAAAAATCTTAATTTCTTTTATTATCAAGTAGTTTATTATTGACTATTCTCCTTCAGGATCCCCTGCCACCACAAAAGCTCACACAAATTGGAGGGTCTTGTCCATGTCTGCAGTCTCATTCCGTGCAGACACAACATGGGCAGGTTTTGTATTTTTTTTTCATCGGCTGCCATTAGTATTTAATGCAATAATCTCACATTGGTCTTAGTGCATGGATCTGGTCAAAATGTTGGGAAATGCTTACCTATTGCTCTAAAAGGGAGAAAGAACCTTTTGTGTATGCGTTAAGAAGAGGAGCTTGAACGTACTAAAGTGAGAAACATATCCCTTTTCAGTACCCTGTTAGAACTCTACTACTGCATTTCAGCCCAATTTGAATACGTGGCTAGGAAAGGACCTGTCGTTCAGATATATCAGTGGAAATCTCAGTTCACTACAAGTCCAGCTATTTGGTTTGTTGCAATAGTGACAGGCAAGTTTTTTGCATTTTCTTTTTCTGAACTCTTCTGAGAAGTACCAAGTTCTAGAGTCAATTTAAAAATTAATTTGACTTAGCAGTTTGTTAGCTTAATACCCACTTTTTTTCATGATCATGTTTGCCTTTTGGACATGTTCTTCCATATCTCCTTCTTCAGAGACACTACATTAGATCTAGCATCTGTTGTTGAAAAGCCCAGGTCGGAAAAGCCAGAGGCAAACAAGAAGGCCTGAAAGAACTTGTCTCATTAGGAATTTCTGTTTCCTTTTTTGGACAAGCAGCAATATCTCATTCATCAGCTTAGTCATCCTTCAAGGAAGAGGAAAGAAACCAAGCACCAGTTTACAGTCTAGCTGTGTGGGCTAGATGCAAGCACAGTTTCAGCAGTCTAACCTGGATGGGTCATACCAGCTCTCATTACCAGGATAGTAAAGGGAACACGAGTCCTCTTCTTCTGAGTGCGGAGCTTCTTATGCCACTGAGCAATCTCTTTCTTCTCCCTAAGAGAAAAAGAATGCAAGAAACTATTTGTGAGGGGCTCTGCACCTGAGCCCACAGGTCCCACACTGACAGATTTGGAAGCTGCCTTTAGAGCTGAGCCATACTGACACTCTTCTGCCTGACCTCAGGAACTGAATGGATGAAGGGCAAGCAGCTATCGCAGATACCATCCCAATAGTTGTGTGATGTTAACATCTCAGTAGAGGTGTGTTGAAGATCTTACCCACAGTGTCCAAAGAGAGCTCACACTCCTTGTTTGATGCTGTTAACCACATCAGACCCACGAGTTCGTGTAGCCCGCGTATGGCCAGCGTTTATTGTTACTCCTTTCTGGGCACCCCTTCTAGTTACGCTTTCTCTTTCTGCACTAGGGAGCTGTTTCAAGTGCTTTGCTCTGGGCCGTTCTAACAATGAACATTCCCAAGTGTGTGAGTTGTATTGGTGCTTTTACTCTAGAGCTTAGATCAAGATAAATTATTTTTGAATTAATTGCTTTGCTTATAGGGATTGCTTGATCACTCATAGTCCAATGAAAGAACTGAAAAGAGTCACCATATTGCGTAATATTGAAGCCTAATCCTTGATTTTTGATGAGGACCCAAAATTTCAGATCCATAATTCTGCATGGTGCCCCATGGGATTAATAATAGCCAAGACCTGAGAATTAAGGAAAAACATTGCCTTATCATTCATGACTCATATGAAAATCATGTAAATACATGAAGCAGTTATTTGTTTAGTGTTGATAATAAAAATAATAGTCCCTTGACTTTTTCCATGCTTCTCTTTTTCGTCTGTTCTGATAGCCTGTGAGATAGAATACTTACAGGTAGTACTGTAAGCTCTCCTTCACTACTTAGTCTCTAAGAAAAGATGCAGAAAGGTATTTTCAGGTAGGTGTTTCTTCAGCTGCTGCTAACAGCTTTGCTGATCAGTTTCCCTGAAAACTCACCATATTTGCATTTTTTAAAAAAGCTTACAGTCTTAAAATATTTATTGTACAAATATTTTCTTCTTCTTTCAATGACTGTCTAGAAAAGCTGTTAGCAGTTTACTATAGAGACTGAAGTGGTAGGGGAAGGACATTGGTAATCCTACAGTGTTGTCTGTTGAGATTAAAATACAGGCTTTGGATCTTAATTTGTGCTGCATTATTATCCCATGTCAATGCAGAATTTGAGCTCAGTTGTTCAAGCCAGTATTCTGTATTGTGATGTAGAAAGAACTAATACTGTGATATTTCTATTAGTTATTATTTGCCTTTAATGAATTAGAAATAGAGGAAACCTTCTCTATATTTACCTAATATTCTTCAAATGAAATTAGTCGCTACACTTGGGCTAAGGACAATGTTCTCCTGTCCCATGGTAGTGCCTTTGCTGTTGTCCCTTCCATCTCTGATGCATTGTGTTTCTCTACAGAGTGGTCTTTAGTTTAAAACAAACAAAGCTGATTTTTGGTTGTTGGAAATTGTTTTGTAGGGTGTGGTGTGGGGGTGCTTCTGCCCGTATGTGTGTCCAGGGTGGTGCCTGAGTGTTGTGTTGTAGTTGTGGGGTGGGTTTTGCTTGTCTAAAAATGCTCAATGCACTGGGAGCACAGATAAGGACAGGATCCAAGGGGTGGTGAATCAGACGTGAGACTGCTCTGTTTTTTCTGTTTTCCTCTTAGTTTCTATCTCATTTTTCTTGCTTGTTTTTCTCACTTCCTTCTTCAAATTTCTTTATTGTCCATTTGGTCTAATGGCTCCCTTTCTGTGGAGCCGTTCTAAAAATTAGATCATTTTGGATGCAGCATTTTCTCTCCCTCCAGATGCTTTTCCTTTTTCCTGTGAGTGCACCATCTGCCTTTGTGTGCTCTGGGAGATGTGCAGGTGTTAGTCAGGATTAGGTGGCAGAACCAAATTGAAATGTGGTAAGTTTTGCCTGCCAGCTCCTTTCTGCAATGTTTTTTAATTGTGAAGTTGCTCTGCCAAATAATCAAGAAGGGAAGAACTGGAGAAACAACTCTGGGAATGATGTGAAGCAAAGTGGGGAAATGTTGGTTACTTTATCCTGGTGCTGAGGATAACAGGGAGTAGCAAAGAACAGAAATTCCCAAAGAAAAATAGAAAGGTTCAGAGGCTTTTTACCTTTTCAACTTTGAAGTTAGAAGTTCTGCTCAGAGTTGTGCATGTGGAATCTGTCAAGCAGTATCAACCAACTGAATTGCTCTTTTAAAACAGAAAAAATATAGAAGTGTATTGTATACTGTAGTGAAACTTCATAAAATATTAAGCATCTTCTAATGTGGTTTACTCTTGTTCTTTCTGTATATAGAAAATGTATACATCTTTTGAATTAGTTAATTTATTCTGGTAATTTCCTGGTTAGCTTTAACCTTGCTGTTTTGTCTCTATAGACTTCCCTTGTCTCCACCCTTTGAACTTTATTTATCAAGACCTGTGTTCAGGTTTAAGATCATCTTACCTTTGCAAAGTGCTCAACCTTTCTCCTTTCCAAGTGATTTTGAGAAGATAAATGTATTTCCTGTGTGTTGTTAGTGGTTCTGTCCACCAGTCTCTCAAGATCACTCATTACTGTGGGATTCATTAGGCTAGGAAAATTTTTAGCCAAATTAAACAGCCGACTTTGGAAATGATGTCTTCCTGACTTATAAGGTGGTATTGCTACATCATTCTGGGCTTCTGTATCTAGTACATGTGGAATGTAATCAAATAGTTTGTTTGGGTTTCTGTTAGAATGTATTCTTATTTTTCTGTATGATGAAATCTGGATCCTCTGACCTCGTGTCCTCCCTCCCTTACAGCTTGCTGGCATAAACAAAATGAAGAAATGTCTTGCTGACTGGCATGTTTTCTAGCTTGGTCCCAGATTTGGCAAAACAGTTCAGATGATCCTCAAGTGCACTCTGAAAGACTGAAGTACAAGCTATAAGAAAATTCTGTACAATATTAGGAAATGTGGAAAGTTGATAATTATTCAAAGCCAGCTATTCCCAGTTGTTCTATATTAAAATTAAGGCATTTAAGATGATCTTCATCGCTCTTCAGTTTGGTCATCTGAAGTGTAGTCATTGCCTCTAGTCCAAGCTAGTCGTGCTTTGGGTCGCTGCACAGTCAGCAGAGACACAGGAAGCTGTCCTCCCATGAAAAGTGTGTCAAATACTGTGTGGAGTAAAGAACTTTGGGGATGCCCATCTCTGTCCATTGATGATTGATGGGTGGATAGTTCAGCGCTAACTTCTGTTTTCTGTTGCTTGTGGTTTTAAGTTTTAACAAGTAGAAAGAAAGGAAAAAACGTGTTTTTCTTAGTGCATGAAAATCTCACCTAGTTTAGTAAACACCTTTGGAACAGAGGATATTGTTGACTATTTTGCAATTAATTTAAATGTAGAAGGCTTTGGAAGGTTAAATTCAAGAAAGACGGTGATATGTATTATATTAAGATAATTTTACAGCTACTGTGGAATCTGTGATACAAAATGACTTTTTATTATCCAGTATCAATGGGAAAATATTGTAAAATAATTTTGAAGGAAAAAAATTAATGCAACTAACTAGGCAAATACAAAAGTTTCATGAAAAAATATTCTATATCTTTTTTTTGGCAGCCTTGCTTTGCATCCTGAACGTGTGTTGGTGGCAACAGGTCAAGTTGGAAAGGAACCATACATCTGCGTGTGGGATTCATACACTGTGCAAACTGTATCTGTTCTGAAAGATGTTCACACGCATGGTATAGCTTGCTTGGCCTTTGATTTAGATGGTCAGGTATGTAATTAATATTCTTTTTTCAAACACTTGAATAAATTGTTTATCTATTAGAAGTCATGTCACATAGTTTTTCTTAAAAAAGAAAGTGTGTCATCTCAGGTTTTATCTGCTTATTCTCAAGTTGAGGAAAATAAAATTACATTACTAATGAATGCCAAATATTCGCATTTTGCGAGAAAAGTGTAACTTCAACAGTCTTTTGAATTGAGATGAGGTGGCAGAGAGATTCTTGTGGTCTGTGGGCCGCAGTTCAGGGTTAGATCAAATGGCTGGAGAGAGTGGGCCTGCCCTGTGCAGGGGCATGTCTTGTGCCCAGAGCGACGGCAGCCCCACTGTGTCACTCACCTTGGGCTCCTGCAGGCAGTGTCCCCTTCCCTGCCAGGTGTTTTATGTGCACTGGTGGCTCTCCACATTTTGATTGTTTGTTCAAACTCATGTATCCTGGATCTAAGAGTCAAGAAAAAAGGTTCATTGCATTATAATTCTGTTGCTTTTCAGCATTCTCTGAGCAGTAAATTGGTTCTCAGAGCTGCTACCTATGATGGAGATTCTTTTTACCAGACACTTAATCCTCTGAGTAAAAAGGCTTTCTAGACTGTTGTATTAGAAATGGAAAATGTAATGGTTCTATTCACATGTTAGGTAGCAGCTGAAGAGGTATTAACTGTGAAGATCCTTTCTGGAGATGTGCTTTCCTGGTCTGTGAAGCACTTCTTTCCCTCCCACTCAGCCTTGCAGTGCGATACTCAGATTTAGCTGTATTCTCAGTTCCTTTTGCTTGCTAAAAAGGTCAATATCTGTTGGTTACTGCTGTTTCTCAAGTGAGGGTGTATTGTAGAGACCAGTTGTGTCCTTAAGAGAATTTCAAATGGAGCTGTATTGAACACAAGAGGAAAGCCCAGCTGTAACTTATTTCTGTTAAAACATGTTGTAATTGTTGTAGGAAAGTTCTGAGTTTGTTGAAATGACCTCTCATTGTTTAGGAAGCTTCTAGAGTCAGCTTCTTTCTAGAGCATCATTTCTGCTTCGTGGTGATATCTTTTCTCTGTATTGTTCTTGTCGTGTAAACTTGTGTCACTTCCTCACTTGAACAGCCTTCATAACTTAAGGTCAAGATACATCACACTAGGACTGAAATCCCCTAACTTTTCAAAGATGGAATAGAAAGGTTAGATTCTGTAATATTAGTAAATAGGAAGCATGGATAGAAATTGTATTTAACTTGTTTATTTTTCTTCTCATAATCTTGGGGTTTTTCAGACAGTAAAGGAATTATGTTATTTGGAGTAGGTTTCTGTCTTTGGCAAAAAAGATTATGATTCAAGTTTGGAGTTTGTTTTTGCTTTTACAAACTGACTGTATAATCTATGTAGAAGTTGAAACTAAGTTTGTCTTTAATGTGTGTAAGTATTAACTGCTGAACAGTGAAAAAAACTTTCTCCTAAAGATTTGAAAAACTTTCATTTATCAGCATCAAGATGGTGCAATTCATGCATAAACGGAATAAAAATACTCGTTTTCTTTAAAAATTAAACCAAAGTCACTCAGCTTTTTTTTTTTTTCATTCAATCCTGTTAGTTTTTCTGTTGAGAATTTCTTTAGGAAAAATAACATTTTGACTGGTTAACAGATACAATAAAATTGGCTAATACAGTCAGTGCTTTGTGTCAAGAAATCTGTGCAAGGTGTCTTCACAGTCAAGACCAGACTGGCTGCAGAGCATAGGAAGATCTCAGAATTTTATTTTTCTCCATTTTCTTGGAATAATCTTTTTTCCCGTCCTCGTTTTACAGTTTAATTGGCTTCAAACTCTTTCTCAATAATAAAGACTTTATAAAATTATGTTTGGTGTCTTTTTGATTCTGGTTTGAGAAAGGATTCGGAAAGAAATATTTATTCATATGTGTCTTGAAGAATCAAGCAACAGACTTATAAAGCATTTAACTGTTTTTAGTCTTTTGTTTGTTTCCGAGACGATTGAAGAAAATATTTTTTCTTTCTATCTCTTGAACTTGTAAAATAAATCCTAAATTCTGCAAGTTACATCAGTTTCATTAACTTCAGTGATTATTCCTTTTTTGCAAATGTTTCCTGACTGCTGCTTGCCCTGTGTGCTATATATAATTATATATCTTAAACATTATAAATCAGAAATATGTTGTTATCTAAGAAGATCTTTATGGTCATGGTGTTGCACCTGAAAAGATGCTTTGGCGTAAGGTATTGCTTATGTTTTCTTCTGTATCAAAATGGAGCTATTGCTTCCATCTCAAATATGTTACGCATCGTTTACCACTTATTCAAAATAATGACTTTAGCTTTCATTAATATATTGAATTATTTTTATTTGTTTAATTTGGACACTTTTAGCGTTTGGTCTCGGTTGGTTTGGATTCGAAAAACACAGTTTGTGTATGGGACTGGAGAAAAGGCAAATTGTTATCGATGGCTCCTGGTCATACAGACAGAGTAAGTATAAAGAGTCTGAGTGGCAATGTAATTTCAGTTTGTTCAACCATGTCTGTATGTACATACTAGACCTATGTCTGAACAAAAAACATTTTGTTTTAGAAACTGAATTTGCATGAAAGTTGATATGCATTAAGACATGAAGATGTTTAAGATGTGTGCATTTATTTCTAGAATAAAATGTGTAACTCAATATTTATTTGTGTATGGTTGTTGAGATTGGAAGCCTGTGGGGGAAGTACAGAATTAACACACTTCTTAGACCCTAATCCCCATATGGGAAATCAAAATGCAAATAATTGCTTAAATTTTTCTAGTCTGTAAATGAACCTTAATGTTGTTTTATCATGTGTTTTAATTACTCTAGGGAAAAAAAGCCAGAACTATATTGGGTATATATTGAAACATCAGTATTGAATGAGAGGATAAAAAAGTCTTTCCTATAAATCGATTTAAAGCATTCAGACTCCCTGTTAATTTGCTAAAATTTTTTACTGTTTTAACTGTCCCATGCTAGAAAGGCCATCTCTGCTGACATCCTTGGGTTTTTTCCTGCAGATATTTGATATTTCTTGGGATTTATACCAGCCAAACAAGCTCGTCAGCTGTGGCGTAAAACACATCAAGGTAATGAAATAACTCTTAATTTATAAAATATTTAGGCTGCAGTAGTATATACTCTATAACATATATAAAAATAGAGTCTAAAAGGAATATGGAATGATAATATGGAAGGTCCTGTGTAAGAGTAATACTGGTTCTTAGAACTGCGATCGTGGATCCCGCCTGACTACACAAGGTATTTTAAAAGATCTGTATAGTGGAAAACAGACCCTCTCTGCTCGAAAGACTTCATGCCCTGGCAGAAGTGATGTAGTAGGAATGAAGCAGTTGTCAGTAGTATTGTATGTAATGACCGTAATCTAATTTAAAATGTAGGTTCTCTGAAACACGCTGTTTGAAATCCCAGGTAGTGCAAGACAGGATGTGCACATTTAAGGTGACTCCAGGTTCTCAGGTTTCTGAATCTTGAACAGTGAATGAATTGCTGCACTACAGAGGTGAAATGAATTGAAAAACCATTACTGACCGTTTAGAGACAGTGGAAGAGAAAGAAAAAGCATCTTCCTTTCTTTTAATTATTTCCCTTGCTTGTATTCATACCTTTGTCATTTGGAGCCCTCTGTACGTGTTACAGGATTAATAATTTGGACAGTTCCTGTCTTTTTCAAGCATGCTCTGTTTGATCCATGTAGCAAATGTTGTGCAGAAACAACTTCTTGTTCAGGTTTAGCTTTGTCAGCAGAATTATCAGTGATTAGGAGCCGTGTTTCACATCAGTCCAAGTCACCGTGTTCTCCCTTGCACTGTTTTCTGTGTTACCACGTAACAACAGTAGATGGCAGCTTGAAAGTTCTGTATTGCTGTTATGTGTAGGTTCCCATGGTGGGGAAAATGTGTTCCTTTTTACACAATGAACTTTTAGATTAATATGTGTTAAAGGCTTACTGGAAAAAGTCTTCAGTCTGTTGGCTAGATTGCCTAAGTCTGACTTGGAATAGTGTTTAGCATGCCAGTTACAGATTTCCATGAACTTGGTTGATAATGATCTTTTTTTCTACTTCTCTAAGAGGACCTTTATGCCAATAGTAAGCTAATATTTGCCAGCAGTGATTTAGTATATTTAAGATGGCTTTACGATGTCAAAACACATCTATCTAGATAAGTAAAAGTTTGAGCAACTTTTAAGGCTCTATGAATGCCTTTCTAAATAGCAACATCATTTTAAAAATAATTGGTGTTTCCTCCAGGAAAACATTATGGGAAATCAGAATTCTAGAGATATTTAGGCACTTGGATCAGGCAAGAGATTTTTGTTGATATGTGTTTTTCTTAAACCACACCTTCTTGTTCTTTCAAATATCAAGAATTGCTTTCATGTTTTTAATACTATTGTATTTTTTCTCAGATGATATTTTATGCAAATTGTAATAGTACTTAATCAAGTTATGTAGATAATTCCAAGTGAACTGATCTTGAGGAATTACTTTTCTTAGACAGATCACCCGCTTCCACATTGGAGCGAGGTGTTTGATTTATGCAGTGACTGTGTAGTTGCTTTTCAAGCAACAACATGGTCTATGTCTTGAAATCTTCAGTTAAAAAACCACTACTGTCATGGTTTCACCCCAGCCAGCAGCCAAGCCTCAACCAGGTGCTTGCTCACTGCCCCACCAGCAGGACTGGGGAGAGGATTGGAAGGGTAAAAGCTGGAAAACTCATGGGTTGAGGTAAAGGCAGTTTAACAGGGAAAGCAAAGTCTGCATGTGCAAGCAAAGCACACCCAGGAATCAATTCACTGCTTCCCAGGGACAGGCAGGTGTTCAGCCATCTCCACAAGAGCACATGAGCTGGTGACTTGGGAAGACAAATTCCATCACTCCAAATGTCTCACCTCCCTCCTTCTTCCCCTCGCTTTCTATACTGAGCATGATGCCATATGGTCTGGAATGTCCCTTTGGTCACTTTGGGTCACCTGTCCTGGCTGTGTCTCTTCCCAACCTCCCAGGCACCCCCAACCTTCTCACCAGCGTGGCAGCATTGAAAGCAGAAGAGCCCTTGGCTGTGCAAGTCCTGCTCAGCAATAACAAAAAGATCTCTTTATTATCAACCCTGTGTTCAGCCAAATCCAAACCACAGCCCCCTACCAGCCATGGTGAAGAAAATTAACTATCCCAACCCAAACCAGCACAACTGGTTACGATACTGGGGTTTGTCTGATCAGTACTAGTTACTCTAATGGTTATCTCTGGTTATTTCTCAGTTACCGTATTGCAGGTACAAAAGTCTGTTCATGCTAACTGCTTACGTTATCCCATGTTAGTTGAAGTGTGCTCAGAATTTTGAATTGATTTTCAGTAACAAAGTGCCTTGCTGTGAAATACAGTTTCATAAACACGTACACAGGAAACTCTATATGCTGAGACAATGTAAGCAACCTGTCAGCAGTGATGCTTTCATGTTTTGCACTGGATTACTTCAGCAGCTTCACTTTCCAGTGCACGTTTAGATGTTTGGACAGGAGAGTTTGAAAGGAATATGCAAGTGCTTCTTGTTTGCAGGGATCTCAGAAACTGCAGTGTGTACCTGGAGACTTGGTTGGCAAGTCCTGTGCTCTGACAAGAGACTTTGATTGTCTTTAGTCTAGGAGTCATTGGCACACATTGGGTGACCTAGGAGGAAATTCACACTTGTGTGATGGCTGCAATCACATACTAATGGTTTATTAGAAAGTTCTTAAAAATCTCTGCCTCAGATGGCTACTTTGTGTGATCCGTGGTTCTGATGAGAAATGTGTCTACAATAAAACCAGCTGCTTTTAAACAGAGCAAATAGCAGCCTTATCAGAAATCTGCATGCTTGGGTGGCATCTTGAAATGTCTGAAATAACATAAAGTACAAATGCAGTATTTTCAACATGGAAGTTTTATATCAAAGAAGGATAATATAATTCTATTATGAAATGCTTTTCAAAAATAACTGAACATACAGCTGACTCACAGATTATTATTTGAAAGAATTTTAGTTTGATTCAATAGTGATATCCCAAAATTCCTTCCCAACTAGTCTGTTATGCTGATTTTATGGAAAGATAAAGTTGATTAATAACATAGAACGTTGTTAAACTGGAGAACTGAGGCATGGAAAAGGGGATGAATGGTGATGTATTTCACAGGTAAGGTACTTCTCTTTCAGATGTACATATTAAATTATAAGGCATTAGCAAAATAGCCATCTTTCTGAATCACTTTATGTTACAGTTCTGGAGCTTGTGTGGCAATTCATTGACACCAAAGCGTGGTGTCTTTGGCAAGACCGGTGATCTCCAGACTATCTTGTGCCTCGCCTGTGCAAGGGATGAAGTGACGTATTCTGGTGCGCTGAACGGCGATATATACGTGTGGAAAGGAATCAACCTTGTGCGGACGATACAGGGAGCACACGCTGTAAGTATCTCTCTCTAAATTTATACTGAATGTTAAGTAGATTTCTGGAAAGCTGGAAAGAGCAATGCAAGGTCACCTTGTCTGTGTTCCTAAATGGTTTCAATGATACTCAGTATGTCTTATTTGAATATTTTTTAGAACAGGATACAGCTTTGAAAAGTAAAGACATCTCAGTGAAAGCTTAATAAAAATTTTCCAAAGTGCTTGGTAATATCTTCTTTTAATTGAAATGTTTAATATGGCTATAAAGTGATTATAATTTTGCTATGTAAGTTTTAATTATATTTTCCGTGTTATTTCAAAGCATATGGGTTTGTGATTAAAGTAGGCAGCAAAAAAACCCACTTTGTGGTTTGCAATCTGATTTGCACATACTGAACTGTGAAAATCCTCATTACCTCTCATTTGGTCATTTGCAGGATTTGACTTCTAATTGTCCAAGTATCACCTTAAAAACAAAGCAAACCAGTTTCTGGTTGGTGTAACCTACAAAGCGTGAAACTGCTAAGATCACTTTATGAAGCCAAATGATTTGCTAGTTGAATGTTAATTTTTGTTTTGAAAAGCATTGTACTTTCTTGATAATTTTTGAAGTTCCCATATTAGCAATTTAACATGGTGTGAAAAAACAAGCATATGAGTTCTGGTATTGCAGCTTCAAACTTCTAGATAAAAATCAGTAACTGTTAATGGTTCTTGCTTGTAAGAATGTGTTTGTTTTAACTGGCGTGTTGGACTGGGTGGCCTGACGTGTGTAACTGAAGTGTAAGAGTCACTCTTTGATTTAATCAGGTAGAATGGAGGGGACAAAGCGATGAATGACATGTGCTTGGGAGAAGTTGCAGTCAGTTGTAGTAAGGGGACTCTTGGTTTACCAAAGATTTAGAAATATACATTCAGGATGATTGCAGCTTGTCGAATGAACTAATAATTTAGAAGTGACTGGACTGCTTATTCAGACAGTTGTGTAATGACACTGTGTCTGATTATGAACAAAGTTATGAAGAACATCTGTGTGCGAAACGTATTCCAGATATATTTTGCATTTGAGGTTTCTTTATATACATAGAAGTGCATGTATATATATATATATATATATATATATATATATACACATATA